>OZ010750.1:68044212-68644212 GCA_963932245.1 Tachinus rufipes | reverse complement strand
GACATTTTTTTATCTTCTGGTGTTTCATTTAAAAGTCTATAGTGTTCTAAGAGAGTAGAATGTAAACGTTCTACTGGCGAATTTGACTGATGGTGGTAAGGTGTCGTCGTGTGTAATTGAATTTTGTGTAGTTGCAAGAAATTAATGAAAGGTTGTTTTTTAAATTCATTATCTGCAACTATTACACTAGGAGTAGTATAACTTGTAAAGAAACTTAATAGCTTATCGGTTATTTCAATTAGGTTGCTAGAATGCAATTGGTATGCTTGAGCAAATTTTGAAAAAGCGTCAATCAGGGTTAAATATTTACTTTTATTGACTTGGAATATATCTACGTGAATTGTATGGAATGGTCGATTAAAAGTTGGAGTCATGTGTAGAGGCTGTTTTATAGGATTCCGATTATATTTTTGGGTTTTACAATTTTGACAATTATCAATGAATTTCTTAATGTCGGTAGACATTCCTTTCCAAAAATATTTGCGTTGAAGGTGTTCAATAGTTTCGGATATACCTCTATGGTTAGTTTTTCCGAGATGGTAATTGGTAATTTGGCTTTGACGTTCTTCGGGATCAATTATATAAGTAACTTGTTTTGTACACCTATGGAATTTTGGAGTGTTTTCGTTTGTAATTGAATTTATATAAAGAGAAAATTCTTGGTAAAATGAATCGTTTGGAAAATAACAATAATAGTTTGTTTGTGGTTCACAGTGTTCTATCAATAGTTCATTAAATTTATTCTTTTTTTCTTTAGGATTAATAAAAACTGAATAGTGTGTATAGCCATCAAATTTGGAAATTTTGATTTTTTTTGGTAACTGAACTTCAATAAACTCAATTTGTTTATTAAAATGTTGTAATGGCTTTTCGCTTATATCTATAACAGGAGTTGAACTTTGTTGGGTGTGAACTGTATCTGCTAATGAACTGTCGTCGTTGTTAAACGGGGACGAGCGTTCTGATGGGGGTTTGAATACTGGTGTGTCAAACAAGTCATTGATATTTGGTGTTTCTGATCTATTAGGTATCATGCTTAAATTGGATGCTAGGGGTCCTGGTGTTTCTACTCTATCTAAATCAAGTATTATTTTGTCGATATCATCGATGACGTTATCCTGAACAGATAATGGGTAAATTTGAATACGAGAAAGGGCATCAGCCACTTTGTTTGTTTTTCCGGGTAAATATTTTATATCAAAGTTGTATTCTTCTAATTTAAGGGCCCATCTGGTAAGTTTAGAATTTGGTTCTTTTAGATTACGAAGCCAAACTAGAGGTCTATGGTCAGTGAATAAAGTAAATTTTACTCCATATAAATATGGACGAAATTGTTTGGTTGCCCAAACAATGGCCAATAGTTCACGTTCAATAGTACTGTATTTTTGTTCGGTATCGTTGAGAGTACGTGAAGCATAACAAATAGGTTTGCCGTTTTGTGCCAAAACAGCACCAAGTGAAAATTTTGAAGCGTCCGTAGTTAATTCAAACGGCTGATTAAAATCAGGGTATTGTAATATGGGCTCGTTAATTAAGAGATTTTTGCAGTATTCAAAAGAATCTATAAAATCTTGTGAATGAATAATTTTGTTTTCTTTTTTGAGACAATAGGTAAGGAATTTTGTAATTTTTGCAAAGTCTTTAACAAATTTTCTGTAATAGCCAAAAAGTCCTAAAAATGATTTTATTTCAGTTCTTGTGTTTGGCAAAGGGAAATTTTTGATAGCTTTTATTTTTGAAGGGTCCGGTTTTACTCCGTCAGTTGTTATAATATGACCTAGATATTTAACTGATTTTTGAAGAAACTCAGATTTGTCTAATTGAATCTTTATGTTACTTTCCCTACATTTTTGAAATACATTTCTCAAGCGATTAATATGTTCTTGTAGTGAACTGGAGTAGATAATAATATCGTCTAGGTATACTAGACATTGGGTAGGCGTTAAACCTTTTAAGGCTACATTAATAGCTCTTTGAAAAGATGCCGGGGCGTTTTTCAGGCCAAAGGGCATTCTTTTAAATTGAAAGTGACCTTCTTCAGTAGAGAAAGCTGTTTTTTCTCTGTCTAACTTTTCAATTTCGATCTGGTGAAAACCAGAAGCGAGATCTAAAGTGCTAAAATAATTAGCTTTGCCCAACTGGTCTAACACGGTTTCTATCCGAGGTAACGGAAATTTGTCATCTATAGTTTGCTCATTAAGCTTCCTATAGTCTATGACAATTCGCCATTTTTGTTTCCCTGAAGCGTCTTGTTTTTTGGGAACCACCCAAATTGGAAAGTTATAAGGTGATTTGCTAGGTTCTATAATGTTGTCTTGCAACATTTTTTCAATTTGTTGTTTTACCTCTTGTCTATGGACATGGGGGTACCTGTAGGTTTTAGTAAATATAGGTGTTTCCGTTTTTGTCCGAATGTGGTGTTTTGTTAATGTAGTAGAAGATAAAGGAATTTCTGGAGTGTAAAATATGTCTTTGTATTGTACACATAAATTTTTTAACATTACTTGTTCTTCGGAATTAAGATGGTCCAATCTTAGATTTTTGTTTAAATTTTCTAAAAGCGTTTGTTTTTTGTTAGGGTTTGAACAATTAATATTATTAATTTGAATAGCATCTTTTGAAGGAGTATAATCTTCTAAAACTAATGGTTGATAAATACTCAATGTTTGAGTTTTTTCTGAAGTATTAATTAAAGTGGTTCTAAACCAATTATTGTATAATGATACTATAGCTGAAGGCATTAATACATCTTTTGTTAAGTTTAATTTAGGAGCAAGTTTATTACCATTTTTCCCAACTGCTGGTAGAGTTACAAACGTTTCTACTCTAGGTGGTATAATTACAGTTTTTATAGCGTTTTCTGAAGTTTTGGTTTTTAAGAAATTACATTGATTACGTTTTTGTTCTTCCTGTTTTAGTTTTGAATCATTATAATAAAATGGTATAGTAGTTTTGTTTGTTTGAATATGCATCCATCGATAATCGATGTTTGCAGGCAATATAGCTAATAAATCTGTTCCTATTAGTCCGACGTATTCTGTATGAAAATTAAATAGGTAACAAAGATGTGTTCCTTCCTCAGAAAATAAATTTGGAATTGGAACTTCGGCAACATGATTGTGATAAGTTGTACCATGTGATGTAGAAATTTCAAAAGGTTGTTCGAATATTGATTCTGGAAAATACGTATTTACGAATTCAGGTGAAAGTATGGTACGGGAACTTCCGGTATCAATTAATAGTTTTTCGTTTGTTTCTGGTATCAATATATATGGTAGGTTAGATTTTGGGTTTATTGAAAATGATTCGACCGAGGCTGTTAGTGAAAATTTACAGCATCTTCTGAATCAGTTTGCTGATCAGAATAATCAGTAAGTTGTTCCAAAGATTCTTCTTGATCATTGTCGTATTCATATGTGTTGCACGGCATTTCTGTCGATTGGGCAACGTTAGAATCATAGTGGTCTTCTTCGGGGACTCCGTAATTACTTACATTGGATAATTCTTGCAAATTCAAATTTGGTTGATTTGGTTGATAACTTGATCTAAAGTTAGAATTAAAATTTGAACTAAATGGTCTTGATCTATGAAATTGTGTACCAGGTAGTTTATTTATGGTACTTGCCTGCATTGGTTCAGGTCGATAAGTAGGTTGGTAGTTTGGTTTAGGTGCAAATGCATTCTGTCCTGATTTTACAAATGATTTTTGATAACGAGGAAACTGAGTCGGTTGTGAGTTCGGTCGGTAGTTAGGAAATTGATTGGTATTGAATCGAGGTTGATTTTGATGAACAAAATGTTGTTGCGGAAAATAGTTTTGCGGTTGTGGGTTTTGAAAGGTTGGATATAATTTGGGTTGAGTTTGATTTAAATTGGGTTTGAACTGTTGTACAGGTCTATTATTTAAGTTTTGATAATATCTAATATCAAGCTCATTTTTGACATAGGTTAATGCAGTTTCTAATGATTCTGGACCTCGACTTCTGATAAATGAACCCAATGGTTCTGCTAATCCGCTAGTAAATGCAATCAATGTCAACTTTTTAGCTTCCTCTATTTTATAAATTTTTATAGCATTGTCTTCATTGGTAAGAGCAATTTTTGAATTTAGTATAGCCAGTAAGGATCTACACCTATTAAAATATTCAATTGGACTTTCTTTTATATTTTGCCTAAGTCTAGATAAATCGATTTTTAAATTTAATTCGGATCTTTGATCACCAAAATTTTCTATAAGTAATAGTTTTAGGTTATCCCATGAATCTATTATTTGGCCAGTAATAACCTCCAGAGCAGCGCCTTTTAAGCGATTGCGTGCTGCAGAAAGTAATAATCTGTTAATATATGCACCAGGATCATTAATTTGCCAGAATTGTGTGAATATATCTTCAACAGCTCGTACATACTCAGACAATTCTGATGGATTTCCGTCAAATTTTGGTATCTCATTTAAAAGAGATGTATGAAATCCTGGGGGATATAATTGAACTTGTTGTGGTTGTGCCATTGCAAAGTTTAAATTCTCAAAAAGATTTGATAAGTTGTTTAATTCGGGTATTAATTGATCTGTATTATTTGTATAATCTGAATCGATCGCGATGTCTGATTCAGTGTCAGACTCTGATAGAGAGCTGTTTTCTGACTGTACCTCTCGAATTAAATCCAGTTTTTATAAAATATAATTAAATTTAAAATAATAATATATATATACGTTCATCTACTTAAAATAATAATTTTTGAAATATATATGGTTACTATATAATAAGCTTATTTAACTATAAATATTTATTTATGCAAAAATAGTTTAAAATAAATTTAAGTTTATTAATAATGGCAAATTAAAAGTTATTAATTAATGAAATATGTAAAAGTATATCAATATTTTTTTTTGTTTTTAAAACAAATTTGATAATTTTATATCAGTATAAAAAAATATTATTTATAACATAAAAGTTCTTACAGTTTCATTTTTTTTTTTTTGTTAACAGCGATCACGATGATCAGGTATCCTCGATGGATTGGTTGTGGAATCCAGCGGTGGTAATCTCAGGACGATTCTTGTTCCGTTGATTTCGCATATGCTGTACTCCGTTGTTAGAAGTCGGCTTTTCGATGTTTGGAAGGCTTCCTTCTGGGCGGCTTGGCTCTTGTTGTTGAAAAGGCTCCGGTAGACGATTCTTGTTCTTGGAGCTTTTTTTTACACTTTTACTATCACTTGAACAAAGTGTTCGATTATTGAGTTTAAGAATTGATATTCAAAAAGTATCTCTGCGATAGAATACTTTTACTCAATCCTACCGACTGCGCCAGTTAATTTGTTTAACGACTAACTTTAGTTTTTAAAAAGTATTTATTTTAATTAAAGTCGGAGTTCTTGAGCTCCTTACAGAGTGAATAATAAAATAGAACTAAACTACATACAATAAAATGTTTTACAATAAGATTAGATTATTGCTGCATGTGTTTGCAGCTTCTTACAATTTGTAACATAAGAACATGCTGAATCGCAGAATGCGGTCACGTAACTCGCGCTCGCGGAAAGTTGAATTATCTCGCTTATGAAAAATACCTTCTCTTTTATTTTTCAATATGTTATTACTAATTTGATAACAAATCAAGAGATCCTTTCAAAGTTTAAAAAAAAGTTAATGATTAACAATTGGAGCACTTTTAATTAAACATACGCGCTCGCGGAAAGTTGAATTATCTCGCTTATGAAAAATACCTTCTCTTTTATTTTTCAATATGTTATTACTAATTTGATAACAAATCAAGAGATCCTTTCAAAGTTTAAAAAAAAAGTTACTGATTAACAATTGGAGCACTTTTAATTAAACATACGCGCTCGCGGAAAGTTGAATTATCTCGCTTATGAAAAATACCTTCTCTTTTATTTTTCAATATGTTATTACTAATTTGATAACAAATCAAGAGATCCTTTCAAAGTTTAAAAAAAAGTTACTGATTAACAACTAGAGCACTTTTAATTAAACATACGCGCTCGCGGAAAGTTGAATGATCTCGCTTATGAAAAATACCTTCTCTTTTATTTTTCAATATGTTATTACTAATTTGATAACAAATCAAGAGATCCTTTCAAAGTTTAAAAAAAAAGTTACTGATTAACAATTGGAGCACTTTTAATTAAACATACGCGCTCGCGGAAAGTTGAATTATCTCGCTTATGAAAAATACCTTCTCTTTTATTTTTCAATATGTTATTACTAATTTGATAACAAATCAAGAGATCCTTTCAAAGTTTAAAAAAAAAGTTACTGATTAACAATTGGAGCACTTTTAATTAAACATACGCGCTCGCGGAAAGTTGAATTATCTCGCTTATGAAAAATACCTTCTCTTTTATTTTTCAATATGTTATTACTAATTTAATAACAAATCACGAGATTCTTTCAGAGTTCAAAAAAAAGTTACTGATTAAATGAATATGAATATATGAAAAATACCTTCTCTTTTATTTTTCAATATGTTATTACTAATTTGATAACAAATCAAGAGATCTTTTCAAAGTTTAAAAAAAAGTTACTGATTAACAATTGGAGCACTTTTAATTAAACATATGCGCTCGCGGAAAGTTGAATTATCTCGCTTATGAAAAATACCTTCTCTTTTATTTTTCAATATGTTATTACGAATTTAATAACAAATCACGAGATTCTTTCAGAGTTCAAAAAAAAGTTACTGATTAACAACTAGAGCACTTTTAATTAAACATACGCGCTCGCGGAAAGTTGAATTATCTCGCTTATGAAAAATACCTTCTCTTTTATTTTTCAATATGTTATTACTAATTTGATAACAAATCAAGAGATCCTTTCAAAGTTTAAAAAAAAGTTACTGATTAACAACTAGAGCACTTTTAATTAAACATACGCGCTCGCGGAAAGTTGAATGATCTCGCTTATGAAAAATACCTTCTCTTTTATTTTTCAATATGTTATTACTAATTTGATAACAAATCAAGAGATCCTTTCAAAGTTTAAAAAAAAGTTACTGATTAACAACTAGAGCACTTTTAATTAAACATACGCGCTCGCGGAAAGTTGAATGATCTCGCTTATGAAAAATACCTTCTCTTTTATTTTTCAATATGTTATTACTAATTTGATAACAAATCAAGAGATCCTTTCAAAGTTTAAAAAAAAGTTACTGATTAACAACTAGAGCACTTTTAATTAAACATACGCGCTCGCGGAAAGTTGAATGATCTCGCTTATGAAAAATACCTTCTCTTTTATTTTTCAATATGTTATTACTAATTTGATAACAAATCAAGAGATCCTTTCAAAGTTTAAAAAAAAAGTTACTGATTAACAATTGGAGCACTTTTTATTAAACATACGCGCTCGCGGAAAGTTGAATTATCTCGCTTATGAAAAATACCTTCTCTTTTATTTTTCAATATGTTATTACTAATTTAATAACAAATCACGAGATTCTTTCAGAGTTCAAAAAAAAGTTACTGATTAACAACTAGAGCACTTTTAATTAAACATACGCGCTCGCGGAAAGTTGAATTATCTCGCTTATGAAAAATACCTTCTCTTTTATTTTTCAATATGTTATTACTTATTTAATAACAAATCACGAGATTCTTTCAGAGTTCAAAAAAAAGTTACTGATTAACAACTAGAGCACTTTTAATTAAACATACGCGCTCGCGGAAAGTTGAATGATCTCGCTTATGAAAAATACCTTCTCTTTTATTTTTCAATATGTTATTACTAATTTGATAACAAATCAAGAGATCCTTTCAAAGTTTAAAAAAAAGTTACTGATTAACAACTAGAGCACTTTTAATTAAACATACGCGCTCGCGGAAAGTTGAATGATCTCGCTTATGAAAAATACCTTCTCTTTTATTTTTCAATATGTTATTACTAATTTGATAACAAATCAAGAGATCCTTTCAAAGTTTAAAAAAAAGTTACTGATTAACAACTAGAGCACTTTTAATTAAACATACGCGCTCGCGGAAAGTTGAATGATCTCGCTTATGAAAAATACCTTCTCTTTTATTTTTCAATATGTTATTACTAATTTGATAACAAATCAAGAGATCCTTTCAAAGTTTAAAAAAAAAGTTACTGATTAACAATTGGAGCACTTTTAATTAAACATACGCGCTCGCGGAAAGTTGAATTATCTCGCTTATGAAAAATACCTTCTCTTTTATTTTTCAAAATGTTATTACTAATTTGATAACAAATCAAGAGATCTTTTCAAAGTTTAAAAAAAAGTTACTGATTAACAATTGGAGCACTTTTAATTAAACATACGCGCTCGCGGAAAGTTGAATTATCTCGCTTATGAAAAATACCTTCTCTTTTATTTTTCAATATGTTATTACTTATTAAATAACAAATCACGAGATTCTTTCAGAGTTCAAAAAAAAGTTACTGATTAACAACTAGAGCACTTTTAATTAAACATACGCGCTCGCGGAAAGTTGAATGATCTCGCTTATGAAAAATACCTTCTCTTTTATTTTTCAATATGTTATTACTAATTTGATAACAAATCAAGAGATCCTTTCAAAGTTTAAAAAAAAAGTTACTGATTAACAATTGGAGCACTTTTAATTAAACATACGCGCTCGCGGAAAGTTGAATTATCTCGCTTATGAAAAATACCTTCTCTTTTATTTTTCAATATGTTATTACTAATTTAATAACAAATCACGAGATTCTTTCAGAGTTCAAAAAAAAGTTACTGATTAACAACTAGAGCACTTTTAATTAAACATACGCGCTCGCGGAAAGTTGAATTATCTCGCTTATGAAAAATACCTTCTCTTTTATTTTTCAATATGTTATTACTAATTTGATAACAAATCAAGAGATCCTTTCAAAGTTTAAAAAAAAGTTACTGATTAACAACTAGAGCACTTTTAATTAAACATACGCGCTCGCGGAAAGTTGAATGATCTCGCTTATGAAAAATACCTTCTCTTTTATTTTTCAATATGTTATTACTAATTTGATAACAAATCAAGAGATCCTTTCAAAGTTTAAAAAAAAAGTTACTGATTAACAATTGGAGCACTTTTAATTAAACATACGCGCTCGCGGAAAGTTGAATTATCTCGCTTATGAAAAATACCTTCTCTTTTATTTTTCAATATGTTATTACTAATTTAATAACAAATCACGAGATTCTTTCAGAGTTCAAAAAAAAGTTACTGATTAAATGAATATGAATATATGAAAAATACCTTCTCTTTTATTTTTCAATATGTTATTACTAATTTGATAACAAATCAAGAGATCTTTTCAAAGTTTAAAAAAAAGTTACTGATTAACAATTGGAGCACTTTTAATTAAACATATGCGCTCGCGGAAAGTTGAATTATCTCGCTTATGAAAAATACCTTCTCTTTTATTTTTCAATATGTTATTACGAATTTAATAACAAATCACGAGATTCTTTCAGAGTTCAAAAAAAAGTTACTGATTAACAACTAGAGCACTTTTAATTAAACATACGCGCTCGCGGAAAGTTGAATTATCTCGCTTATGAAAAATACCTTCTCTTTTATTTTTCAATATGTTATTACTAATTTGATAACAAATCAAGAGATCCTTTCAAAGTTTAAAAAAAAGTTACTGATTAACAACTAGAGCACTTTTAATTAAACATACGCGCTCGCGGAAAGTTGAATGATCTCGCTTATGAAAAATACCTTCTCTTTTATTTTTCAATATGTTATTACTAATTTGATAACAAATCAAGAGATCCTTTCAAAGTTTAAAAAAAAGTTACTGATTAACAACTAGAGCACTTTTAATTAAACATACGCGCTCGCGGAAAGTTGAATGATCTCGCTTATGAAAAATACCTTCTCTTTTATTTTTCAATATGTTATTACTAATTTGATAACAAATCAAGAGATCCTTTCAAAGTTTAAAAAAAAGTTACTGATTAACAACTAGAGCACTTTTAATTAAACATACGCGCTCGCGGAAAGTTGAATGATCTCGCTTATGAAAAATACCTTCTCTTTTATTTTTCAATATGTTATTACTAATTTGATAACAAATCAAGAGATCCTTTCAAAGTTTAAAAAAAAAGTTACTGATTAACAATTGGAGCACTTTTTATTAAACATACGCGCTCGCGGAAAGTTGAATTATCTCGCTTATGAAAAATACCTTCTCTTTTATTTTTCAATATGTTATTACTAATTTAATAACAAATCACGAGATTCTTTCAGAGTTCAAAAAAAAGTTACTGATTAACAACTAGAGCACTTTTAATTAAACATACGCGCTCGCGGAAAGTTGAATTATCTCGCTTATGAAAAATACCTTCTCTTTTATTTTTCAATATGTTATTACTTATTTAATAACAAATCACGAGATTCTTTCAGAGTTCAAAAAAAAGTTACTGATTAACAACTAGAGCACTTTTAATTAAACATACGCGCTCGCGGAAAGTTGAATGATCTCGCTTATGAAAAATACCTTCTCTTTTATTTTTCAATATGTTATTACTAATTTGATAACAAATCAAGAGATCCTTTCAAAGTTTAAAAAAAAGTTACTGATTAACAACTAGAGCACTTTTAATTAAACATACGCGCTCGCGGAAAGTTGAATGATCTCGCTTATGAAAAATACCTTCTCTTTTATTTTTCAATATGTTATTACTAATTTGATAACAAATCAAGAGATCCTTTCAAAGTTTAAAAAAAAGTTACTGATTAACAACTAGAGCACTTTTAATTAAACATACGCGCTCGCGGAAAGTTGAATGATCTCGCTTATGAAAAATACCTTCTCTTTTATTTTTCAATATGTTATTACTAATTTGATAACAAATCAAGAGATCCTTTCAAAGTTTAAAAAAAAAGTTACTGATTAACAATTGGAGCACTTTTAATTAAACATACGCGCTCGCGGAAAGTTGAATTATCTCGCTTATGAAAAATACCTTCTCTTTTATTTTTCAAAATGTTATTACTAATTTGATAACAAATCAAGAGATCTTTTCAAAGTTTAAAAAAAAGTTACTGATTAACAATTGGAGCACTTTTAATTAAACATACGCGCTCGCGGAAAGTTGAATTATCTCGCTTATGAAAAATACCTTCTCTTTTATTTTTCAATATGTTATTACTTATTAAATAACAAATCACGAGATTCTTTCAGAGTTCAAAAAAAAGTTACTGATTAACAACTAGAGCACTTTTAATTAAACATACGCGCTCGCGGAAAGTTGAATGATCTCGCTTATGAAAAATACCTTCTCTTTTATTTTTCAATATGTTATTACTAATTTGATAACAAATCAAGAGATCCTTTCAAAGTTTAAAAAAAAAGTTACTGATTAACAATTGGAGCACTTTTAATTAAACATACGCGCTCGCGGAAAGTTGAATTATCTCGCTTATGAAAAATACCTTCTCTTTTATTTTTCAATATGTTATTACTAATTTAATAACAAATCACGAGATTCTTTCAGAGTTCAAAAAAAAGTTACTGATTAACAACTAGAGCACTTTTAATTAAACATACGCGCTCGCGGAAAGTTGAATTATCTCGCTTATGAAAAATACCTTCTCTTTTATTTTTCAATATGTTATTACTAATTTGATAACAAATCAAGAGATCCTTTCAAAGTTTAAAAAAAAGTTACTGATTAACAACTAGAGCACTTTTAATTAAACATACGCGCTCGCGGAAAGTTGAATGATCTCGCTTATGAAAAATACCTTCTCTTTTATTTTTCAATATGTTATTACTAATTTGATAACAAATCAAGAGATCCTTTCAAAGTTTAAAAAAAAAGTTACTGATTAACAATTGGAGCACTTTTTATTAAACATACGCGCTCGCGGAAAGTTGAATTATCTCGCTTATGAAAAATACCTTCTCTTTTATTTTTCAATATGTTATTACTAATTTAATAACAAATCACGAGATTCTTTCAGAGTTCAAAAAAAAGTTACTGATTAACAACTAGAGCACTTTTAATTAAACATACGCGCTCGCGGAAAGTTGAATTATCTCGCTTATGAAAAATACCTTCTCTTTTATTTTTCAATATGTTATTACTAATTTGATAACAAATCAAGAGATCCTTTCAAAGTTTAAAAAAAAGTTACTGATTAACAACTAGAGCACTTTTAATTAAACATACGCGCTCGCGGAAAGTTGAATGATCTCGCTTATGAAAAATACCTTCTCTTTTATTTTTCAATATGTTATTACTAATTTGATAACAAATCAAGAGATCCTTTCAAAGTTTAAAAAAAAAGTTACTGATTAACAATTGGAGCACTTTTAATTAAACATACGCGCTCGCGGAAAGTTGAATTATCTCGCTTATGAAAAATACCTTCTCTTTTATTTTTCAATATGTTATTACTAATTTAATAACAAATCACGAGATTCTTTCAGAGTTCAAAAAAAAGTTACTGATTAAATGAATATGAATATATGAAAAATACCTTCTCTTTTATTTTTCAATATGTTATTACTAATTTGATAACAAATCAAGAGATCCTTTCAAAGTTTAAAAAAAAAGTTACTGATTAACAATTGGAGCACTTTTAATTAAACATACGCGCTCGCGGAAAGTTGAATTACCTCGCTTATGAAAAATACCTTCTCTTTTATTTTTCAATATGTTATTACTTATTTAATAACAAATCACGAGATTCTTTCAGAGTTCAAAAAAAAGTTACTGATTAACAACTAGAGCACTTTTAATTAAACATACGCGCTCGCGGAAAGTTGAATTATCTCGCTTATGAAAAATACCTTCTCTTTTATTTTTCAATATGTTATTACTAATTTAATAACAAATCACGAGATTCTTTCAGAGTTCAAAAAAAAGTTACTGATTAACAACTAGAGCACTTTTAATTAAACATACGCGCTCGCGGAAAGTTGAATTATCGCTTATGAAAAATACCTTCTCTTTTATTTTTCAATATGTTATTACTAATTTGATAACAAATCAAGAGATCCTTTCAAAGTTTAAAAAAAAAGTTACTGATTAACAATTGGAGCACTTTTAATTAAACATACGCGCTCGCGGAAAGTTGAATTATCTCGCTTATGAAAAATACCTTCTCTTTTATTTTTCAATATGTTATTACTAATTTAATAACAAATCACGAGATTCTTTCAGAGTTCAAAAAAAAGTTACTGATTAACAACTAGAGCACTTTTAATTAAACATACGCGCTCGCGGAAAGTTGAATTATCGCTTATGAAAAATACCTTCTCTTTTATTTTTCAATATGTTATTACTAATTTGATAACAAATCAAGAGATCCTTTCAAAGTTTAAAAAAAAAGTTACTGATTAACAATTGGAGCACTTTTAATTAAACATACGCGCTCGCGGAAAGTTGAATGATCTCGCTTATGAAAAATACCTTCTCTTTTATTTTTCAATATGTTATTACTAATTTAATAACAAATCACGAGATTCTTTCAGAGTTCAAAAAAAAGTTACTGATTAACAACTAGAGCACTTTTAATTAAACATACGCGCTCGCGGAAAGTTGAATTATCGCTTATGAAAAATACCTTCTCTTTTATTTTTCAATATGTTATTACTAATTTGATAACAAATCAAGAGATCCTTTCAAAGTTTAAAAAAAAAGTTACTGATTAACAATTGGAGCACTTTTAATTAAACATACGCGCTCGCGGAAAGTTGAATGATCTCGCTTATGAAAAATACCTTCTCTTTTATTTTTCAATATGTTATTACTAATTTGATAACAAATCAAGAGATCCTTTCAAAGTTTAAAAAAAAAGTTACTGATTAACAATTGGAGCACTTTTAATTAAACATACGCGCTCGCGGAAAGTTGAATTATCTCGCTTATGAAAAATACCTTCTCTTTTATTTTTCAATATGTTATTACTAATTTGATAACAAATCAAGAGATCCTTTCAAAGTTTAAAAAAAAAGTTACTGATTAACAATTGGAGCACTTTTAATTAAACATACGCGCTCGCGGAAAGTTGAATTATCTCGCTTATGAAAAATACCTTCTCTTTTATTTTTCAATATGTTATTACTAATTTGATAACAAATCAAGAGATCCTTTCAAAGTTTAAAAAAAAGTTAATGATTAACAATTGGAGCACTTTTAATTAAACATACGCGCTCGCGGAAAGTTGAATTATCTCGCTTATGAAAAATACCTTCTCTTTTATTTTTCAATATGTTATTACTAATTTGATAACAAATCAAGAGATCCTTTCAAAGTTTAAAAAAAAAGTTACTGAATAACAATTGGAGCACTTTTAATTAAACATACGCGCTCGCGGAAAGTTGAATTATCTCGCTTATGAAAAATACCTTCTCTTTTATTTTTCAATATGTTATTACTAATTTAATAACAAATCACGAGATTCTTTCAGAGTTCAAAAAAAAGTTACTGATTAAATGAATATGAATATATGAAAAATACCTTCTCTTTTATTTTTCAATATGTTATTACTAATTTGATAACAAATCAAGAGATCTTTTCAAAGTTTAAAAAAAAGTTACTGATTAACAATTGGAGCACTTTTAATTAAACATACGCGCTCGCGGAAAGTTGAATTATCTCGCTTATGAAAAATACCTTCTCTTTTATTTTTCAATATGTTATTACTAATTTGATAACAAATCAAGAGATCCTTTCAAAGTTTAAAAAAAAAGTTACTGAATAACAATTGGAGCACTTTTAATTAAACATACGCGCTCGCGGAAAGTTGAATTATCTCGCTTATGAAAAATACCTTCTCTTTTATTTTTCAATATGTTATTACTAATTTAATAACAAATCACGAGATTCTTTCAGAGTTCAAAAAAAAGTTACTGATTAAATGAATATGAATATATGAAAAATACCTTCTCTTTTATTTTTCAATATGTTATTACTAATTTGATAACAAATCAAGAGATCTTTTCAAAGTTTAAAAAAAAGTTACTGATTAACAATTGGAGCACTTTTAATTAAACATACGCGCTCGCGGAAAGTTGAATTATCTCGCTTATGAAAAATACCTTCTCTTTTATTTTTCAATATGTTATTACTAATTTGATAACAAATCAAGAGATCCTTTCAAAGTTTAAAAAAAAGTTACTGATTAACAACTAGAGCACTTTTAATTAAACATACGCGCTCGCGGAAAGTTGAATGATCTCGCTTATGAAAAATACCTTCTCTTTTATTTTTCAATATGTTATTACTAATTTGATAACAAATCAAGAGATCCTTTCAAAGTTTAAAAAAAAAGTTACTGATTAACAATTGGAGCACTTTTAATTAAACATACGCGCTCGCGGAAAGTTGAATTATCTCGCTTATGAAAAATACCTTCTCTTTTATTTTTCAATATGTTATTACTTATTTAATAACAAATCACGAGATTCTTTCAGAGTTCAAAAAAAAGTTACTGATTAACAACTAGAGCACTTTTAATTAAACATACGCGCTCGCGGAAAGTTGAATTATCGCTTATGAAAAATACCTTCTCTTTTATTTTTCAATATGTTATTACTAATTTGATAACAAATCAAGAGATCCTTTCAAAGTTTAAAAAAAAGTTAATGATTAACAATTGGAGCACTTTTAATTAAACATACGCGCTCGCGGAAAGTTGAATTATCTCGCTTATGAAAAATACCTTCTCTTTTATTTTTCAATATGTTATTACTAATTTAATAACAAATCACGAGATTCTTTCAGAGTTCAAAAAAAAGTTACTGATTAACAACTAGAGCACTTTTAATTAAACATACGCGCTCGCGGAAAGTTGAATTATCGCTTATGAAAAATACCTTCTCTTTTATTTTTCAATATGTTATTACTAATTTGATAACAAATCAAGAGATCCTTTCAAAGTTTAAAAAAAAAGTTACTGATTAACAATTGGAGCACTTTTAATTAAACATACGCGCTCGCGGAAAGTTGAATGATCTCGCTTATGAAAAATACCTTCTCTTTTATTTTTCAATATGTTATTACTAATTTGATAACAAATCAAGAGATCCTTTCAAAGTTTAAAAAAAAAGTTACTGATTAACAATTGGAGCACTTTTAATTAAACATACGCGCTCGCGGAAAGTTGAATTATCTCGCTTATGAAAAATACCTTCTCTTTTATTTTTCAATATGTTATTACTAATTTAATAACAAATCACGAGATTCTTTCAGAGTTCAAAAAAAAGTTACTGATTAACAACTAGAGCACTTTTAATTAAACATACGCGCTCGCGGAAAGTTGAATTATCGCTTATGAAAAATACCTTCTCTTTTATTTTTCAATATGTTATTACTAATTTGATAACAAATCAAGAGATCCTTTCAAAGTTTAAAAAAAAAGTTACTGATTAACAATTGGAGCACTTTTAATTAAACATACGCGCTCGCGGAAAGTTGAATTATCTCGCTTATGAAAAATACCTTCTCTTTTATTTTTCAATATGTTATTACTAATTTGATAACAAATCAAGAGATCCTTTCAAAGTTTAAAAAAAAAGTTACTGAATAACAATTGGAGCACTTTTAATTAAACATACGCGCTCGCGGAAAGTTGAATTATCTCGCTTATGAAAAATACCTTCTCTTTTATTTTTCAATATGTTATTACTAATTTAATAACAAATCACGAGATTCTTTCAGAGTTCAAAAAAAAGTTACTGATTAAATGAATATGAATATATGAAAAATACCTTCTCTTTTATTTTTCAATATGTTATTACTAATTTGATAACAAATCAAGAGATCTTTTCAAAGTTTAAAAAAAAGTTACTGATTAACAATTGGAGCACTTTTAATTAAACATACGCGCTCGCGGAAAGTTGAATTATCTCGCTTATGAAAAATACCTTCTCTTTTATTTTTCAATATGTTATTACTAATTTGATAACAAATCAAGAGATCCTTTCAAAGTTTAAAAAAAAGTTAATGATTAACAATTGGAGCACTTTTAATTAAACATACGCGCTCGCGGAAAGTTGAATTATCTCGCTTATGAAAAATACCTTCTCTTTTATTTTTCAATATGTTATTACTAATTTGATAACAAATCAAGAGATCCTTTCAAAGTTTAAAAAAAAAGTTACTGAATAACAATTGGAGCACTTTTAATTAAACATACGCGCTCGCGGAAAGTTGAATTATCTCGCTTATGAAAAATACCTTCTCTTTTATTTTTCAATATGTTATTACTAATTTAATAACAAATCACGAGATTCTTTCAGAGTTCAAAAAAAAGTTACTGATTAAATGAATATGAATATATGAAAAATACCTTCTCTTTTATTTTTCAATATGTTATTACTAATTTGATAACAAATCAAGAGATCTTTTCAAAGTTTAAAAAAAAGTTACTGATTAACAATTGGAGCACTTTTAATTAAACATACGCGCTCGCGGAAAGTTGAATTATCTCGCTTATGAAAAATACCTTCTCTTTTATTTTTCAATATGTTATTACTAATTTGATAACAAATCAAGAGATCCTTTCAAAGTTTAAAAAAAAGTTACTGATTAACAACTAGAGCACTTTTAATTAAACATACGCGCTCGCGGAAAGTTGAATGATCTCGCTTATGAAAAATACCTTCTCTTTTATTTTTCAATATGTTATTACTAATTTGATAACAAATCAAGAGATCCTTTCAAAGTTTAAAAAAAAAGTTACTGATTAACAATTGGAGCACTTTTAATTAAACATACGCGCTCGCGGAAAGTTGAATTATCTCGCTTATGAAAAATACCTTCTCTTTTATTTTTCAATATGTTATTACTTATTTAATAACAAATCACGAGATTCTTTCAGAGTTCAAAAAAAAGTTACTGATTAACAACTAGAGCACTTTTAATTAAACATACGCGCTCGCGGAAAGTTGAATTATCGCTTATGAAAAATACCTTCTCTTTTATTTTTCAATATGTTATTACTAATTTGATAACAAATCAAGAGATCCTTTCAAAGTTTAAAAAAAAGTTAATGATTAACAATTGGAGCACTTTTAATTAAACATACGCGCTCGCGGAAAGTTGAATTATCTCGCTTATGAAAAATACCTTCTCTTTTATTTTTCAATATGTTATTACTAATTTAATAACAAATCACGAGATTCTTTCAGAGTTCAAAAAAAAGTTACTGATTAACAACTAGAGCACTTTTAATTAAACATACGCGCTCGCGGAAAGTTGAATTATCGCTTATGAAAAATACCTTCTCTTTTATTTTTCAATATGTTATTACTAATTTGATAACAAATCAAGAGATCCTTTCAAAGTTTAAAAAAAAAGTTACTGATTAACAATTGGAGCACTTTTAATTAAACATACGCGCTCGCGGAAAGTTGAATGATCTCGCTTATGAAAAATACCTTCTCTTTTATTTTTCAATATGTTATTACTAATTTGATAACAAATCAAGAGATCCTTTCAAAGTTTAAAAAAAAAGTTACTGATTAACAATTGGAGCACTTTTAATTAAACATACGCGCTCGCGGAAAGTTGAATTATCTCGCTTATGAAAAATACCTTCTCTTTTATTTTTCAATATGTTATTACTAATTTAATAACAAATCACGAGATTCTTTCAGAGTTCAAAAAAAAGTTACTGATTAACAACTAGAGCACTTTTAATTAAACATACGCGCTCGCGGAAAGTTGAATTATCGCTTATGAAAAATACCTTCTCTTTTATTTTTCAATATGTTATTACTAATTTGATAACAAATCAAGAGATCCTTTCAAAGTTTAAAAAAAAAGTTACTGATTAACAATTGGAGCACTTTTAATTAAACATACGCGCTCGCGGAAAGTTGAATTATCTCGCTTATGAAAAATACCTTCTCTTTTATTTTTCAATATGTTATTACTAATTTAATAACAAATCACGAGATTCTTTCAGAGTTCAAAAAAAAGTTACTGATTAACAACTAGAGCACTTTTAATTAAACATACGCGCTCGCGGAAAGTTGAATTATCTCGCTTATGAAAAATACCTTCTCTTTTATTTTTCAATATGTTATTACTAATTTGATAACAAATCAAGAGATCCTTTCAAAGTTTAAAAAAAAAGTTACTGATTAACAATTGGAGCACTTTTAATTAAACATACGCGCTCGCGGAAAGTTGAATTATCTCGCTTATGAAAAATACCTTCTCTTTTATTTTTCAATATGTTATTACTAATTTGATAACAAATCAAGAGATCCTTTCAAAGTTTAAAAAAAAAGTTACTGATTAACAATTGGAGCACTTTTAATTAAACATACGCGCTCGCGGAAAGTTGAATTATCTCGCTTATGAAAAATACCTTCTCTTTTATTTTTCAATATGTTATTACTAATTTGATAACAAATCAAGAGATCCTTTCAAAGTTTAAAAAAAAGTTAATGATTAACAATTGGAGCACTTTTAATTAAACATACGCGCTCGCGGAAAGTTGAATTATCTCGCTTATGAAAAATACCTTCTCTTTTATTTTTCAATATGTTATTACTAATTTGATAACAAATCAAGAGATCCTTTCAAAGTTTAAAAAAAAAGTTACTGAATAACAATTGGAGCACTTTTAATTAAACATACGCGCTCGCGGAAAGTTGAATTATCTCGCTTATGAAAAATACCTTCTCTTTTATTTTTCAATATGTTATTACTAATTTAATAACAAATCACGAGATTCTTTCAGAGTTCAAAAAAAAGTTACTGATTAAATGAATATGAATATATGAAAAATACCTTCTCTTTTATTTTTCAATATGTTATTACTAATTTGATAACAAATCAAGAGATCTTTTCAAAGTTTAAAAAAAAGTTACTGATTAACAATTGGAGCACTTTTAATTAAACATACGCGCTCGCGGAAAGTTGAATTATCTCGCTTATGAAAAATACCTTCTCTTTTATTTTTCAATATGTTATTACTAATTTGATAACAAATCAAGAGATCCTTTCAAAGTTTAAAAAAAAGTTACTGATTAACAACTAGAGCACTTTTAATTAAACATACGCGCTCGCGGAAAGTTGAATGATCTCGCTTATGAAAAATACCTTCTCTTTTATTTTTCAATATGTTATTACTAATTTGATAACAAATCAAGAGATCCTTTCAAAGTTTAAAAAAAAAGTTACTGATTAACAATTGGAGCACTTTTAATTAAACATACGCGCTCGCGGAAAGTTGAATTATCTCGCTTATGAAAAATACCTTCTCTTTTATTTTTCAATATGTTATTACTTATTTAATAACAAATCACGAGATTCTTTCAGAGTTCAAAAAAAAGTTACTGATTAACAACTAGAGCACTTTTAATTAAACATACGCGCTCGCGGAAAGTTGAATTATCTCGCTTATGAAAAATACCTTCTCTTTTATTTTTCAATATGTTATTACTAATTTAATAACAAATCACGAGATTCTTTCAAAGTTTAAAAAAAAAGTTACTGATTAACAATTGGAGCACTTTTAATTAAACATACGCGCTCGCGGAAAGTTGAATTATCTCGCTTATGAAAAATACCTTCTCTTTTATTTTTCAATATGTTATTACTTATTTAATAACAAATCACGAGATTCTTTCAGAGTTCAAAAAAAAGTTACTGATTAACAACTAGAGCACTTTTAATTAAACATACGCGCTCGCGGAAAGTTGAATTATCGCTTATGAAAAATACCTTCTCTTTTATTTTTCAATATGTTATTACTAATTTGATAACAAATCAAGAGATCCTTTCAAAGTTTAAAAAAAAGTTAATGATTAACAATTGGAGCACTTTTAATTAAACATACGCGCTCGCGGAAAGTTGAATTATCTCGCTTATGAAAAATACCTTCTCTTTTATTTTTCAATATGTTATTACTAATTTAATAACAAATCACGAGATTCTTTCAGAGTTCAAAAAAAAGTTACTGATTAACAACTAGAGCACTTTTAATTAAACATACGCGCTCGCGGAAAGTTGAATTATCGCTTATGAAAAATACCTTCTCTTTTATTTTTCAATATGTTATTACTAATTTGATAACAAATCAAGAGATCCTTTCAAAGTTTAAAAAAAAAGTTACTGATTAACAATTGGAGCACTTTTAATTAAACATACGCGCTCGCGGAAAGTTGAATGATCTCGCTTATGAAAAATACCTTCTCTTTTATTTTTCAATATGTTATTACTAATTTGATAACAAATCAAGAGATCCTTTCAAAGTTTAAAAAAAAGTTACTGATTAACAACTAGAGCACTTTTAATTAAACATACGCGCTCGCGGAAAGTTGAATGATCTCGCTTATGAAAAATACCTTCTCTTTTATTTTTCAATATGTTATTACTAATTTGATAACAAATCAAGAGATCCTTTCAAAGTTTAAAAAAAAAGTTACTGATTAACAATTGGAGCACTTTTAATTAAACATACGCGCTCGCGGAAAGTTGAATTATCTCGCTTATGAAAAATACCTTCTCTTTTATTTTTCAATATGTTATTACTTATTTAATAACAAATCACGAGATTCTTTCAGAGTTCAAAAAAAAGTTACTGATTAACAACTAGAGCACTTTTAATTAAACATACGCGCTCGCGGAAAGTTGAATTATCTCGCTTATGAAAAATACCTTCTCTTTTATTTTTCAATATGTTATTACTAATTTAATAACAAATCACGAGATTCTTTCAAAGTTTAAAAAAAAAGTTACTGATTAACAATTGGAGCACTTTTAATTAAACATACGCGCTCGCGGAAAGTTGAATTATCTCGCTTATGAAAAATACCTTCTCTTTTATTTTTCAATATGTTATTACTTATTTAATAACAAATCACGAGATTCTTTCAGAGTTCAAAAAAAAGTTACTGATTAACAACTAGAGCACTTTTAATTAAACATACGCGCTCGCGGAAAGTTGAATTATCGCTTATGAAAAATACCTTCTCTTTTATTTTTCAATATGTTATTACTAATTTGATAACAAATCAAGAGATCCTTTCAAAGTTTAAAAAAAAGTTAATGATTAACAATTGGAGCACTTTTAATTAAACATACGCGCTCGCGGAAAGTTGAATTATCTCGCTTATGAAAAATACCTTCTCTTTTATTTTTCAATATGTTATTACTAATTTAATAACAAATCACGAGATTCTTTCAGAGTTCAAAAAAAAGTTACTGATTAACAACTAGAGCACTTTTAATTAAACATACGCGCTCGCGGAAAGTTGAATTATCGCTTATGAAAAATACCTTCTCTTTTATTTTTCAATATGTTATTACTAATTTGATAACAAATCAAGAGATCCTTTCAAAGTTTAAAAAAAAAGTTACTGATTAACAATTGGAGCACTTTTAATTAAACATACGCGCTCGCGGAAAGTTGAATGATCTCGCTTATGAAAAATACCTTCTCTTTTATTTTTCAATATGTTATTACTAATTTGATAACAAATCAAGAGATCCTTTCAAAGTTTAAAAAAAAAGTTACTGATTAACAATTGGAGCACTTTTAATTAAACATACGCGCTCGCGGAAAGTTGAATTATCTCGCTTATGAAAAATACCTTCTCTTTTATTTTTCAATATGTTATTACTAATTTAATAACAAATCACGAGATTCTTTCAGAGTTCAAAAAAAAGTTACTGATTAACAACTAGAGCACTTTTAATTAAACATACGCGCTCGCGGAAAGTTGAATTATCGCTTATGAAAAATACCTTCTCTTTTATTTTTCAATATGTTATTACTAATTTGATAACAAATCAAGAGATCCTTTCAAAGTTTAAAAAAAAAGTTACTGATTAACAATTGGAGCACTTTTAATTAAACATACGCGCTCGCGGAAAGTTGAATTATCTCGCTTATGAAAAATACCTTCTCTTTTATTTTTCAATATGTTATTACTAATTTAATAACAAATCACGAGATTCTTTCAGAGTTCAAAAAAAAGTTACTGATTAACAACTAGAGCACTTTTAATTAAACATACGCGCTCGCGGAAAGTTGAATTATCTCGCTTATGAAAAATACCTTCTCTTTTATTTTTCAATATGTTATTACTAATTTGATAACAAATCAAGAGATCCTTTCAAAGTTTAAAAAAAAAGTTACTGATTAACAATTGGAGCACTTTTAATTAAACATACGCGCTCGCGGAAAGTTGAATTATCTCGCTTATGAAAAATACCTTCTCTTTTATTTTTCAATATGTTATTACTAATTTGATAACAAATCAAGAGATCCTTTCAAAGTTTAAAAAAAAGTTAATGATTAACAATTGGAGCACTTTTAATTAAACATACGCGCTCGCGGAAAGTTGAATTATCTCGCTTATGAAAAATACCTTCTCTTTTATTTTTCAATATGTTATTACTAATTTGATAACAAATCAAGAGATCCTTTCAAAGTTTAAAAAAAAGTTAATGATTAACAATTGGAGCACTTTTAATTAAACATACGCGCTCGCGGAAAGTTGAATTATCTCGCTTATGAAAAATACCTTCTCTTTTATTTTTCAATATGTTATTACTAATTTGATAACAAATCAAGAGATCCTTTCAAAGTTTAAAAAAAAGTTAATGATTAACAATTGGAGCACTTTTAATTAAACATACGCGCTCGCGGAAAGTTGAATTATCTCGCTTATGAAAAATACCTTCTCTTTTATTTTTCAATATGTTATTACTAATTTGATAACAAATCAAGAGATCCTTTCAAAGTTTAAAAAAAAAGTTACTGATTAACAATTGGAGCACTTTTAATTAAACATACGCGCTCGCGGAAAGTTGAATTATCTCGCTTATGAAAAATACCTTCTCTTTTATTTTTCAATATGTTATTACTAATTTAATAACAAATCACGAGATTCTTTCAGAGTTCAAAAAAAAGTTACTGATTAAATGAATATGAATATATGAAAAATACCTTCTCTTTTATTTTTCAATATGTTATTACTAATTTGATAACAAATCAAGAGATCTTTTCAAAGTTTAAAAAAAAGTTACTGATTAACAATTGGAGCACTTTTAATTAAACATACGCGCTCGCGGAAAGTTGAATTATCTCGCTTATGAAAAATACCTTCTCTTTTATTTTTCAATATGTTATTACTAATTTGATAACAAATCAAGAGATCCTTTCAAAGTTTAAAAAAAAGTTAATGATTAACAATTGGAGCACTTTTAATTAAACATACGCGCTCGCGGAAAGTTGAATTATCTCGCTTATGAAAAATACCTTCTCTTTTATTTTTCAATATGTTATTACTAATTTGATAACAAATCAAGAGATCCTTTCAAAGTTTAAAAAAAAGTTAATGATTAACAATTGGAGCACTTTTAATTAAACATACGCGCTCGCGGAAAGTTGAATTATCTCGCTTATGAAAAATACCTTCTCTTTTATTTTTCAATATGTTATTACTAATTTGATAACAAATCAAGAGATCCTTTCAAAGTTTAAAAAAAAAGTTACTGATTAACAATTGGAGCACTTTTAATTAAACATACGCGCTCGCGGAAAGTTGAATTATCTCGCTTATGAAAAATACCTTCTCTTTTATTTTTCAATATGTTATTACTAATTTAATAACAAATCACGAGATTCTTTCAGAGTTCAAAAAAAAGTTACTGATTAAATGAATATGAATATATGAAAAATACCTTCTCTTTTATTTTTCAATATGTTATTACTAATTTGATAACAAATCAAGAGATCCTTTCAAAGTTTAAAAAAAAGTTAATGATTAACAATTGGAGCACTTTTAATTAAACATACGCGCTCGCGGAAAGTTGAATTATCTCGCTTATGAAAAATACCTTCTCTTTTATTTTTCAATATGTTATTACTAATTTGATAACAAATCAAGAGATCCTTTCAAAGTTTAAAAAAAAGTTAATGATTAACAATTGGAGCACTTTTAATTAAACATACGCGCTCGCGGAAAGTTGAATTATCTCGCTTATGAAAAATACCTTCTCTTTTATTTTTCAATATGTTATTACTAATTTGATAACAAATCAAGAGATCCTTTCAAAGTTTAAAAAAAAAGTTACTGATTAACAATTGGAGCACTTTTAATTAAACATACGCGCTCGCGGAAAGTTGAATTATCTCGCTTATGAAAAATACCTTCTCTTTTATTTTTCAATATGTTATTACTAATTTAATAACAAATCACGAGATTCTTTCAGAGTTCAAAAAAAAGTTACTGATTAAATGAATATGAATATATGAAAAATACCTTCTCTTTTATTTTTCAATATGTTATTACTAATTTGATAACAAATCAAGAGATCTTTTCAAAGTTTAAAAAAAAGTTACTGATTAACAATTGGAGCACTTTTAATTAAACATACGCGCTCGCGGAAAGTTGAATTATCTCGCTTATGAAAAATACCTTCTCTTTTATTTTTCAATATGTTATTACTAATTTGATAACAAATCAAGAGATCCTTTCAAAGTTTAAAAAAAAGTTAATGATTAACAATTGGAGCACTTTTAATTAAACATACGCGCTCGCGGAAAGTTGAATTATCTCGCTTATGAAAAATACCTTCTCTTTTATTTTTCAATATGTTATTACTAATTTGATAACAAATCAAGAGATCCTTTCAAAGTTTAAAAAAAAAGTTACTGAATAACAATTGGAGCACTTTTAATTAAACATACGCGCTCGCGGAAAGTTGAATTATCTCGCTTATGAAAAATACCTTCTCTTTTATTTTTCAATATGTTATTACTAATTTGATAACAAATCAAGAGATCTTTTCAAAGTTTAAAAAAAAGTTACTGATTAACAATTGGAGCACTTTTAATTAAACATACGCGCTCGCGGAAAGTTGAATTATCTCGCTTATGAAAAATACCTTCTCTTTTATTTTTCAATATGTTATTACTAATTTGATAACAAATCAAGAGATCCTTTCAAAGTTTAAAAAAAAGTTACTGATTAACAACTAGAGCACTTTTAATTAAACATACGCGCTCGCGGAAAGTTGAATGATCTCGCTTATGAAAAATACCTTCTCTTTTATTTTTCAATATGTTATTACTAATTTGATAACAAATCAAGAGATCCTTTCAAAGTTTAAAAAAAAAGTTACTGATTAACAATTGGAGCACTTTTAATTAAACATACGCGCTCGCGGAAAGTTGAATTATCTCGCTTATGAAAAATACCTTCTCTTTTATTTTTCAATATGTTATTACTAATTTGATAACAAATCAAGAGATCCTTTCAAAGTTTAAAAAAAAGTTAATGATTAACAATTGGAGCACTTTTAATTAAACATACGCGCTCGCGGAAAGTTGAATTATCTCGCTTATGAAAAATACCTTCTCTTTTATTTTTCAATATGTTATTACTAATTTGATAACAAATCAAGAGATCCTTTCAAAGTTTAAAAAAAAAGTTACTGATTAACAATTGGAGCACTTTTAATTAAACATACGCGCTCGCGGAAAGTTGAATTATCTCGCTTATGAAAAATACCTTCTCTTTTATTTTTCAATATGTTATTACTAATTTAATAACAAATCACGAGATTCTTTCAGAGTTCAAAAAAAAGTTACTGATTAAATGAATATGAATATATGAAAAATACCTTCTCTTTTATTTTTCAATATGTTATTACTAATTTGATAACAAATCAAGAGATCCTTTCAAAGTTTAAAAAAAAGTTAATGATTAACAATTGGAGCACTTTTAATTAAACATACGCGCTCGCGGAAAGTTGAATTATCTCGCTTATGAAAAATACCTTCTCTTTTATTTTTCAATATGTTATTACTAATTTGATAACAAATCAAGAGATCCTTTCAAAGTTTAAAAAAAAGTTAATGATTAACAATTGGAGCACTTTTAATTAAACATACGCGCTCGCGGAAAGTTGAATTATCTCGCTTATGAAAAATACCTTCTCTTTTATTTTTCAATATGTTATTACTAATTTGATAACAAATCAAGAGATCCTTTCAAAGTTTAAAAAAAAAGTTACTGATTAACAATTGGAGCACTTTTAATTAAACATACGCGCTCGCGGAAAGTTGAATTATCTCGCTTATGAAAAATACCTTCTCTTTTATTTTTCAATATGTTATTACTAATTTAATAACAAATCACGAGATTCTTTCAGAGTTCAAAAAAAAGTTACTGATTAAATGAATATGAATATATGAAAAATACCTTCTCTTTTATTTTTCAATATGTTATTACTAATTTGATAACAAATCAAGAGATCTTTTCAAAGTTTAAAAAAAAGTTACTGATTAACAATTGGAGCACTTTTAATTAAACATACGCGCTCGCGGAAAGTTGAATTATCTCGCTTATGAAAAATACCTTCTCTTTTATTTTTCAATATGTTATTACTAATTTGATAACAAATCAAGAGATCCTTTCAAAGTTTAAAAAAAAGTTAATGATTAACAATTGGAGCACTTTTAATTAAACATACGCGCTCGCGGAAAGTTGAATTATCTCGCTTATGAAAAATACCTTCTCTTTTATTTTTCAATATGTTATTACTAATTTGATAACAAATCAAGAGATCCTTTCAAAGTTTAAAAAAAAAGTTACTGAATAACAATTGGAGCACTTTTAATTAAACATACGCGCTCGCGGAAAGTTGAATTATCTCGCTTATGAAAAATACCTTCTCTTTTATTTTTCAATATGTTATTACTAATTTGATAACAAATCAAGAGATCTTTTCAAAGTTTAAAAAAAAGTTACTGATTAACAATTGGAGCACTTTTAATTAAACATACGCGCTCGCGGAAAGTTGAATTATCTCGCTTATGAAAAATACCTTCTCTTTTATTTTTCAATATGTTATTACTAATTTGATAACAAATCAAGAGATCCTTTCAAAGTTTAAAAAAAAGTTACTGATTAACAACTAGAGCACTTTTAATTAAACATACGCGCTCGCGGAAAGTTGAATGATCTCGCTTATGAAAAATACCTTCTCTTTTATTTTTCAATATGTTATTACTAATTTGATAACAAATCAAGAGATCCTTTCAAAGTTTAAAAAAAAAGTTACTGATTAACAATTGGAGCACTTTTAATTAAACATACGCGCTCGCGGAAAGTTGAATTATCTCGCTTATGAAAAATACCTTCTCTTTTATTTTTCAATATGTTATTACTTATTTAATAACAAATCACGAGATTCTTTCAGAGTTCAAAAAAAAGTTACTGATTAACAACTAGAGCACTTTTAATTAAACATACGCGCTCGCGGAAAGTTGAATTATCTCGCTTATGAAAAATACCTTCTCTTTTATTTTTCAATATGTTATTACTAATTTGATAACAAATCAAGAGATCCTTTCAAAGTTTAAAAAAAAAGTTACTGATTAACAATTGGAGCACTTTTAATTAAACATACGCGCTCGCGGAAAGTTGAATTATCTCGCTTATGAAAAATACCTTCTCTTTTATTTTTCAATATGTTATTACTTATTTAATAACAAATCACGAGATTCTTTCAGAGTTCAAAAAAAAGTTACTGATTAACAACTAGAGCACTTTTAATTAAACATACGCGCTCGCGGAAAGTTGAATTATCGCTTATGAAAAATACCTTCTCTTTTATTTTTCAATATGTTATTACTAATTTGATAACAAATCAAGAGATCCTTTCAAAGTTTAAAAAAAAGTTAATGATTAACAATTGGAGCACTTTTAATTAAACATACGCGCTCGCGGAAAGTTGAATTATCTCGCTTATGAAAAATACCTTCTCTTTTATTTTTCAATATGTTATTACTAATTTGATAACAAATCAAGAGATCCTTTCAAAGTTTAAAAAAAAAGTTACTGATTAACAATTGGAGCACTTTTAATTAAACATACGCGCTCGCGGAAAGTTGAATTATCTCGCTTATGAAAAATACCTTCTCTTTTATTTTTTAATATGTTATTACTAATTTAATAACAAATCATGAGATTCATTCAAAGTTTAAAAAAAAGTTACTGATTAACAATTGGAGCACTTTTAATTAAACATACGCGCTCGCGGAAAGTTGAATTATCTCGCTTATGAAAAATACCTTCTCTTTTATTTTTCAATATGTTATTACTTATTTAATAACAAATCACGAGATTCTTTCAGAGTTCAAAAAAAAGTTACTGATTAACAACTAGAGCACTTTTAATTAAACATACGCGCTCGCGGAAAGTTGAATTATCTCGCTTATGAAAAATACCTTCTCTTTTATTTTTTAATATGTTATTACTAATTTAATAACAAATCATGAGATTCATTCAAAGTTTAAAAAAAAGTTACTGATTAACAATTGGAGCACTTTTAATTAAACATACGCGCTCGCGGAAAGTTGAATTATCTCGCTTATGAAAAATACCTTCTCTTTTATTTTTCAATATGTTATTACTAATTTGATAACAAATCAAGAGATCCTTTCAAAGTTTAAAAAAAAAGTTACTGATTAACAATTGGAGCACTTTTAATTAAACATACGCGCTCGCGGAAAGTTGAATTATCTCGCTTATGAAAAATACCTTCTCTTTTATTTTTCAATATGTTATTACTTATTTAATAACAAATCACGAGATTCTTTCAGAGTTCAAAAAAAAGTTACTGATTAACAACTAGAGCACTTTTAATTAAACATACGCGCTCGCGGAAAGTTGAATTATCTCGCTTATGAAAAATACCTTCTCTTTTATTTTTCAATATGTTATTACTAATTTGATAACAAATCAAGAGATCCTTTCAAAGTTTAAAAAAAAAGTTACTGATTAACAATTGGAGCACTTTTAATTAAACATACGCGCTCGCGGAAAGTTGAATTATCTCGCTTATGAAAAATACCTTCTCTTTTATTTTTCAATATGTTATTACTTATTTAATAACAAATCACGAGATTCTTTCAGAGTTCAAAAAAAAGTTACTGATTAACAACTAGAGCACTTTTAATTAAACATACGCGCTCGCGGAAAGTTGAATTATCGCTTATGAAAAATACCTTCTCTTTTATTTTTCAATATGTTATTACTAATTTGATAACAAATCAAGAGATCCTTTCAAAGTTTAAAAAAAAGTTAATGATTAACAATTGGAGCACTTTTAATTAAACATACGCGCTCGCGGAAAGTTGAATTATCTCGCTTATGAAAAATACCTTCTCTTTTATTTTTCAATATGTTATTACTAATTTGATAACAAATCAAGAGATCCTTTCAAAGTTTAAAAAAAAAGTTACTGATTAACAATTGGAGCACTTTTAATTAAACATACGCGCTCGCGGAAAGTTGAATTATCTCGCTTATGAAAAATACCTTCTCTTTTATTTTTTAATATGTTATTACTAATTTAATAACAAATCATGAGATTCATTCAAAGTTTAAAAAAAAGTTACTGATTAACAATTGGAGCACTTTTAATTAAACATACGCGCTCGCGGAAAGTTGAATTATCTCGCTTATGAAAAATACCTTCTCTTTTATTTTTCAATATGTTATTACTTATTTAATAACAAATCACGAGATTCTTTCAGAGTTCAAAAAAAAGTTACTGATTAACAACTAGAGCACTTTTAATTAAACATACGCGCTCGCGGAAAGTTGAATTATCTCGCTTATGAAAAATACCTTCTCTTTTATTTTTTAATATGTTATTACTAATTTAATAACAAATCATGAGATTCATTCAAAGTTTAAAAAAAAGTTACTGATTAACAATTGGAGCACTTTTAATTAAACATACGCGCTCGCGGAAAGTTGAATTATCTCGCTTATGAAAAATACCTTCTCTTTTATTTTTCAATATGTTATTACTAATTTGATAACAAATCAAGAGATCCTTTCAAAGTTTAAAAAAAAGTTAATGATTAACAATTGGAGCACTTTTAATTAAACATACGCGCTCGCGGAAAGTTGAATTATCTCGCTTATGAAAAATACCTTCTCTTTTATTTTTCAATATGTTATTACTAATTTGATAACAAATCAAGAGATCTTTTCAAAGTTTAAAAAAAAGTTACTGATTAACAATTGGAGCACTTTTAATTAAACATACGCGCTCGCGGAAAGTTGAATTATCTCGCTTATGAAAAATACCTTCTCTTTTATTTTTCAATATGTTATTACTTATTTAATAACAAATCACGAGATTCTTTCAGAGTTCAAAAAAAAGTTACTGATTAACAACTAGAGCACTTTTAATTAAACATACGCGCTCGCGGAAAGTTGAATTATCTCGCTTATGAAAAATACCTTCTCTTTTATTTTTCAATATGTTATTACTTATTTAATAACAAATCACGAGATTCTTTCAGAGTTCAAAAAAAAGTTACTGATTAACAACTAGAGCACTTTTAATTAAACATACGCGCTCGCGGAAAGTTGAATTATCTCGCTTATGAAAAATACCTTCTCTTTTATTTTTCAATATGTTATTACTAATTTAATAACAAATCACAAGATCTTTTCAAAGTTTAAAAATAGTAATAACAATTTGCTGGATGTATTTACATTTTCAAAAATAGGTCGGGAAATGACAATTAATAATTAATACATGTTTAATTGAACTCAGACGCTCGCGGAAAGTTGAATTATCTCACTTATATATGAAAAGTGCTTTTAATTTATTTCAATTTGTTATTATTAATCTTATAACAATTTACAAGGTTTATTGACATTTTGAGAAATAGGTCGGAATATAACAATTAGAACAAGGTCGCAAAAAGTGAAATAATAAAATTCAAAAGCTATGATTTATCAGTAAGAAAATTATAATGTTAGCAAAAGGTTTTTTATTTTGTTTATAAAAAATAAACATCTGGCTAGAGTATACGTGATTTTTTTAAGATTTGATTGGTCGTAAATAAAATCAAACAAGATACGTTCACATTTTCAAATATACAGTGTGTCCGCGGATGGGGATACCCATTAGGGAAAAAAAATTTATTATTCATTTTTCTATATAAAAAGTTTTGCTTGTTGAGAAAATAAATAGACCATAAGAAAATTTTAGATCACATGTTAATAAACTAGGAAATTATGAAAATGCTTCAAGCGATAAGTACTATTATTTATTATTTTTTACAAAAATATTATAAGACAAAGTTGATTATAAACTAACGCAAAGTCTGAATTTTAAATAAATATTCAAATTTTTAAAAATAATATAATTACAGTGGTTTTTATTTATTTGCATATTACAAAAAAAATACAAGATTGCCGATTTTGTATACGTTCATGATACGTCAGAATCTTATTTACATGTACTCTGATTTTGTGAAAGCATTTTCGAAAATGTTAACAAAAGAAGAGCGTATTTACTTAATACAATGTGTCTTATAAATATGCTATTGATGTTTTTAATGGAAATCATGAAAAGTATTGCAAAGATTATTAAAAAATTTTAATGCAACTGGGTCTGTGATGAATGTACAGAAATCAAAGAAAAATATGATCAAAATGATGCCGCTACATTATTAGCAATATTGTCAGTTTTAGATAACTCTTAGATTCTTTTTAAGGAAGAGTGTTTTTTAAGAAAAACAAAATTAAACCGTTTAAGCCAAATATGCGGCATACATTTGAACCTGGTGATGAAGAAAGACGTTTACAGTTTTGTTAATGGATAGGTAAACATTTCTTTGAAAACCAAAGATAGATTTATTTTTTTTACCTATGAGTGTACATTTTGCACAAACGGGTATTTATCTTCACAGAATAGTCGTCATTGGGCTTACGTTACAAAAAAATTCATGTATGGTGTAAATTTTTTTATAATTGGATTATTAGCCCATATTTTATAAAGGAAAATTTAAACCAGCACGTGTATTTGAACATTTTAGAACATTTTGTCTTATAATTTCTTAACAAGTTATAGCCAGAAGTACGTAATAAATTGTTTTAGCAATAAGACGGCAGCCCTTGTATATTGCACAGCCTTGGTCAGACAATGGTTACATGGTAATTTTGACTCAAAGTGGTTATGGAGGTTTGGCCCAAACCATTACCCAGCTAGGTCGCCTGAGTTTTTATTATTAGATTTCTTTTTGTTGGGTGCCTTAAAACAAAAGGTTTATTTAGATGATTTTCCACATGATAGGGAAATATTAAAACAACGCATAAAAGAAGCAATCCATGATCTAAATGTGCCGCAAACCATTTGTAAAGTATACGGTAGATTTATTAAGTTAGCTGAAAAATGTGTTGAGTTGGGAAGTAGCTATGTAGAACAGTTTTTAAAAAATCGAATTTTTGTTTCAAAATTTGTATTCAGGCTTTAAGTTAGTTTATAAACAACTTTATTTTATAAAAAAATTGTAAAAAATAATAAATAATGGTAGTTATCCCTTAATGCATTTTAATACTTTCCTAATTTATTAACACCATGTACATCAGATCTAAAATTTTCTTATTGTCAATTCATTTTCAAAACAGCAGAACTTTTTATAAAGAATGACTTTTCGGTCGTAAAATGAATAATAAATATTTTATTCCTAATAGGTTTTCCCATCCGCGGACACACTGTATATATTTCTATTCAACATGAAATTGGTGTAGTAATATAAAAAAATTATAGAAAACATTAAGTAAATATTATGTATCAAAGGAGCCGGATTTTTATTTTTTTGCATTTATTCTTCATATATTTACAATGTGTGAAATGCGATCGTATTTTCTGTATAATTCTTATAATTAACACAAAGCAAATTAATTGTAAATACACTATAACAGTTATTTGCATATTTTTGTAATATATATATATATATATATATATATATATATATATAAAGTTTGGTGTATTTTCTTATACAAGAAGTAAATATAAGTTACAGAAATAATCGTTTTAAGTATTAAAATAAAAAATATGTATAATGTATGTATGTATGTATGTATATAATATGAATAATGTCTGTATTTAAATATATTTACTACTACATTTAATTTAAAATATTTAAATGATCTGATAGCATATTATCAAACAATATGAAAAAAATCTTCAACTAATAACTAAATAATTTTACAATCAGTTAGCTTCTATATGCAAAATAATTAATAAGTGGATTATGAATTTTAGTTCGATTAACCTTTTCTTGTTTTTTTTTTTATTTATCATCCAGCAATTTGTTATTAGATTAGTAAAAACAAACTAAAATAAAAATAGAGTTTTTTATAATTAAACTAAGATAATTCAACTTTCCGCGAGCGCCTAAGTTCAATTAAACTTGTTTTAACTGTCATGTTCCGACCTATTTTCGAAAATGTAAATACATCCAGCAATTTGTTATTAGATTAGTAACAACAATCTAAAATAAAAATAGAGCATATTTTCCGCGAGCGCGTATGTTTAATTAAAAATAGTCCAATTGTCAACCAGTAGATTTTTTTTTAAACTCTGAACAAAATTCGTGATTTGTTATTAAAATAGTAATAACATATTGAAAAATAAAAGAGAAGGTATTTTTCATAAGCGAGATAATTCAACTTTCCGCGAGCGCGTATGTTTAATTAAAAGTGCTCCAATTGTTAATCAGTAACTTTTTTTTAAACATTGAATGAATCTTATGATTTGTTATTAAATTAGTAATAACATATTGAAAAATAAAAGAGAAGGTATTTTTCATAAGCGAGATAATTCAACTTTCCGCGAGCGCGTATGTTTAATTAAAAGTGCTCCAATTGTTAATCAGTAACTTTTTTTTAAACATTGAATGAATCTTATGATTTGTTATTAAATTAGTAATAACATATTGAAAAATAAAAGAGAAGGTATTTTTCATAAGCGAGATAATTCAACTTTCCGCGAGCGCGTATGTTTAATTAAAAGTGCTCCAATTGTTAATCAGTAACTTTTTTTTAAACATTGAATGAATCTTATGATTTGTTATTAAATTAGTAATAACATATTGAAAAATAAAAGAGAAGGTATTTTTCATAAGCGAGATAATTCAACTTTCCGCGAGCGCGTATGTTTAATTAAAAGTGCTCCAATTGTTAATCAGTAACTTTTTTTTAAACATTGAATGAATCTTATGATTTGTTATTAAATTAGTAATAACATATTGAAAAATAAAAGAGAAGGTATTTTTCATAAGCGAGATAATTCAACTTTCCGCGAGCGCGTATGTTTAATTAAAAGTGCTCCAATTGTTAATCAGTAACTTTTTTTTAAACTTTGAATGAATCTCATGATTTGTTATTAAATTAGTAATAACATATTAAAAAATAAAAGAGAAGGTATTTTTCATAAGCGAGATAATTCAACTTTCCGCGAGCGCGTATGTTTAATTAAAAGTGCTCCAATTGTTAATCAGTAACTTTTTTTAAACTTTGAATGAATCTCATGATTTGTTATTAAATTAGTAATAACATATTAAAAAATAAAAGAGAAGGTATTTTTCATAAGCGAGATAATTCAACTTTCCGCGAGCGCGTATGTTTAATTAAAAGTGCTCCAATTGTTAATCAGTAACTTTTTTTTAAACTTTGAATGAATCTCATGATTTGTTATTAAATTAGTAATAACATATTAAAAAATAAAAGAGAAGGTATTTTTCATAAGCGAGATAATTCAACTTTCCGCGAGCGCGTATGTTTAATTAAAAGTGCTCCAATTGTTAATCAGTAACTTTTTTTTAAACTTTGAATGAATCTCATGATTTGTTATTAAATTAGTAATAACATATTAAAAAATAAAAGAGAAGGTATTTTTCATAAGCGAGATAATTCAACTTTCCGCGAGCGCGTATGTTTAATTAAAAGTGCTCCAATTGTTAATCAGTAACTTTTTTTAAACTTTGAATGAATCTCATGATTTGTTATTAAATTAGTAATAACATATTAAAAAATAAAAGAGAAGGTATTTTTCATAAGCGAGATAATTCAACTTTCCGCGAGCGCGTATGTTTAATTAAAAGTGCTCCAATTGTTAATCAGTAACTTTTTTTTAAACTTTGAATGAATCTCATGATTTGTTATTAAATTAGTAATAACATATTAAAAAATAAAAGAGAAGGTATTTTTCATAAGCGAGATAATTCAACTTTCCGCGAGCGCGTATGTTTAATTAAAAGTGCTCCAATTGTTAATCAGTAACTTTTTTTTAACTTTTGAATGAATCTTATGATTTGTTATTAAATTAGTAATAACATATTAAAAAATAAAAGAAAAGGTATTTTTCATAAGCGAGATAATTCAACTTTCCGCGAGCGCGTATGTTTAATTAAAAGTGCTCCAATTGTTAATCAGTAACTTTTTTTTAAACTTTGAATGAATCTTATGATTTGTTATTAAATTAGTATTAACATATTAAAAAATAAAAGAGAAGATATTTTTCATAAGCGAGATAATTCAACTTTACGCGAGTAGAACATTTTTATTTCATTCAAATTTCGAACTAACTTATTAATTTGTTATTAACTTAGTGATATTTTATTTAAATATAAAATAAAAATATTTCTTTTTATTGTGTAATATTTGCTCATCTGCGAGCATCCCGATTACTTCATTTACTGCTTTTACTTTCTCTGTGTACATTTATAATATGCAGTAAATTGTCGGGTATTATTTCATATATTTTATAATTGTAATTAAAAAAAAAACACGACAACTTTATACGTATTTATATTTATTTGTAAAAAATATGGAATTCATTTTGCCGACGGATCCTAAAAGACAGCGTTTCTTAAAACATGGTGTCGACTTTGCTGGGCAGCTGTACCTAGCGTGCGTGCGCACATACTTTTATAAAAAACGAAGCTGATCCAAAGCCGAAGCCGAAGCTAACTTCAGCCAGCTTGCAAAACACACGTATCATTTGGAGTAAAAATTGCTCTTTTCCAAACTGGCTCAATCCGATGGTCAAAATGATTTGTATCGATTGATTTCAACGGTTTTAGTTGCACCGACGCAACTCCGATGTGCCCCGAAGCGAATAGAATTGAAAAGGGCAATACATTCAATTTTAATTATTATCGGTTCCATAATTATATATGATAAACTTGTCAATCGCATCTATTTATTTTGACGTAGAAGAAGCAATTTTGAAACTAATCATGGCGGCAACTGAAAAAAACACCCGATCGGAACGTACCGTTAAAATCAATCGATTCAAACCGATCGTTTAGACGGATTGATGACCCATCATAAGAAAATTTTCCGAACTATTTATGAAATTTAATGCACAAGAAATGATAAAGTATTTTAAATAAATTAATGATTAATACTTACAGTTTTGGAAATAAAAATTCATTCAATGTAGTTGCTAATTGTGTCCACATTTCATTCATAGTAGTATTATTCTGCATCCTAATAACTGGTAAACCAATTTTCAGTACATTAATAAAACAATTGGCTGCTAATTTCCAGGTACTGCTTGAAGGACAACCATATTTTAAAGCTAATGGTAGATGTAAACCATTCAACAATTCATGAAAAATATTATTACCAATAACCTCTTCATTATCAGCAGTTGCATTATAAAGATTAATAGCTGTCGTTATAGCGTTTTCACCAAATGGAATATAATTCATAGTTAACCATTCATGGGACACCTTCATTTCCTGTTTGGTACTAGTAGGCGGATGGCAACTATATTTACTAAATACTATGAGTTGTTTGAAAATGCCGGGTAGCATTTTATATTGCTTATGAGTTAAAGCTTCTTTTTGTACCAATTCAACGGCGTGTAAAGCCCCATCATGTAAAGCAGTCAGACTAAACTCACTCGTATTGGATAAAATGTATTGACTACTTTCCCCATAAACAGGTACACTAACAGCATTAGTCAAAACTGAACATAAATTATCCAAATCAGGCACATCAAAACCAGCTTTAACATGTTGAAAAACATTGGGGAATATTTGTACCAGAGCTGTTAAAAATGATTGGCTCGGTAAATATGTTACAAAAGGAATGTAAAACATTGCCATACATAAACAATGAGTCAAAAAATTGTGGTAGTGTGAACAATACTTTAAACCAATAAGAAAGAACAACATCACGTTATACATACCCCATTTGTTCAAAAGTGCGGCAAACTTAAATATTAGTAGATGTGCACGCACCCAATGCACGTTAAGTGACACTAGCGCACAAATTCCACTGTAATCTAGTGCGTCATTTAACTGACTAATCTTGCAACAATTGCCATATACCTATCTATCCAAATATTAGAATTTAATGAACCAACTGAGCACACAGAATACAACTATGGCTGATTCAAACATGAGTGGAAGAAAAATCAAAAAAGCGTTGAGGAAAATGCCATTTCCATCAAATATTAACAAAGCATTGAAAAAAATAGGTTAGATATCAAACAATTAAATTACAATACAAATTAATCAATTTTTGTTTCAGGAAAATTATTATTATGCAAATCACCAATGCAGAAGAGGAACTTGGCTTTAAATTTAATGGCAGAATTTGTATTTGGTGAAGTGGATTGTCAAGGTAATAAACGACCACCCTACACATACTCCGATGAGTTGTCTGTTGCGGCAGCACTGCTTGAACACTTAATTGAAATGAATGATGATTTGTCTCGCAATATAGTGTTTTTAGCATTATTTAATGAAACAACAGTAATACCAAGATTGGGTATATTAAGTAAATTGATATCGTTAGCAATGAGTTTAAATTCTCATAACATATTAATTTCTGGTCGAGTTTGGTTGCAACAGTTAGGTACCAAATCAATTTATAGTTGCAAACTTGTTGAATTATTAACTGAAGAATATTTTACATTAAGCCTTGAATATACCTTCGAATTAAGTTTTTCACCAATGAAATCACCACAATTTGCAGTAAACTTCATCACAGCAATTGGTGAATTATATTACACAAAAAAATGTAATGCAATCTTTTTTCCACCAATATTTTTAATACAAACTATTTTGAATTGGATTACTGAAAATAGTAACCTATGTATCGCATCACAGTTAAAGGGAATGGCTTTACCCCCTGATGTTGTTGCAAAAGATGCTTATACTCCATTTGCAGGACTCTTGAAATGGTGTATATTAGCTCCGATATATGGAAGAAACAACGATCTATATCGCGACCTGCATTTAAAGTTAATAAGCCTTATTGAGGAAATCCCCATACGGTTTCGATCAAAAGCTATACATACTGACCATTTGGCAATACCTCGAGGATGCATTTTTAGTTATACAGTGGAAATTAAAAAAAAAGCTAAAAATGATAAAACTAATATAGATAGTTTAATAGAAAATGATAAATATTTACAGCTGAGTTTGCTGCGATTTGCTCAAAGCGTAGAGGTAGCTCTATCTATGAATTGTTTGTACGGCAATATTGATCAACTTATGTGCCAGTTAAGTCAACTGCCAAAAAACGTATTAATGGCAGATGTCATTAATAAATATCATAATTAAACAAATTCGTCCTAATATTTCTAAGTATTTGTTGTTATTGAATAATTTTATATTTTATATTTTGTCTTTATATGTAAAGAATTATTATTATTCAATATTTAGTACAAATTAGTATTTATAATATTTGATTGACAAATGTATTTTCCGTTAATAAATGATTACATCATATTTACTACGTTTTCATAATAAAATTACCGAATTCTAATTGTTTGACCCAAAAATATTGTTTGTAACAAAACAAACTAGATAATTATAGGCTACTGTACTAGTGGAAAACATATCTAACTTTTATTTACGTTCTATGAAAAGAGAAAAATGAACTGTTTTCCATAAGAATCGTAACAGTAAGTAATTAATTGTTGTAATTCCAAATTTGTTAATAATGGACTTGATCAATTAGGAGAAAGTTATTTTAAGGTCAAACTATGCCGCTCCTAATAAATAAATTAAGCCCACAAATATTTATGTATTATATCCAGCCGTTAGTACCAATATTTTTGTTAATTGTGTATTTTACAGCTATTTTAGATCAGCCTCATTAATCTTAGTTTGAAGAGGTTGATGAAGTGACTTTCAAATCATCCCGGTGGAGAATGGAAAGTTTTTATTTGGAGAAACATACCCTAAGCTGGTGCTCTATCACTGAGCTATCTCACCGTTTAACAGTACATAGATGATAATAAGTTATTAGGAGTTAGATCTTAAGCTAACAAATTTAAATTTATGATTGAATTATGATCAGTCATTGAACCTTGCGAATATAACTATTTTAGTCTTAAAATACACAGTTAACAATATGCCGATATCAATAATGTAAATACTATTTATATATTTATAAGTTTTTGAGTCTAAAGGAGCATAAAACTAAGTCAGATAATGTATAAATCTATCAATTAGTATACCAAACATAAACTGCCTTCAATGGACACAAGAAGAACTTAATTTTTAATCTGACAGTGTTGCCAGATTATTTTTTAACTGTGCAGAAAATTCAATAAATTTTGAGAAATTTTGGTTTTGTAAATTTAAATAAATGCAAATCAAATTTAACTTGAATAAAACATTCTATTTCAAGCCAACTGTACTTAAAATATAAATCAATCATCAGTCAGTATGTAGTATACTATAAAAACAGTAATATTGTCTACAACAATAATTAATTTTAGTTTTTAAAATAAATGAAGAAAGCCCAAATCATATGTGGAGCATGCAAAAACATTTTTTTAATTATGTTGCATGAAATTAATTATTAAATCTATTTTTTTGGCACGAGTGAATGTACCTTAATTAAAACAATGTATAATTGATTTAAACAACAAATTCAATAAAGTAATCGTTGTTAGCAGGCAACTTAATGTACACGCTACGACGCCATTATTATAAATGTACACAGTGGCGTAGACAAATGAAAGGATTAAAGTTATAATATATAAAATTAACTTCTTGAGTAGTTAGCTTATTTAGCAAAAGATTTAAATAAGTAGTTCTATGTATCTGTAAGCATAAAGCCAACTTAAAAATAATTGAATTGTTAGTAATAGCACCATTTTCAAAAACAACATTCTTGCATAGTGGTGTTATAATAATACTATATAAAAAAATGTTAAAGTACATATATAAATATAAGAACACAGACTTAATATGATAAGTACACAAAGTTTAATGCATTTATTACATATAAAATAAATCATTATTTACATATTAAAATTATCAGTTAAAAATGTTTTAAAATCGAAATATGCTTTAACTACTGTATAATTTTTAACGACATTTCTAAACGTTGATAATAGGAGTGACTTAACATATTGAAGTAACTTGTTAAAAAACGTAATGCCATAATAGCCAAAACAATTGTTAGATTTATGTAGACTGAAGACAGGTGCTTTTTATAGCGAGAATCATGCAAATATATTTCAGCGTGCGTGCTATAATTATATATATATCAGACATTCAAAAATAAATATTGTGTAACAAGTGTAAACATTTTTAATTTAATAGGAAACTCTCTGCAATTCTGCTTATAACCCAAGAATTCCAATATTTATAATCTATGCATGCATAATCTATGATTGTCAGTGGCGGTTTTGAAAAAGCGTGCCCCAAAACTTCTCCCGTAACTCGCCTCGCTACGTCGCTGATGATTGCAGAATGACATCAAATAATCAACCCGTACGGAAATTGTGTTTAACACAACGCAAAGTATCGATTTTTTGCTAAATTGGCTAAAACAAAATTGTTAATGTTTCTAAAAGCAAAAATACCGTAGCATATTTTTTTGCAACTTTGTTTCCAAGTTAGTTTGGAGTCTAAAATAAATAAAGAAACTTAGTACGCGTTGGATCTGCTGTATTGTGTCGTACAGTAAACGATTTTTCAGTATTAATTTTAAATTTATTGTTTAAAACCATGTGTTTCTGATAATTTTAATCTTCTGTTGAAGCTTTACGACATAAATATTACTTCCTCAACAATAGCGTCTTTGATGATGCCTGCATGAAAGATAGAAGATCGTAAATTAAAAACAACAGCGTAACAAAAACTGATCCATGTTCCACTGTGGTATATTGATAAAAAATCAGAATCATAGCAAGATTTTCCGAAAAGTATCTCGTGTGATACGTAGTAGAACTCTTTGCTAATATCCAGAAAAGAAGCAGCAGTATATTCACCTGTATCAAACCAATTATTAACTTTCTTAGCGAATTCAGCTATAGCTTGCGTTATGATCTTGGCTAGAGATAATATGCAAACCGTTAAATATAACAAAATCAGTTGAAATACATCTGGCATTAAACTTTTAGATAGAATCTGTATAATTTTAAATTTGTTTATAAATTTAGTCAAACTGATATACTTAATCTACATATCATCTTAAGAGCATACCAACCGCTATGTATGGCACAAAAAATCAAGCAATTTGTGACAATTATGCATTACTGTAGCGGCCGTATGTCTCGATATATTTTCTTATTTTGTACAAAAAAAGTAAAATGTTTGCAGTTCAAAATAAATTTGCAAATAATAAACTATAACTGCCACACAAAAATGACAAACCGGCCTAGTAAACCCCTGTAGTGATTTGGATTTCAAGTTAAACTGTAGATCCCTCATGTTTCTGTAGAACTATTATCGCACACCACAAACATACAAGACTCCTCTAGCGAGAATGGCACTATAAAAAAAAGAATGTTTATTTACTGTAATTTTTAACGCTAATTCTAAAAATAAATTGAAATATTTAAGCCGTCGATTCCCACTTACATCGTGATTAGACAGTCTTTCAGTCGACATTTCTGATATGCAATTAAAAGTGTATGTACGTTTCATGCAATACTTCTATTTGCTGTGCGTATGTCTAGCAAACCATAAACCACAAAGCAGATAATATACCATAACCATTATTTTACTCTATATGTGAATTTTACGTCTTGGTAGATTGATACATATTTTTTATAAATAGAAACAGTTATAAAATATTTTCTAGAATTATTTTAAATTTAATTCAATGTAGTTAGTCTTTCTTTTGGAATCTAATGAAAATAATTTAAGGAAAGTTGAGAGATACAAGTACTTACAGAATGTCACAAAATATAAATTAATTAATTACATATTAATGTCACAAGATTTTTATATAATACCCAAAACGTAAAACATAAAATTGCATTTTATGAAATCATACAAATAAGAGAAAAATATAGCCACAGACAATTATGTATAATAAAATTAGATATTACAATTATTATTTAACTACAGCAAGTATTCAATATTGGAATTAATAAGTGCTTAAAATATAATACCTTAATTGTAGCCACTTGTAATTCTGCATAAAACGAGTTAATTCCATCACAAATGCACTAATAAATACACTGAATGCATACCGTACATACATTTAATAGCCGGCTTGTAACAAAAATGATGTGTTTGTGCGAAATAGGGATTGATAGGAAGGCCGGCAATCATGAAAAAAATTGATACGCACGAAACTGCAAGGTGAACGCTCGCTCTTATCTGCATAAAAACTTGTTTACTTGCTTCTTCATATAAAAACTGTTCTGGAATCATTTTACTTCTAATAAATTTAGTAAATAGATTTAAATAGAAAATATATTATAAAAATATTTGTATATATTATTTCAGAAACAAATAAATACATTCTTTTCTAAAATAGAGAGCTTGTAAGTATCCTCGCATTTTCTAATTATAAAAACCCATTAATTGCATACATAATTATGGATTAAATTTGTTGTCAATAATTGGTTCAGAGATTCCAAATATATATCTAGCAAGTACTCCACCCGTAGCTTGCCTGAATGGTCGTCTTTGCTGACAGCACGCCAAACATGATTTTAAAAAAGAAGTCACCGACAGATAGAGCCAACATATGGTGGTTGAAGATTTCCCAGCGTTACTAGTGGATGCTTAAATGCCAGGTAAGCATTAGCAAGGCTACTTTGTCAAACCATAAAACTCACAACCTCCGCCATAATCCAATCTTACCAATGGGTAAAAGTTCGCCTCTTCAGCCTAAGATGCCTCACCAATTCAATAATAAAGACTGGAACGGCACAGCCTATAGCTCCATTGTCCCCTCTTCAAGCTAGTAAACATTAATTATATCAGGCTATTGAATTCAAAGTAAACATGACTAGAAGTCACCATTAAGATTATCCGCGACTTCTAGAAAACTGTTTGTTGTTATGAAATACGTAAAGTCATCGATCATACACATAGCAAACTAACCAAAACGTCGAAACCTACAGAAACCAAAAAACCTCAACTTTTTGAAACAAGAAATGCCAATAACATCAAGCAAGATGTCAGGCAGTCTACCGAACATGTCGCTACCACGCCGTGAAATAAACGAACAGAACTACCAGCCACCAACTAGTCTGATAAATACGTCAGTGTGACAGCCATTCTATACCTAAAGGAAACTTCAATTAACCTACAGCCATCATTCTTACGAAAAAGAGTTTTTATGGCTATAGGTTTGACTCGACTGAATTCTGAAAGTCCTGTTTTGGTTGAGGAAACCATAATAGTAGCTTAAGCCCAGTACTATAAAGTTGTTACTCAATGCACTTAAAGGTAGCAAAGCTTTCTTACAAAAAGAATTGTTTATAGTTTGGATAATTACTATCGGGAAGACGACTGAATTCTGAAAATTTTGGTTTGGCCGGGAAACTCTACCGATGCAATAGCCAAGTTTACTTACTAGTAGTAGCCCAAGTTCAGTACTATCAAGTTGTTACCTGACGCGCTTGGTTCTGGTTGAAACAGTGAAGGAGAAACGGAGAGGTTACGATACCCAGAGGGCCAAGCACTCCACCTCCGACTTGTAATGCCTTTATAGTCGTGACAAAGTATTAGAAACGGATCCATTAGCCACCACTATTTGATGCGACTCCCAATCCCGAAAGTATCCGCTATAATCAAATTTGGCTATCGAATTTCTGAAAACTAGAGCAGATCCACTAGTTCTTTAAGACTTCCGAGTATTGCGTGCAAACCAGAGATGACCAGAGGCATACTGCAAGCAACATTCGCAAGAATAAATTCTAAAGTGAGGTCACACAATCAAAAACTCCATTGTAGCCTACATTTACACCAGGCCAAACGTACCATTCCTAAACAAACCCAGTAGAGCAAATAAAAATCAAGTTGAAGAGTTGACATTAGAACGTAGAAACTCACGCTGATAATGGGACGGATTAATGTCATCTGCCAAAAACATAGCGGACTACTCCTAGGCAAGGTAGACTACCTCAGCTGTGACAACCATTTTGAGAAGTACGACGATTTGATGGTCAAAGGTAAGTAAAAGACTAAGAACTCTTTCTGGGTTAAGAACTACTATTATTATATTAGTTAGTCGAGATCAATTTTGACGGCTTTACCGCTGAATCATAACGACAAATGTCTGTCGTAGGTATTATATTTGATAAACTTTGAAATGAAACAAAGGCGGATCTTTGTAATAAATACGCTCCTCTGGTCATTTTGTACTCGAACGGTTCTATAATATCTGTTAAACAATACTATTCATTAATAAATTAAGATCCACGCCGCTCGACAGAAACGCAAAGTAATGCACCCTATCGGCAACATTCCACTTCGCGACGGATGCATTTTATGTTTAATTATTATGAGTAAACAAATAATAAAGGCGTTGGCGTGTAGTGCACAATACATGACCAAATCTGTAAACCCTATAACACATAAAGTAAAATTATCATAATTATATCGAATTAGTTCAAATAAATATACAATCAAGATCATTTGGAATTCAACATGTATCAATTTATTGTCAATTGTTTAAACAATAAATCCAATTGGTGTTGAACTTCTAATTAATTATAGTAAAACTTTTCCGATTTTTTATAACAATACAAACACAAATAAATACTCAAAGTTTCTTCTATTCTGATAAAATCTTAGCCTTAAATATAATTATCACATATTTTTAAACTAAGTAAAAATAATAAATATTGCAGAAATTATATATGTATATATATATATATATATATATTGATACAATCTTAGATGATTCAATGTGTACTTGATTCATCTCAGATTCACCGTGTATAGGGGTTCGTTATTCTAAATAGAAATAACTAATAACAATGTATTGGAATGTAAAATAACAAAATGAGTGTAAATTAATGAAAATAGTATTAATTTCCATTTGAAAGTTTGGAATTTTGGTTTGGAGGTTGAAGTAGTTCACAGAACTGTAAAAGTGCTTCACGAAGTGGTCTGGATACTTGTGTAGATGTCGTTGTTGTGCATTCAACAAGGTAAGGATATAATGATATCAGTTGTTCCCATGCTGTATTATCTTCTTAAAACAGAAATTTAAAACAGATTAATTTTATTAATAATATATTTAATAGTTACCTTTGCTTATTTTAGCTTTTTTCATAGAAATTATTACTGTGGTTATAGCTTTTAATACAAATGATATTTCAGACAGTCTATACCTAAAATAATATAAAATTAATTCAAATAACTGATTCAATATTAGCTGCTTTAACCTGGGTAGAGGACACTTTCCACTTTGTTTTTCATCAGAAATATATTTTTTTAATACTTCTTGGAATCTATATAAAAGAGCTGTGACGGCTAAACGACCAGCAAGGCCACTATCGGGATTATCGACACCGTTAAAAAATGATGCTTGTGTTTCCCCGTCCACTAAAGAAAATTGTAAAAGCGTTTCAAAACATGTTTTCGCAAATTCTTCTCTTAGCGTCAACTCAGTTTCAGAATCCATATTTGCATTAGTTGCTGAATGGATGGATCCTTTATTTAATAAAACCACTACTTTCAATATAAATTCTCTTGGTATACTTCCTGAATATGGTAGGACGTGTATTCTTAATATTTCAATCAATTGACAATCGGTTGCTTCATCAGATACAATTTCATCTAATCCACGATCAGCTGGGGCATTGCTTAAATATAAAACAAACAATTAAAATGCAAAAATGCTTGTGACACAATAGTTTGTGCGTTACATGAGAAATATGCCAGGAAAACTGGAAATTATATGTATTTAAAAAGAGCAAAATATTGAAGTATGGGTTGCAAAACACACGTATCATTTGGAGTAAAAATTGCTCTTTTCCAAACTGGCTCAATCCGATGGTCAAAATGATTTGTATCGATTGATTTCAACGGTCCGTCGCGATCGCGTGTTTTTTTAGTTGCACCGACGCAACTCCGATGTGCCCCGAAGCGAATAGAATTGAAAAAGAGCAATACATTCAATTTTAATTATTATCGGTTCCATAATTATATATGATAAACTTGTCAATCGCATCTATTTATTTTGACGTAGAAGAAGCAATTTTGAAACTAATCATGGCGGCAACTGAAAAAAACACCCGATCGGAACGTACCGTTAAAATCAATCGATTCAAACCGATCGTTTAGACGGATTGATGACCCATCATAAGAAAATTTTCCGAACTATTTATGAAATTTAATGCACAAGAAATGATAAAGTATTTTAAATAAATTAATGATTAATACTTACAGTTTTGGAAATAAAAATTCATTCAATGTAGTTGCTAATTGTGTCCACATTTCATTCATAGTAGTATTATTCTGCATCCTAATAACTGGTAAACCAATTTTCAGTACATTAATAAAACAATTGGCTGCTAATTTCCAGGTACTGCTTGAAGGACAACCATATTTTAAAGCTAATGGTACATGTAAACCATTCAACAATTCATGAAAAATATTATTACCAATAACCTCTTCATTATCAGCAGTTGCATTATAAAGATTAATAGCTGTCGTTATAGCCTTTTCACCAAATGGAATATAATTCATAGTTAACCATTCATGGGACACCTTCATTTCCTGTTTGGTACTAGTAGGCGGATGGCAACTATATTTACTAAATACTATGAGTTGTTTGAAAATGCCGGGTAGCATTTTATATTGCTTATGAGTTAAAGCTTCTTTTTGTACCAATTCAACGGCGTGTAAAGCCCCATCATGTAAAGCAGTCAGACTAAACTCACTCGTATTGGATAAAATGTATTGACTACTTTCCCCATAAACAGGTACACTAACAGCATTAGTCAAAACTGAGCATAAATTATCCAAATCAGGCACATCAAAACCAGCTTTAACATGTTGAAAAACATTGGGGAATATTTGTACCAGAGCTGTTAAAAACGATTGGCTCGGTAAATATGTATCATCATTAGTTTCATTTTCAATCAACGGAACGGTTATTTCAGTTCCTATTTTAACCCAAACATTCCAAGCTATAGCCCAAATATCTTTATCATCACTTATTGTGCTATTTTTTGATTCTGCAGATTGATTCTTATTTAGGTACAAAATTTCTTGAAATGATTTCAAAGCGGCAAATGAAACTTCGTTGTTTTTGGCTAAAGCTGCATTTTCTATAAAATTTAACAACACCGACCAAGCTCTTGGAAAATCACCCAATGACTGCAGCAATTGCCGTTTAGTATTAAAAACACGTGCTACTCCTGATAAAGTTAATACTTGTGTTTCGGCCCATTGTTTTTGTGCCGTATTTCTGGTATGATGAATTAAAATATTAGCTCCTGTATCTACTTTCTCAGTACTAGCAGCACGCGAATGTAAATGAACTCTATCCAATAATGGGAATAACACTTGCCATAAAACTGCTTGCCAAGTCGTTTGTTTTAATAAGGAACCATGCGCACTTATCGTTGAAAATAATGTTTGACTAGCCGATTTTCTTACTGCAGGTCGTGTGTCTACACACAAATCGCCTAACTTACTATACAGGCACATCCATAATTTATCAAAATTTGGCACGTTTAATGTACCAGGGAAATCTGGAAACACGTTCACATCCTCACTAAATATTTGGCTTAGTTTTGCTTGGTTCTGATGGAAGTAATCCGATATGTTCCACTAAAAATTTATAATATAATAGTAATGTTATAATTATTAACTAAGGACTAGTAACAAATTTTGTTAAATAGATGCTTATAGTGTCGTCGGTCTAATTCGGATAATATCGGTCATTCATTATAGAGCGTGACGTTTACGAGCACACTGCGCTTTCTAATTTGCGCATGCCCGTGAACTAGTGTAATAAGCATAATAAGTGTCTTATACTGAGATAGACCACACTTGTTGGGGTAATTCTGAACAAAATTTGGTAAATTTTTTGTTAATATAATCGGACCAAAACCGGCCCCGATGTGGTCCGAGTAACCCGAATCGTCTGAATATGTAATTATGAATTTGTTGCTAAGTCAATTGCTAAATATACAATACATAATAAACTTACCATTAAACCCACAGCTGTTAATGAAATGTTTAATTCTTGTGTTTGAGAACCAAACTTGGCAACAGTTTCCACACATAATGGCAAACATCGCCAAGGCATCACAGGTAAAAAGTCCGTTATTACTAATTGTAAACATTGGAATGCAGTCCTTATTAAGCTTTCCCTAAATAAATACAAAATTATTACTATTTTATAAAAACTGCGCATGTGCAGTAGTAACAACTTACCCATGATGTTCGGATACAGCACCAATAATCCCTATAATAAAAGGCCAACCATGTGTTAAAGTCTCTCCATTAACATGTAGAATATCCAAAACGCAATCTAATTGTCTCTGTCGTACATCACCATGAGGAACTGAAGATAATTCCGATAACGGCCCAATTAATAATGTTTGAAGTTTTTGATTTTCACGTAATGGTACTTCATGTTTATAATGCAAAGCAGATTTTACTAAATAAGTAACAGCTTCAACACCCCATTCACGCATTCTCATATGTGGATGATGGCAAACTTCAAGTAAATGATTAGTTAAAGGCCTCCACAACACTTCAATACGGTTCATATTAACCAAACCGGTTTCTAATAGTTTAGCTACTGCAAATAAAGACGGTTCACGATTAGAATATGCCAATTCCATAGCTTCCTGGGATAATTTGCATAAGGCATTAATAAGGTGATGAAGAGCAACTTCATCTAAATATTGGCTGGATTCGAATAGTTTGCTTAACATTGTCGATAGTACCGGTAAATCTGCCATTACTGATGTAGTTATTACCGAATTGGTATCGTTCGTTGAGCGTACTGCTTTTAAACTGCCACCTGTTGATGGTTTTAATCCTAATATCCAAACTAAATGTTGCAAAGTTGTTAAAACTAAATGCCATGAAGTTCCTAATATGCTTCCATGACAATGGGCAAGGCTAAGTAAAGCACGCATCGATTGCAAATTCTTAGCAGTCAACATAACAGGTCCCTGTTGAGTTCCTATAGGTACGGATGATGTCGGTAATGGTGTACCAACTGCAACAATTTGTTGCCGATAATCAGTTTCACTGCATTGATTTATAAATTGTGTATTAACATCCGCCCTTAATGGAGCTCCAGGTGTAACAGCATTCAATACAGTTAAGGCATAATGTGGTGGTAAAGACGATTTACATATTGCCGTAATAAATGCATCACGTGGGGTTTGCAATTCCAAAACACCACAAATAGCAGCATAAGTTTGCATCGATTTTAAAATACTTTCAGTAATAGCTTCTTCAGTACTAGCTTCCATTAACGGACTCAAAGCTGCTAACAACCCACACCAACTTGAATTAATCAATTGGCAATGAAGATCAACGTTACCGGTTATGGCTTCTTCATGGGTTTCTTCTTCTTTTTCACTAGCTTCATTTATTTGGGTTGGACCAATGCTGATTTGTAACGAACGTATTATTTCTAGTAAGCAAGCGTATGCTATCGATATACCATAACCATCAGGTATTAATGGAGGCTCAATTTTATCCAACATTTCTAAACTGAAATAAATAATAATATTAATTAACCCTTTCAGTATTGATGTTGAGTATATTTAGGGTAACCTATATATTTGCCAAAACTGATATTTGTATATTATTAAGTTGTTGTTCACTCAGTTATTCTGTAGATGGTTCTAGTCGAGCCTAAACTAGTAATGTATTCATAAGAATAAATGTGTGATAAAAAAATTGTATTATTATTTCATACCTATCAGTCTATATGCAAGACTGTATCTGAAGGATAGAATTAACCCCCTAAATACTTTTGCTACCTAATTTCAAATTATGGCTTCAAAACATTATTTTTTACTACAGCCATGAAAATATATTGGTCACCCCTTCCAAAAGACTTAATTGATTAATAATTGCACTTACTATAAAGGTCTCGATTGGCCGGTTGGAAAATTTATAACAATTGGCAACCAAACTCCTCTTGATAAAAATCCGGCCTGTGATGATATTGTTTGATTCAATGGAACACTTGTCAAATATTGCGGAGATTGTGCAGGACCTAACGACACTAAAATAATATATAATAAATAAAACATATTATAAAGTACTATTAAACTTACTGCCAGCAACTTGGTGCACTTGTGAAACAAATAACGATTGTACATATGCACCTAGTGAATTAACAATATCCTGGAATATACTAGTAGTGTGCGTTTTTAAATCATAAAACTCACAAAATGAATTTATAAGTTCAGCTTGAGTAGTCATTTTGTGAAGTACTTCTAAAGCTAATGCTCGTTGCCAACTTGGTTTATCAGGATCCAGAAATTTAACAATTAATGATAAAAATATTTCGCATTCAGTCACTAATAAAACGTGATATTTTTGTATCAAAATCGAGACTACCCGTAATAGTCGCATACTGATTGGAAAGTATGGTTTATCAAACGGTGTTGCTTGTTGCACACTTGCAGGTATACTACTTCTATATTTTATATTCGGCGAAAACAACTTGATAACCAAAGCACAAACTCGTTCTTTTAATAAGAAACTAAACTCAGCATTTTTATAAAATACATCGGAAAATTGTGTCAGTACCGATTCAAGTAGTTCTAAACCAAAGGTTCTCGTCATTTCTGTCATTCCTTGTAACCAGTATGGTTGATCAGCGTTGACCAATTGTACCAAATCTTGGAATAATAAAAACGCGTCTGCTGCGCATGGCGGTAAACCTTTCGGAGGACTACCACTCGGTACTTTGAGCTCTTCTAAATTAACATGCCTAGGTGGTGATGTGCTATCTGATAAACCCAAATGCTCATCTTCAGCTACAACTCTTTCAAATACTAACGAGACTAATTGTCTTACAGTAGCACCTGCTGTATTTATCGTTGTCGAATTTTTCGCAAAATGTAACCGGAAACATAACACTAACGTCTGAAACATATTTAAGTTAGAAACTATTATAATAATTTAATTATTATTACCTTAGCTAGAGTATCACCATGTACAACTGAATTCGTAGTTAATAACAAAGTAACAGACTGTAAAACTTTAACCTCCTCAATACCTGCTTCCATTAACGTCCATAATGCGTCTGTTATATATCTAGCTCCTTTTGAATCTACTGCTTGCTGAGTTATTAACCTCTGCATTATTTGTAAACAACTCTATAAAAAACATAAATTAGTTAGAGCATAATTTTATTAATTTAAAGATTGGTCGTGTAATGGATAAAAGTATCGCGATGCGCTGTTTAGTATGCGCAGAAGCAAAAATTTTAAAAATATTATATTTGAAGGATTCTGAATTTATCGGATTAAGGAAATGTGAGATAAAAACGGCTCAAGTGTGTTTGGAGATAGCAAAAATCTTTCATTTAAATAATTATGTATTGAGCACAATCGCGCTGTAAACGTGTACAGAGCTTACTTTTGTTTGTAGTTGTTCTTATCATTTGCGCAACAAAACATCTGTCGTTCTTATCGGATAATCCGTTTAATGGGGCAACAATAATACGATTAACCTGCGTGTTAATCGTCCGTTTTCATGGATAAGTTATTGGCTATACGATTTATAATACTCCGACCTCAAGCACACACAATGCCCACTTTACTGAGTTTTCTTAACGCTCGGGGCAATTCATTTTCAGTGCAAAATAATACAATTGTAAATGGCAAATCTATAAATGATTGTTTTTGTTAATTAAGATTTAACTACTGGTAGCGCTTTTGATCACAATTAGCGCTTGACGTCATTCGTGAGTATGTTATGTTGGCTTCACTATGCAACAAGCAAAAAACAACACTCCTCTATAAGCGTATATGATCGACACCGAAGGAGCAATTCCATGTCCACAAAAACCATGTCCCAACCGTTTATTCGATGAGATAACAACAACAAAAAGAACTACTTTTTCGCTAACAATAAAAAATACGTTGTTTTTGGACAAGACAAGATCCGTCATTCTGCGGTTTTACAGATTAAGAAACTGAGATAAAAACGCTCAAGTGTGTTGATGTTCCTCACATACAGAGCTTTAGTCCATCAATGGTGAAAAAAAATCCAAACATGAACAAAAAAATGCTCTCTTCTTGTGAACACTATAAAAATTGCATAACAGTCTCAAAGTCCAAAAAACAGTTTTGACAAAACTACCTAAACGTGCATAAAAAAATAAACACCAAAATCACAAATAAGCAGAAAATGAGCTTCCTGATTACAAACAAGACTCCCAAAACTTTTCTCAATTCTATCTGGAGATAATCTTTACGCTGTTTTCCGAGCAAAACAGGCGCAATCTTTGGTACCTATTTTGACTTGAATCCTCATAAATGAGTTCGCTCCTATATAATAAGCATAATTCGAGCACGTGTCAAGAATTCGCGGCGGTCCAACAGAATTCAACATGATGTTCCATTTATTAACTTACTTACCAATTGTTATCCCAGAATGAAACTAGAAGCATACGCATACACACAGATGTATAGCCCGAAATCTTCGCAAATCAGCAATCTGTTATGAACGCAAAGCGTTAGCGTCAGCCAAACACCACACCCAGTTATAGAAGCAAAGTGTTGCTGTCGTGTGGTTGCTCAAATCAACCCTAAAGTCGAAATGACGATATGCATCTACAATCTGAATCCCCCACTCCAATGCAAAAAGCAGACCCGCGTTTCGTGCGCCGGTAATCCAAGCCAGTTAGGACGACGACGATTTTCAACGATCCGCCGCAACTGCAAAATCCTACCCACCGACCCACATCTAAGACGTATTAAATTACGTACGCCAACATATAAAACTGGTTCTGTAAAAACATGGCCGTAGTGAACAGGAGAACAACTGGCCGACACGCCCCATGAAGACAAAGACCGTCGTGCACTTGCGCGATTACTGGCAATGCTAAGCCATACCGAGCCAGAACTGCTGGTAATGAAGTAAATAAGCACATAAGCACATTGCTTGGAAATGCATAGCAACTTAACCTACGTGCCGGCGGTTGAGCTGCGTCTACTACAACTGCTCGGCTACCAGACCGCAATCTGGTAGGGTATGGGTAGTAACTCGCTCCTACTATACTTGCATCTCAAAAGCAATATAGGGTAGCTAGGTTTGGACTGATTTAGGCGTATCCCAATCCCAGCCAATAGGGATAGTCTATCTAAAGCCCAAAAGGACGAGTGTTGCAATTTAAATACATTATTCGTTGTTGTGGTCGCCCCAAAGTAGAATAGTATTCTACCTAGTACTTGTTGCCAGCAAGGTTTCAATAACTGCAAAGAGTTATCCTCCTAAAGTCGGAGGTCTACAAAAAAGTCGCTGATTTCAACTCGGATACACCAGTGCAAAAGCTGCTTCACAGCTGAAATCAACAAACCAAACAGGATAGATGAAGAAGCTGGCCATATTATTGTCATTCCGGATAAGGCAGCGTCCGAAGGGAAAGACAGACAGTTACAACTTTTCGCTTGGAGAAATGCAAAAGCATGAGATTGTTTGGTTAGTTTTGATAGGAGAACGGCCGCGCGCGCCGAACCAAAGCGACTTTTAATAATAAAAACGCATTGTTTCTTATGGAGCAACGCACACTATGCGCAAAATAGTCGCTCGCCATAATGTATTTTATAATGACATCACATGCATCTCCACGCTTTGCTCTGGTTGCCAACAAGCCTTAATTTTCAGTACCACGTTTTTGCGGTTGTTGGCGAGAAACAACGCGACTCTCGCATAAAACATTTGATCTTTCTAAACAATATTACATAAAATTGAAAAAACAGCATCTAAATTCTTTAATAATTTTAACCCTTCCAGTAAATGGAACATTATCAGGACTGTTCCAACTAATGCTTAAAATGGTCCCAAACCATGCACCCAAATAAAATAATGTTCATATTTCGGCAATCTTATACACATACTACTTAGTTTGTGTGATTAGTTTACACGATTCAAAAATGAAAACCTTTAATTTGCTAATACTACTAATACTAAATACTAAAGCTTGCAGGTTCAACAAACATAAACAAATACATTAATTAATTAAAATAAATTTAGTGCCATATACCAAAACATTTGTAAATTATAATAACCCCTCCCCAATTTAGTATAATACGATATGCTCCTCAATGTCACACTACACATGTATATATATATTTATAATTTTTTGCAAACAAATATATGTGTAACTTGGTAATTGTCAGATTAAGAAAGAAGTAAATTAATCTGTAATTTCCCTTAAGAGAGAAGAAATGTCAACCTGACTGGTTGAGATTTCTTCAAACAATTATTGTTATGAACTAAGCCAAAACTACTCAACAATCACACAATTAAAAATAAAAATAAAATCAAATTTACAATTTACTACTACAAAATTTAATTGTAAAACATTACATCACATTAAATAGATAATTTCAATATTAATTTGATTGTTGAAGCTGATAAACATAAACAAATCAAATTTCTAAGTGATATGAATATTCTAATATTCCAAACTGTACTTTTTATCAAGTGTTTACTATAAACAAACTATTCTGCATTATCTGACTCATTATTAATGAGCAACTAGCCAGCCAATTATCAAATATTTTGAATAAACTTAATGCATTCTCACATATTTCTAATCAAACTACATAGCAATTTTAGCAATATTGTTTAAAACAAATATTTATAGATGATACGCCCATATTTATAAATATAAAATAACTTAAATAAAATAATTTGCCACATACCCGGATTATTTTAATATCCTTTGATTCACATCCTTGTACTAACGGGTATATAATTTGATTGATAACATAGTACATAGGTGCTGTGGGCGTAGATGTAGTACTCCTTAATTTAACGATAGCCTCCTCGCACGACTACAAATCAAATAATTAATTAAAGATATAAAAACATAATTACAAATTACCTCTTTGATTAACGGGTACTTCTTCTTAGTCTCACTCGATAAGTTCTTAAAATCATTTTGTAGTATTTCGATGAACGCTTTTGATGAATCTGATCCAGTTGCACCACTCTCAAATGACATTTTGTTCCAAATAAATACAATTTGAGTGCCCTTTAATTATTCCTATTCTAACTCAGATGAGCTGGCAACTGTCACTTTTTATTGGTTTATGTAAGTTCTAACCTAACCTTTTCATCTACATAATGGATTTGCATGGATTTAAATAACACTCCTTCATGCCTCCACGACATGCGATATATCCCAACAATTAATATTTAATTAACAAAGAGTTTCAACCATAAATTATACACTCACTGAAGTATAACTACGACAGATCCGTTTACACAACAAATACATTCTGTCAGTTGTGGGCTTGTCTTTTGCAATGAAGTTATCTAATACCTACTGTCACTACAATATTACAGAATTTTCTACACATCGAATATTTTCTCTATTCCAATTTCTTTTGTTTTGCTAAAACTATTAAACAATATTTTATTATAATATTATTATGCAAAAGTCTAAAAAGGGTTTATTTACAAATTAACAAATAAACACAAATATTTCACAACTTTGACTTTACGTTCAATATGTATAACATATACAGAGTGAGCAAAAATGTTTAAAGATTGGTAACTACTAAAAGCATTTTGCCGTGAGATACCGTTGACGTCTATGGTTGACGTTGTGGTATGAAATGGTTTTAAGCCGTTGCGTTGTCGCGAGTTACCGGTTATTTACTTCTGACTCCGAATGTACCAACCAGCGAGGTGAATTTAAAACCCTTGTTCGAAGCAGTTTAATAATGTCAAATTTAAATATGATAACCTATAAATGAGATGAATTGTCAAGAATGATTATGAACATAATTAGTAAAAATTGCTATTAAGTATAAATAAAATGAATATTCTTTGTAAGTAAATGTATATATAGCAAATATTTTACTAAATTAATAATAATCATAAAAAAATTAATGACAGGTGTAACCGTTTACAACCAGTACGTTTTCGTGAGATTTCCGCGATCACCCAAAAATAGAGAGAGATGGAAATAAAACCGCTGTTTGATCGCTGGTATGTACGGTTTCTCACGGCAAAACGCCTTAAGTAACCATATAATACGCTGATTATTTAATTGAATTGACTGTTCTACAATTTTCTAAAACTAGATTGCAACAGTTAAAAAAAAACAAAAAATCATTTTCTTCAATTTGCTTCAAATGCGAAAGAAAGACTTTTGTTGAGTTTGGCTAATTTTGAAAAACTCATACAGTTAACTGCTGTTCACTTGTGATAATGTAAACGGCCTTTAAGGCACCGCAATTGTATTTTTTGAAGAATTGGTAATTTTTTTAAGATCCAATGCGTACGCAGCTATATAACCATGCAATATCAACTGTATATGTAGTCTAATGCTTCACTCTAAATTTTACATTACAATTTTGTCATGTTACGTTTCAATTTCGCCGACAAACTGACACTGACACCAACCTCACCCCAAAAAAAAAGGCTACGCCAAAACTCAACAATATTTAAAAAAAATTCCGTTCTTGTTTGGCAGTTTGCAAAAACTAATTAATAAGAATTGTCCTCTATTATAGCTGTGAATCACAACAACATTTAAATTACTAAGATTATATTTGTAATGTCAAACTATATTCTACCTGTCAAACACCAATGTTTGCAACTTTGAGGCTTACTTCATTATTAAATTAATTATAACTTATATATTATTATTAATGCCCTACTGGCGGCAAATACTGCGGAAACCTGAGCCTAAAATGCTCTAAGTACCGTACCACAAACACAAAATAGGTGTCTGCACCAGACAGCACAAAACCACATTGTCTAAACTTTACAATCAATAAACCAAATTAAATAAACGGCTATCAAAACTATTGGACAATAACTAAAAGCAGGGAACACGTATGCAACGTTGTACAAAGTCACAAAACAAAAGAGTGCAGACGCAAATACTTATGTTACCTCTGTAAAGTGAAAGGTCATAGAGCTGAATCAATGCGATGCCCAGTCTATGAAAAACTTGGAAGAAAAAGTGTGCGTCCGCTACTACAACAGATGTAAGACGACCATGGATCTCCACAGACAAATATGTACGAAACGAGACATTAATCTGATCATGATCTCAGAATCTAATAAAAAAATCAATGTAGATGCAGCTATATATATATATATATATATATATTCGAGACAACAAACTTCGACAGAGCATTTTAAGAAATTGTAGCATTTATTAATTCAGGACATTAGTCTAATACTAGGCCTCGTCGTCAGTTTCCACAGCGCCTCCATTCTCTCAAACAAAGGGTTCGGTAGTATATATCGTATAACAATATATAAAGCAGCTGTAAGGTAGTAACATAAGCCACCAACCAAAACAGATAACGGCAAAGGAAATACACAACTTTTGTATGTGAAAGATAGTCAATAATATAGAAAAAAACAATTACTAAAGTGGAGAGTAATCTAAACACTGACAATATACTAGCAACCATGCTAAACAGCACAGAAAATTGGTACAATATAGAATCCATGAAAAAAAAAAGAAATAGGCAAAAAATGGCAGATGTGCAAACAAATAAATAAGAAACAATTAACGGCAAAGCAATTCCAGTTATTCGTTGATAACAAGGTGAATCCGACAAGACACCTTTTGAAGATTTCCCTTCCTTTCGGACAAGTTTGGAAAAATTATGCCCGGTCCTACTAGATACTGAGCGTCCACTCCAAGAGCAACGTTTCGTTAGAAGTTTGTACACATTTAATTACCTTGCCACACACTGTTGCAAGCACAAAAACGGCGTTCAAGAGAATAAACAAATCAGAATTTAAAGCACATTCAAAAACAAAACGTCATACAAAACTTATGCTTTTACTTCTACTACTTCTGCAGACCCGCCGCCCTCGTGCCACAGCGATGCAAAACCGCAATCTCTAAAATCTCCTCGACAAAGTATAACCTAAAAAAGTCGACATAAAAAAAACTTATTGGTGGTCGACGAAGCTACCATCGCCTTTAAAACTCCAGTCGATTCCAGAGAAACAAGAAATTATCAGGGCTTAGCAGAATCCACTCCTGCTTAAGTGCCATTCGGGCGCAATTTGCGTTCTTCCAGTTTAAACGTTTATATCCGTTTTACAACCACAAAAAGACCAGCAACAACACACAAATCTCTCTTTCCGCATTGTAACAAGAAAAAAAGAAGACCTAGAAGTACAGAATCTCAAAAGTCTAATCGCAGCCGATCTGAAAACTCCCGCCAAAGGACCACTTGGTTCACCCATCCTCCAGTTTCAATTAGAAACTTTGTTCGAGAGAATAGACTTCGTGTATACCTGAACGCGCTACCTAAGAAGTCATCTTCTATTAAAAGATTGCCACAAATATATAACTTTTTTCACAGCATGAACCGTACTCCCAGAGCAAGACATATGATTTGTGGACGGGCTAGCCGACCAATAGTTTTATGCACTTGGTGATAACAAACCTCCGGTAGTTCAGCAGAATATATGATAAATAGTGGCCTGGGGCCATGCACAAGGTGGGCGCTACGCCAGACTACCCCTCCCATCAATATACACGATAGGAACCGCTAACACCTGCCCTACCTTAATCTCTCAGTGAACAAACGGATCCGCGGACTCTCGTCATCGTATCCTGGAACAAATAGTAGTCATAGGATAGAAAGCCGTGTTATAATAAAACAATGGTTTATTCTTTTAACATATTTAATAAAACATTTATGTATATGCAGATAAGATGTTACACAATTCTATCTACAAAGATCTTAAAATTAGGTTCAGTATTGTTTCTTTAAGAAACTCGGTGTCCAACGTTTGATTGGAGCTGGTTCAGTTACTTGGCTACTTTCACTTATTTTCTCAGCCATATCCAAAAGCTCCTTCTGTTTTTCACGGAATGTCCTTAAAGGATCATCAAATTGATTATAATATTTAACAACTTCTCGTACATCATCAATTTGATTCTGTGATATCGACATTAGGAATGAAGATAAATGTATTAAAGTCAAATCATCATCATTTCCACCCCATCTGGGTATTTGCAGCACATTTTCTGGATGATACTTTGAAGAATTCCCATCCCAATCAACTACTATTGTACGACTCAAATCACGATTGAGTTTATCTAAATCTTTAACGTGCGCGCCATCAATAAATAGCGTTGCATCGCGAACTAGTTTATAGTTAATGTGATTTTTAGGGTCTAATGCTTCTATAATAGGAAATACCGTCATTCCTTGTTCGGCAGTATATATGACTATTTCGTAGGTACCACTAAGGGATTCGAGAAAATGATCCAAACCAGGACGCTTCTTAAATCGCCAACCGGTATTGTACGTCCATTCTGGATGTACTATAACATCAGTAAATTCTAATACAAGAGTATACTGTGGGGCGTAATACGGATGTTTAATCATATCAGGAAGTAATTTATCCCGCGAAGGCTCTTTAATTAGCTGTAAATATAATTAGTATTAATAAAATAACAGTAAAGTTGTAGTATAGGGTGCTTATAAATATAGCAAATAAATAACAGTATAGGTTAAAGAGCAGCGTAAAATAATTTGTCGCTATCCGACGTCAACCGTACTAACCCGAAATCGGCCGAAGTCTACTCAATACAAACAAACCTCAACAATAAAACACCAAAACAACGCAAACATAATAAAAACAACTTTAGAAACCAAAATCAATCAAATCTAGCAGGAATTTATCAAACAAACCAGTACACATAAACAAAATACACTCAAACCTAATCAAAATCTTTGTTACTAATGTAATTTGCAACATTAAAGCATCTTACAGTATTGGCAATAATACTATAAATTGCCATAATGATTAAATTAAATAAATATTAAATAACCAACAAGAAACTCTATGCAAACACATCCTGTCTTTGAGAAAACAAAACAAGAACTCCTTAGCTCTGTTTTAAAACACTTATAGTCTAGTCATTTTCAAGATGGAGTACAGGAAAACAAATACAGGCAATTTTTACGACAACAATTATCATCTTGTGCATACCATGCAAAAATAAATGTTTGCTCTATCTTCGATTTGAATAGACTATAAACAATACAACAATACTGTCACAAATGCTATAATTACTTTACACCCTATACAATTACACAATTTAAATAACAATATTTGATCAATTATTTACCTGTCTATAATAATTAAGTTCACGTATAGTACGTAAAACATATTGCTTTACAGTAGACATGCTGGAATATTTGTCTACAATAACTTCACCGTCCTCATCGATTCTTGGTTTTCCCAACTCCATGACTAAATAAACTCCAACAAATGTGAATGATAGCCCGAAAGCCATCAATGTGTATTTCATGCGTTTCCATGATTGTTCTCTAGTTTCTTTACCTTCCTTCTCTTCTACAGGTTCGGTTTCATTCGCTTTTAGTGCTTCCTGCTCGAATAGTTTACCTAACGGTGATTTTGGTGCTTCCAAATTTTTCTCTACTAAAATATTTCATCAAATGTTGTAATATAAAAACATAACCTATATGTATGTACCTTTGGAATAAAAAGCCTTGGATGTGAATGAATCTGGCAGTCTTACAATGGCTCTGTGATTAATGCTGTCTATCACTACTCTACTACTAGGTTTTAACACATTGTTCAATAAATATATGGTTTTACTTCCGAATCTGAACATGTTTATAAATGCCGCTAACCTTTATTAATTTTGTAATAATCGTTTGGTAGATTGTTTTTGTATCACTTATAATTAAACTTAAACTTTTTTTCGATTATATCGTAACAGTATTATTCTTTCGTTTCATTGTTAATCTTAAAATAACATTTTATTATAAATATAAGCCATGGCTTACGATAGAAAATGATTTATAAAGTTCTCTACACAATTCACACAAATCTAAAATATTTCAAGCAACGCCATCTAGCGCTTTATATGTCAAAATAGCTCCTTTATAATGTAACAGGTGGCGCAACATTAATAAAATCTATATATAAAAGCCGTTTCCGAGTTTGATTTATGTATTTAGTCTCCGAATATTGTTTTATTTAATTATGGTAGTTAAAAGACAAAATTTTCATACATTGTATTAATAATATATTGTTTAAAACTGATATCTAGTTTAATTCAGTGGCGTAGGCCATTATAATCGTAAAGACTAAACACGATTTGTTTCAATGAGCTCTTCTGCCCTTACAATAGTATATTAAACAACTAGCACGTAATGATACTCATTTTCCACAAGCATAAACGTTGTTGCACAAGTTTTTGGTAAATGCTGCAATTTATACAAGTGCAAAATGGACATTACGCGCAAGTTGTACACTATAATTTATCTACGGCTACAACAAATAAAAGAAAAATGTGGAAACTTTGTGTAAGTTGTAACCTTATACAAAATATAACATTTGACAAATGATCTTTCAGTTTTCAGTGCGTAATGTTCACTTTTTGCACGCAATATGCATGCATAAAAAACGTATAAAGTTGCAAACTTTTTTGTACCAATAAGAATAATTGCACAATGGACACATTGTAGTAGGGAGTAAAATAATATCATTTTTGAGGCGCCGAAATTGCAGGCTACTTTAGTATAAAATAAATATATGTTTTCCATAATTTGCTGACGTCTGATTTAGCAGCTAAGAGCTTTTGCTATAAGATTTCTTTCCGTTCTTCTTTGATTAGTTAGAAGTTTCTTCAATTGGCGTCATTTTTGGACAGACCCTATTTAACTAACTAGTATTTTGTTATATAAATCTTAGTTAGTTTTCAATAGCTTTCTGTTTTCTAAAAGAAGCTTTTTTCCTACTTCAATACTAAACTAGATGTATGCATGATCAGACAAAAACCTATGAAATTGAAATTTTTTATGTCTTTAAAGCTAGTTTTTGCTGGTAGTGTTTAATTGTATATCAAAAAGCAATCAGAAGTGGTTCAGAAGCAATGCATTGTGTTTTTGTACTAGTTTGTAAGCTGACAACCTAAAAGCTTTTTTTGTAGTACTTCACATTGTCGTAATCAACAAGAGTCTTTTGTCTTTAAGCCACCGGTGTTTGCGGTAGTAGTACGGCACTGCTTTAGTTCCGTGTTCCAGTAATCGCAGATCTATATTTTGATATATTTTTCAACTTTTTAGAATATTAGGGTATAAGTAAGTCATTCATTGAGGTGTATATTGTACTTTAGAAGTGCTCAGAGCGGTCACATCTTATTATTAATAAAAATGGTTCTGAGTAATTGGTCTTTAAAAAATACCTGGCAAACCATACCAGACAAAAGCTGCGCATAGAAAATGAGGCTCAGCCAACCAAACCAAAACATACCGGTAGTACAAACAAAGGTGACTACGTAAGAAACGCAACAGCCACACTTCACACCACTTGCACTAAAAACTAGTGCTGCAAAAGCAAAACCTATAAATAGTACGCCTGCGTTGCAGAAACGGCCGGTAAAAAGAAAAAAAGTAAATAAAAATTCAAAAAGAATCTTTAAAGACACTCTCAAGAGTATTGCATTAGCAATCACTCCAAAAAAATACCCTATTACTCTTAACAGAAACTATCAAAACAAACATTTTTGGTAAGGTTGATGAGCTAAAAAAGAAACAACAATACATTATTTGCACTTATAATAAAAGAGGTTTTCTGAAAATCACGTGCACAAACAAGACAACCAAGAAATGGCTGTTTAGCACATTGGCCAAAAGAAACTTTTTTTGCCCTAAAAGAGATGAAAGATTTAAATAAGGTAATTACTTGGATACCAAATCCACACTTGAAACCAGGAACTCTATTAAATACGTTAGCAATGCAAAACATCGTCTGCACTAAGACCTGGCAAGTTGCCAACTTTAAACCAAATTTCAAAAAGACAAAAGAGGAAAACTCAACGAACAGACCAGATGTTTTTTTACAACAACTCTCAGAGCTATGTTTCTTCCCAAAAAAGGCAACAATTCCATAAAAAAAAACAAGTTCCGTTAACGAGGCTATGGATGCATATTCATTGCCGATCACCAAGGAAATTCAATGTTAAATATTGTGCAGATCAATTTACATTACTGTAGAGCAGCATCCGCGGCTCTTAGTATATTGTCAAATAAGACAAGATTTTTGGACAAGAACGATATCATTCTTGTCCAGGAATCTTGGACGCAAAAGAAAAAGATTTTGAGCAGATAACTGCTTGCAACCAAACCTTCATGCAACCCCCGCACATGTAGAGATCTATAATTTTAACAGTTAAGCTGTAAAACGCAGAAAACATAGGTTTGAAAGCTAATTTCTTTTAATATTTTAAAAGTTGAAAAGAAGTTAAAATTATAAGATATTAAAGTATCTACCAAGTTTATTAAATATGTATTGCAGTACTTTGGCGTTAAACCTGTCAAAAACGCTAAAAATTTCAATTCAAAAGTTATGAAAGTTAAAAAAAAAGTTTTTATAATTTGTTTTTCTATATTTTGACAATTAAACTGACAAAATGATTAAAAAGCATTTTTGACACCATGTGTATGACGTTAATCGTAGACATAGAACGTTGTCATGTTGGTTTCACCAGAAGATAAGCAGAAAACATCATAAGTCTATAAGAGTATATGGCTAAGGCCCAGTCAGGCAAAGCGCTTTGATGCGGTGCTTACCGCATAGAGACGCTACTTAATAACTTATTATTAATAATTAAAGAGTTATGACCAAAAACATTTTAAAACCTCGCGGTCAGCGTTGAATAGAGCCATAATTTTACTTTGATTAGAAACACTTGCCCCTCTCTTTATCTATGCCACTGAGTTCAAAAAAGTTTTACTTGTCATATTTAATTTAGGAAATTGAACTTTATTATATTATTTGCAATGTAAAGTAATTTTACATTATTCTTAATTGAGGCATTGAGCGCAAAAGTGGACTAACCCTCAAATTTTAAAAATCTAGTTTATATGTTATTTTTACTTATATCATACAGTGGTGTATTTAAAAAAATGAACTGAGTCACATATCTTGTTCTGATAACAATAATTGAACATAAAACGAGTTAAAAGTTAAATGCTACTGAAATCTATTATTTTTAATTGCATATTGCTCAATTTGTTTTTTTGGGGGTTAGTCCACTTTTGCTCTCAATGCCTCAATTATTTCTTCATTAATGGGGATTAACAATCTTCTATTAAAAGAAATAGTATAAAATAGGCAAGTAATTTACATTTATTAAAAACTTACAGTAACTTCAAAATAAATCACAACTCTGAAGGTGCGTACACAATCAAAACTAGTTATCGATTAAATTAATAAAAATTAAAAAAAGAATAAAATCTTATTTTATATTTCGAATATTATTGTGTATAGTATATATTATGCTTCATAATTTACAAAACAAAATAATTAAAAATTAAATCAATCATCCCAATCCCTTCGCTTTCTTTTTTCGTTTTTATGTTTCCTTTCCTTACTATCATTATCATAATATTTTTTCTTATGTTTATAATTAATTTCTTCGGAACTATGCTTTTGTTTCTTATACGGCTTTTCCTTTTTATAATCTTTTTTATAAACATCCTTTTCGTATTTATCTTTTTGATAATCATTATGATGTGATTTATATTCCTTCTTATACGGTTTATTACTATCATCATATTTCATTGCTTTTGTATCTGCATACTCGTATTTTTTTGGTTTCTTATAGGCTGGTTCATGGTCATACTGATGATAGGTTTCAACATGTTGAACATCTTTATTCAAGAACACTTTAGGTATCATCGATTCATACTGAGATAAATCAATATCCGATATAAAATTCTCATCGTAATGATTACCAAAATATATAGCAATAAATAATCCAAGAATCATAAATCCGGCTGATGTTAAGCTGCTGGTTGAATTTGGTCTTTCGTATTTAACTAATTCATGTTTGTATTTTATGACATCGGTTTTATCTTCTTTATCTGTTGATAATTTTAATGGTGTCGGTTCTTCTTGAGGCGGCTCACCACCAATTTGCGACCAGAAATCAACCACTTCTTCAACTTCTTCTCTCGTTTCGGGTACATTTTTCGTTTCTTTCTTTTCAGTGGTCTCTTCGGTTTCTTCTTCTTCTTCGTCGTCAACCATTATCCAAGAACTATTGGAATCAGAATCAGTCATGCTATAATAAATTTTGAAACTAGGTTAGTTCTATTAACTATTCAAACAAAAGTTCTAAAAATAGTAATTGGAAGAATGAAAACAATGATTTAAAAAAAAAATTAATTACCTTTAATGCAAAAAGTTGCTAATCATTACGTTCCATTGAAAGTTAGTTGTTCTGTGGTAGGGAATAAATAATTCGCCTTGCTTTGGCTCGGAACTAAAGCCGTTTATTTATAGAAATTTTATTTTGCGGAATCTATTCATGTATCTTTTTCCCTGCGAGTGGAAACGAGATAAATATTTGTGCGTAGCTATTTTGCAGAATATGCGTCGTTTCGACGACACACATTTCACAGAAATGTGAGTTGCGTGTTTTCATTGTTGATGGTCTCATTGTGTACAATAACAATACTACTCACAAAATGACTCAGCTGCTTATGCGCTAATGAATTGAAGTAAGTCAATTTCATTGATCTGCGATGTATAACTTACAGAATATTCATTGCACAGAATATTCTAATTTATGTATCTTGGGTTGCCAACTTACTTTGCGCAGAACCGTCTTAAGAATTTTGTTGAGTCTATTTCAATTAAGTCCGTATCTTTTGCTAATTATGTTTATTTTGTTATTACATTGTAGTTTAGCCAGCAACGTTATTACATTAGGGTGTATGTATGTTTATTGATCAGAGTAAATAGTATTTAATTTTTTTAACAATAATTGAAATGAAACAAAGAACACCTTACAGAAGCATAAAACACAGGTTACAATGTTTATCATTGACACAATGCCAACTCCACTTACGAGTTCTATAGTTATTGTGGGTTTTACGGCTACTTTTTAAGTCGACAACTTGTTTGAAGGAAGATAAAGAGCAAGTTTTTGTTTAGTTATAGTTTGGGAATTAAAACCTTCTTAAGAGCGTTAGCTTATGTTACCTTTATGGTTATAACCTTAGACTATATATAGCCATAAACGCGCATTGTGGTATTTTTCGGTTGTCGCATGGTGAAGCCATCATAACGTTCTGGCCCACGACTGACATCACTTGCTAGTTGTGGGCATAGGCCCTACGTGTAGTTAAATTGTTTAATTTCAGTATTTTTAGTAAATATTAATAAAAACCATAAAATATTAATTTTAATTATCATTTACAAAGTGTTTTTTGCCAAATATCAAATAACACATTGTTTGTATTACAAAATTCAATATTTATCAAAAAAAGACATTTGGGGCTATTCTCTATGAACATTGCTAGAAGTAAGCAAGATACATATTGCTAACTAACAATATGAACTGTCATTTTAGCAATCTTGCTTGCTAACAATATAAACTGTCATTTTAACAAATCTTGTTTATTAAGAATATTACATCAGAAAACGTGACAAATCTGACAATTCTTTAGATAAAATAATAATAAAATATATAAAAATATATTTTGTTAAAGTGCCAGTTTATATTGTTAGAAATCAAAATTTGTTAAAATAACATCTTATATACCTAGCAAGCAAGGTTTGTTAAAATAAAGTTCATATCGTTAGTTAGCAATATTTATCTTGCATACTTCTAGCAATGTACATATTGAATAGCTTCAAATATTTGTTAATTAAATAATTATATAAAATTTACAGACATTTTGATAGATTAAGTTTATTTTTGCCCACAACTAACGCCACACTTTTATTGCAATTTAAAGCTTTTTTTTTCAAACAATAAACAAACACAAACAAACTATCGCGTTATTCCCTCAGCTAGATAACTTAAGCTTAACAATTAAGCGCGATTTAATTTATTTGTGTAACCCACCTATTTGTCTAAGGAAAGTTTAATTTCTCTCACCTTACGCATATTTTTGACAAACTTAATTTGATTTTTTGTTTTGTTTTTTTTTTAACAGCAAGAACTTTAGTAGTGATTGGTTAGCCAGTTCCTGAACACTTGGGCGGGTAGGTGAGCTACAGTAGCTTAACAATTGATTTCAACAAATCAAATCTTATTTGTATTTTTGTTTTTAATAACAGCAGAAACATTAGCAGTGGACAGGTAGGTAGTCTACAGTAGTTTAACAATTGCGTGTGTTTTGATTTATTTTTATGTTTCAAATACCCGCCTGTGTGTTTGTAATTAAAGAAATTATAACTTTTCACATTTTGCGCATATTTGTGATAAATGTTATTTGGTTTATGTATTTAATAGCATTAGGAACATCAGCAGTGATTGATGAGCCAATTACTGAACAACAAACACTCGGGCGAGAGGTGGGCAACAGTAGCTCAACAATTGAGCGTAATTTGATTTATTTTTGTTACCCACCCATCCGTCCAAGTGTTTGTGCTTAAGAAAAATATAATCTCCCATCTTGCGCATAGTTTTGAAAAATGTTATTTGTTTTTTTGTATTTAATAACAGCAGGAACGTTAGCAGTGGTTGATAAGCCAATTTGGCAACAACTTTAAAAGGCAACAAATATATTCATTTGTTTAGCAAATTATGAAAGTTTCTACAATCCAAGTTTAAACTCTTGTTAAGTTTTAATGTGTATGCAAATGTAAAGCAAATCTGCAAGCATTTGTTTGGTTCAACGCTTAGCATTGCTAATGCATAAGCACTTAAAGTTTCTACCACATATTGTGACACTTGTAGGACTTCAATTTGCTTTATTTAATAAACCACAAGGAATTAATTTAGTACTTTACTAACAAAGCAATCTGTTGTTCAAGTCCAACCAAACAACAAGACATGACATATTAAGAAGGTCCTTAAGTAGTTTGAAGCTTTTTGCAACACATGACATATTGGCATTGAAAATCTTATTACCTAGCAACTGCCAGCAGAACTAACTTTATTTTTACAATGACAATAACATCATAATTTAAAATTAAGCTAAAGCAGTTTTTTAACAAATATTTCTTTCATCGATTATTAACTAAAAATTTGTGATCCAACAACTAAAACCTAAGAAAAAGACTCAAAAAGTGATAGCAGTATGCATTTTTGTTAGTTTTGAGGCTCTTACTATTTGTAGCATGACATAATTTATTCTGCATTATAGATTATAATACTACTTTAAATTTTTTCTGTCTACGCCACTGGATAAAAATATTTGTATATTATCAGTATAGGCAACCCAAAGTACTCAATTCAATACAAATCACATTGTATTCGTACTTTAAATAATTGTAGAACAATTATAAACAAAAAAACATTATTAAAGTTAAGTTTTATAAATAATATAATGCTCAACACACAATTTATGTAAATGGGTAAACTAGAATTTTTAGAATTACGTTTTGTCATATAGAATAAGCTGTGTGGGTTGCCTACGTTATTCTAGAAAACTTTTATTTTTATTTTATTAAATTTTCTGCTATTTTATTTCATTTATCAATATTTTGCGAATGTATGTTATCAATTATTTAAATTTGCAATTTAATTACATTAGAATACTACTATATAAGTTGTTATTTGCTATATTAACTAAGTATTTGATATTGCAGTTTATGTAACCCACAACTAGTATTAGGAGCGATATCATTCTCGTTTTAGTAACAACAATAAATCTTTATTATTACTAAGTAATCGATATTCTTAATAAATTAGGCATGTAAGCTACATTTTTATGCTCTAATTGGGCAATTAACAAAAAGCATAATTACAGATATTAGTTTTAATAAATTTTGATAAGGTTGGCATTGATAATAGTAGAGCTGTCAATCAGAATAATTAAATTAAATTAGTAAAAGTTTGCAGCTGATTATGTGCGTAGTGCATATCTAAAGATGAATTGAGAATATCTAACATCATTTTGGGCATGCATGTAAGCTATAATTATTAATTTGTATGTAAGCTTAATTATTATAATTTAAAGTTGCAATTTGCATCTCTATGCAAGGTACATAATTTGGTTATTTTGTGCAATTCTACTAACAATAAACGAAGCAATGATATTCAATAATTAGTGTTATATATTATATTTTTGTAAAATTCAGCATATTAGTTGTACTGGATACAGATTATCAGATAATATTAACGTGAATTAATTTTTTTTGATAAAGTTGGTATAAAAAAATGTGTTGGCATTTCTGATAATTGACTTATTTACATATTAATTTTATTGATATACAATGTTGTTGATATTAAGCAGATTATGATTGAAATATACACATCAACAAGTTATAATGCAATTTTGGGTATGTGGGAAGTTATAATTATTGATTTATGTAAGTACATTGCTAAAAATAAGTCGGGATTGCTAATTATTTTTACAATTAGGGTTTAGTTATAAGCATCGGTAACGCACAAAGCCAAGATGGCGGCGTACACAACAATGTAGTTTATGATTGTAATTTGCTAATCTTATAGTATTATATTGTAGCTAATTATGATTGCTCATTTGGTTGTGACAATTGTGCCTAAAAAGTGCAAGATAGACATTGATGAGCCCATATAGAAAAGTGCTCAAATATTGTCAATGTCTTCAATGATGAGGATATTGAATACGTTTTTTAGCAGGATTGTTTTTAAGTAACTGCTACCCGCTAACTCAATTTCACTTATATGTTTTTGTTTTTCTAAGTCAGTTTTTGCATCAAGTTTTGAAATAAGAAAAAGAAAGAGTTAAAACTTTTGTAGCTAAAAAAATATCAAACCTACATAAGGGGAATTGCATAGTTATATGATTCATTTTATGATCTTATCATTTTGTGGCTGGAAAAATGTCAAAAACTTGGGTGAATGAGGCACATAATTAATATTTAGAGACAAAAGAAGGGAGAAATACTCGAATGGGGAGTAGAGTATTTTATTGGTACTTTGGTAATAGTTATATAGTTTTTTTGCAGTTTTTATGATTTTTATGTTCACAATAAGAAAGGGGGGGGGGGAGTAGAAAAGAAAATGTAAAACTTACAAAAAGCACATTTAATACTTAAAGGAGGGAGAAAGGGCTATAAACTAGATATATTTTATAATTAGTTAGTACTTTTTATGATTTTTTATCTATCTTAAAGAAAGGGGGGGGGGGAAGTAATATTTCTATTTGTAGCTGTAAAAATGTCAAACATATATAAGAAAGTACAACAAAAGTCATAAATTTATTTCAAGCTTCAAACTTTTTAAAAATTACACAGTTTTAGAGGAGGTAGATATGATTTTTTAGTACTTTTGTGATTTCTCATGCTCAAGGAAAAAGTCAAAAGTTTTGTGGTGTAAAAACTGTCAAACTTGAAAAGAAGACAAAATAATTATATAGTTATACCGGTACATTTTTTCTTAAAAAAGAGGAGGGGGAGTGATTTTAACATTTTTGGCTAAAAAACGTAAAACTTAGAAAAAGCAGTCGCAAATATGTATGTTTTAACTAGAATTAGGTATTAGTTATATGGTTTGTTGGTACTTTTATGTTTAAAAAAGAGGGGGGAGGAGTCATAACATGTTTGGCAAACCTAGAAAAGTTAATTGCAATGATAGATACTTTCAGAAAGAGGGGGTCATAACTTTTTTGACTGTTGAAATATGATACCTAAAATTTGGGGGGGGGGGGGAGAGGTCATAATATGTTTAGCAAAAAAAATGCTAAATTTGAAAAAGGAAATTGAAAATATAGATGCTTTTATTAGATTTGAATAATTTTATAATTTGTTGACACTTTTGATAATCAAGAAGAAAGGGAAGAGGGTACATTCATGACTTTTTATGCTTCAAGAAGAAGGAACGGAAATTTAGTAGTTTAAAAAAGGAGAGTTGCATTTATGAATCTTATAATTACATTTTGGTGATAGTTATATAGTTCACTGGTACTTTTTATGCTAATAAGTGACGAAAGAGGGGAGGGGGAGAAATCAAAACTGTTGTTTTGGCTGTTAAAATATAAAATCTATAAATAAGAGATAAATTTGGGTGGTATTTGGTAATTTATGGCTTACTGGAACTGTTATGCTCGGAAAGAGAAGTGGGATTATAACTTATGTGGCAGTAAAAATGACAAACCTAAATAAGCTAAATTACATTTATGGAGACATGGTATTGTGTAAAATAAATAACAACAACAACAAACAAAATTTTGATGTTTTATGTTCAGGGAAAAGAGGGGATATAATGTTTTTAGATTTGGAATAAGGAGTTATGAGTATAAATGTTTAACTAGATTTGGGTGGTAATTATATGGTTTCTTGAGTACTTTTTTGTATGAGAGTATTGGAAGAGGGGGAGTGGAATTTATATTTTATGCAAAAAAATGACAAACCTTGGAGGGGAGGGGGAGTAAAATTTATATCTTATGCAAAAACAAAGTAAAGAAATTGCATTAATGAGTGTTATAACTAGACTTTTGTAAAAAAAAATGTTTAAAGGAGGGGGGGGGGGAAAGTTATAACTGGGTGGTAATTAATATTTTTTATATTTTTTCTTTTTTAAAGCAAAGCGTTATAAGAGACGTTGCAATTATGGATATTATGATTGAGTAGTAGTTAATACTAATTATGATATTTTATCTCTAAAGAGGAAATTTATTCTTACATATACACTACTAATTTTGGCTCTACTAGAGCCTTCTACAGATGTATTATGTTGAATAAAATTTAACTTATTACATCTCTAGAAAGCTCTGGTAGAGCCAAAACTAGTAATATATTCGTAAGAATAAATTTCTGTTAAAAAAGATAGTAAATTGTTTTATTATTTCATAAACATACACTAGTGATTCAGGGTATGCACCCTTCATCAATGTGCTTTGTCTATAAAATCACAATTACTTTTTTTTATATAAATATATGTGAGATGTGGTAACGCAACGCTTTTTTTTTTACAAGAAAATTGCAGTTTATCTGTAAGGAGTTTGTAGTACAATTAAATTCTTATACAAGCAAGTCTAAGACAAGACAAATACACTAGTATTTCAGGGTATGCACTCTTCATTAGTGTTCGTAGCAACTCATTGGTCAGCACAACATTTATAAAAAAATTACTAATACTATTATACTTTTTATATATGTGAAAGGTAGAAAGTAATATCATTTGCTATAAACTTTACTAAAACTTACTCTAAATACTATTTTTTTTTAAAGAAAACTTATTAAAATTAAAATTGTTTTGTCAACAATTGGATCACTACACTAACTATTTATGTAAATTTGTTAAACTTTTTGACGATGTTTGATACGTTTTTCTATAATTTGCTTAAGAAAGAATATAAAAATGTACCTGCTTAATTAAGCTTGACACTTGCATTGCAATCGAATTGCAATAACGTCAACGTTGCGTTGCTATTCCGTTTATAAAGTAGCATTGTGGTTTGATTGCGATTAGCATAAAGCGGTTTAACCTGGTTCATAAGAGGTTCAACGTGGTTTATAAGCGGTTTAGCATAACTCATAAAAGATAGTAGTAACCCATACTCTCATATTAAATGTAATTATAGTTAAGTGGACACTAATCATATATTAGAATAACGTCCTGAATTAATAAATACCATAATTTCTTAAAATTTTCTACCGGAGCTGGGGCTCGAACCTGAGATAAATTATGCTCTGAGATTCAAACTTCACTCAACTGAGTCACTCTCCGGGTGTAGTTGGTGGCCATCTGCAAAACTAATTGCATTATTTGTTTTATCTACAAGTGGCTTCTTGCATTTCTAAAACACAAACATTTTTAAATTTAAGTCAAGGAACAGTTTATGCAAAAAATCTAAGAAACCTACGTTTTATTTGTAAAAAAATTAAAAATAAGTCCATTATATTCTAAATTTTATTAAATTAAACATTTCTTGATTGCCAAAAAAGTTGGTGTGTTTTTGGCAGTTCATATACTATATAGTAAATGGCTTGCGGAAATGGCATCTTTTGCTAACCGATTGCTACAAAATTCATGTTTTTAGAAACATACTTGCGGAAACGATAACAATATCAAAATTAGGCTATCTGAACCTAAATCTTGAAACTATTAGAATTAAAACGTAGAAAACCAAAAAAATTAAAAAAAAAATTTTGATGGCCCAAAATTGGGGTTGGTGGTTAGCCGATTGCATACAAATACCCTATTGAGAAGTGATTTGTTATGCAAAAGACTTAAAACTTTGGAATCTAAATGTAAAAAAACTTTTTTCCAAAAATACTTTAAACTTTACAAAGTTATTTTGTTTTAATTGTACCAAAGTTAGTCCAAACCTCTGAAACAACTCACTTCTCAGTTTTATCTAATTGTTTATAATTAAATTAATTATTAAATTAAATTAAATTAATAATAAAAAAAAAATTCTTAGTTTTTTTGTAAAGCTTTTTTTTTTTGTAAAACAATTTTTTTTTTGTTAATATTTTTTTATGTAAATTAGTAAAAAATGTCATTTTTGAGAAAAGTTGAATCTTAAAAAACCCTATTGGATGTTATTAATTTCATTATATTTGTTTTTGCCTATTAAAATTCTTATAAAAATTTCATTGAGTTACCCTAAATGTTGTATACAATTTTAATGATTATTTATCTTAGCCAATCAAAGTTTTTGGTAATAAAAACTAAAATCCATGTATATTGTGTTTAACACTTATTTTGCTCCGTTTTTTATATTTTCTACTTACCGCAAAAATTGTATTTTTAGTTTATAGTCTGGATTTAAATATTTGGACATAATACGTGAACTAACTATACAATTAAGTTACGCTTTTAACTATATTAAATATTCTATAGTCATTTAATACTTCATTGATAAGTTTGCTATATTTACTTAGTTTTGTATAGAAATTAGCAAGTGTTAATTAAGGGTTAAATTACAGGTGATATCAATGACCAGATGAATATTAATATGGTGCGTTTAGAGGACGCGGTGGGAGGTCATTCGAAGTCGGACAATGGATGACATTTCTAAGACGTGTTTGAAATATGATTGCCGAGTGTTGTGATAAGAAGAATGAAATAACAATGGCGTACACCCCGACAGCTGCTGAAAGTGATTATAGCATATAAACAATCCATTGAAATAAAATTGAAAGGATTGATGCAACTTAACGAAGATATTGTATATTGGTGGAACATATTGCTGTGGCAAGTAGCCGACCGGGTAAGTTCGTTAAATGTTTTTATTTAATTTTATTTCATTTCTGTTGATGATGCATCCATAAAATTGTTGAAATTGTCGCACGTTTCAATTAAAGCCGACTCTTCTTCAATAATGATGATTATATTAAAAATGAAAAATATGGGTTGTGTAAATGCGGTAATTATTCTATAGAGCGCAACTGGTCATGATACATTTGGTAGACAATTACGCATATAGATTAACATAATGTGCAGGCAAAGAACAGCCGGTTAATAAGTAGGGATCATTTGCCCTTTGGCCAATGTAGAGCACGCGATTTAAGAGAAATTTGGTAAATTATACCCTTATTTGACTTGAGACATATTGATGATTGCATACCGTGTTAGTATTAACAACCAACCCTACCCTACCAGCCATTGAACTGGTAATCATTCCCCATGCAAATCACTAAGGGGTTTCGCAAACTAGCGTAACAGTATCAAATTATCAAGGCATCCATTGCATTGGTAATATCATCGAGTAGACGACGGCATAGTATAGCATGAGAAAGAAGCCGGCCGGGCTGTGCTAATACGTATGGGTATGTACTATATACATGTGACTAAGAACAAGAACTGCTGCAGCCTGCAACCTGCAACAGCAACAACAGCACAGCGGCAGCAACGGCAGCGTTAAAGCTGCGGCTGGCTGGGGCATGCTGCCTGCACACCAAAGCAGTGCGGAGCGTTCCGACAGAACAGAACAGAAGAGTAGAATGTTAAATGCTGGAGTTCTGATAACAAGTCTAGGGTTCAGGTCGCGGTCGGCTCTCTAATATAGCGCCTTCAGAACTTATGTGCTGGGCGGGGCGCTTCTTAGCGCCGCTTGCTGGCCAGGTACCTATGATTACTGCTCACATGACAGCTGGTGATCTATTCTCCAGCGTTAATGGCCTCCCACCTCTTGCCCCCTTCACCGTATCTCTTAACGTGGTCAACGACGGTCACTGGACCTTTTGTCCCTGAGCTTCGATGACTTTGAAATATATTAATACTTCCAGCGCAGTAATCTTACACCAATATTTATCATACTATTCATTTCCATGCGCGCATCAATCTCGCCACCTCCGATGACAATTTGTTTATGTTGTTATTTATGGCATCGGCATCTCTAATTCCGACTAATTGCCCCAATTAAATCTAACCGATAAAAACAGAATTCTCCTCATACCACACAATACCCATCTCGCATTCCCCAAAGTCACTTCCACCAGTCGAGGACACCCTAACATCACATCACACCGCGCCATAACATAACATAACATAACATAACACAACACCGTCCCAATCTCTCATAAAAATCACATCTTCCTTTTAATTTTTACCTGTCAGCAGAACACTTTATAATTACATTTCCCGAGATGAATGCTGGACAATTATGATCATAAGGCATTTTCATGAGAACTTCTAATCTCAACAATATTAATTGGTCATCTACTCGCTCTTATATTATATCACGGTATACCTTTCATATACACAGGTAAACCCACATAAACGATCACAAAAACTATTCTTCTATTACTCAACCTTCATTCCACACATTCACATCACACGACAAAGAAAAAAAACACAATATGATGTTATGCCTTTGTACCGTACGATTAATCCAACATATCACATTTTATAAACGCATTCGACTACCGCGTTAGAAGTCTTTTCAAACTAAATAAGATAAGTTTGCAAATTTACACATTATCGTTTAGCAATTTGTGTACTGTTTTTATAATAATTGTTTAATCTAGTGAGTTAAAGCAAATATTTATACAAGAAATGTAGAAAGAAAAAGTATTATATCTATATCTAATTACTAAACAATGAAAGATTAGTTCTACCATTAAGTTTAGTCTATAAACAGTTACTACTTCCCAGCTCAATCACTGATGCGGATAGAAAGAATCAAATTGTAAACTAATATAATTTTTTAAATTCTTAAAATTTCTATTGAAATTTTGTAACTTTTGCTTTGCTTTTTCTGCAATTTTGCAACATTTTTTTTAAACAATTGAAACAAATTTTTTTTGTAGTATACCACGAATATATTTAAAAACCGTAACTAGTTTCAACCTTTACAAGGTCATCATCGGACGGTGATACAAACAAATATGAAAATAAAAAAAAGTTTACAAAGCATCCTGTCGTATATATGCTTTGTAAATTTCCATTTATTTTTATATCGTATCACCGTTCGATGATGGCTTTGTAAAGGTTGAAACTAGTTACGGTTTTTAAATATATTGGTTTCTTGCACTTTTAATATTTTTCAGTCGGCTATCTAGCAATCAGGCACATACTATACAATTCTAAAAACATTTGTCATCTGATAGGATGCACCAGTGTACATCAGCTGCGCTTCATTCAACAAGAATAGAAATTGTAAGTAGTGCCAGTGTAAGTAAAATAAATAGACAAAATTCCATCTGGCAAACAATTACGTTACGTTAAACGCAGTAGTTTGGCTAAGATTTTTGGGCACTTTGCAAAATCAGAGACAGTTTTAGAAAAAAACTCCAAATTTTGATCTCATCATCATCAAATTTTAGATATTTGCCGTTTAGGTGGTGCAAAGCCAACACTATATTTGGCCCATTATTTATACAAAAAAGACGTTTATAATTTAGAAAATATAATATCTGCCTTGGAGGAAATTTTCTTTGGTTAATGTGCGGGTTTAAAATTCTTATGTAAACATGATTTTTTTGTCTTAGATTTTTTGATCAAAACTTTAGATAATTTTGAAACGTACATCATATTTTGAAGGCAAAGCCTGTTACTGCCAAGAAGAGATGTTGCATTATTGGCTGAGTTCCGTTAAGTGAAAAGGCCGTGTATGTTCTTGAAAGCATTTTGGTATTTTTTAAAGACAAAGTTGCTCAGCGGAAGACGCTTTGGAATTTGGTACGGAATTTTTTTTTATATTGGTTCTTGTGTTTATAAACGTAGAATATGGGGTTGCAGAAGCCTTAGACTATGCAAAAGGTGTAGACAATACCAGAGTAGTGGTCATGAGGAAGCTGTAGTTTAACTGAGTTTCCAACTTTTCCTGTATGGAGATGGTGTTTGGGTTTTGTTGAATGTTTAGTTATTGCACTATGGTTGGGACAAGAGTAGTTTGTGTTTAATAATAAAAAATGTCCACTGGGGTTTCACTATAAGTTCGGGTGTCGTGGGTTCAAATTGTCTGAAACACTCGCGGCACGGGCTAGTATGTAATTAATCTAAGGTCCGAGTTTTTGCAGTGCACTTTGGTAGCTCATACGTAGTCAGATCAAGTTTTTGCGCACAAGGTCTCATGTTACTGCGTAGTGTTTAATAGCGTAAAGCAAATGTTGCGTTAAGGGCTTTGCCGGGCCCAAGATGGTTTTGGTTTGACTTTTTTGAAGTTGGATATGAGGTTAGATTGAATATTGCTGGTCTATGTTTACTCCAATACTTCTGGGGTGCAGAGAAGTACAATAATATTGATTGCAATGTCAGCCGTGAATTGGTATTTATCCGCTTCATTATGTCTGTGTGATTGCAGGTAGGACAGTCCTGATTTTTGTTGCTACCTCCTTTGACATATTCTGCAATGGCTGTTACCTGGAGTGTTGTGAGTTCTGGCGGCATTTGATGTTTGACCTCAAAGACTTTTACTTCTTGGGTTCTGATTGGTTTTGGTATGTATTTCAGTTACTGCCCCACGTTGGGCGCCATTTGTTACCAGGTGGGTTTTTCTAAGTACACTCTTCATCTAGGAGAACCCAACCGTGTATGCCCTTAATAGCGTTTTGGTATTTTCCAAAGATAAAATTGCTCGGCGGAGAAGGTTTTGGGGTTCAGCACTCGGCCGTTCTCCCATATCGGTTCTTATGTTTATAATTGTACTCTGGTGGTGAATGCAAACGCAGAATATGAAAGTTGCAGTAGACTTTCCAGAAAATGTCTACTGCGTGGTGGTCAACAACACCAAAGTTGATGCCATTGGTGATTACTATGCAGACTGTTGTCAAGTTTTGCTCTTTACGCAGCAAGTTGTAGTCATGGGTTTGCTAATCCTAGACTGTTAAATATAGCCAGACTAACTCCAACATTTTCTTAAACTTTTAGGCTTTTTTTGGGAAAGATAGTAGCAAAGATTGGTAGCAAAACTAAAAATACGATGTCTCTCTCATAATTTAAAAAGAGAGTAAAATCCGTTTTTTCTAGATTGAGTGATTACCTTTACAATATACGGCAATCAAAGTTTTACAAATTGGTAATGTAATTTCTTGCAAGTTGTAAGTTTGGTCCATTCAATGCCAAATTTTTTTTAAACTGACGGACGTAATTAACAATAAACTCTCAGGGAGAACCAAATTGATAAAACTTTTGATCTTGCAGGATGAAGGAAACACTCATACCGGTAGCGGTGCGGATGACTACCCATTTTGTAAAACAGTTTAGTATTACCATTAGATATGTGCTAACCTTGCTGAATTGGAGTAACGAGCTGATAAGGCTAACGTCCAGTGTTTTCCATGGTTCAGATATTTCTAACAGTGTCATCTTGTCTGGTATTTATTGTTAAGGTGATTTAAAACGTTGAGATTTGCAGAAATACATTTCTAGCCAGTAGTAAGCCTTGTCAGTATCTACATCGCTTCCAATTTCTCAATTAAAGGTTTTGGTAGTATATATTATGTAATTAATTTACAGGTACATATTCAAAAAAAGGCTGTGAGGTAGTAATACAAGCATAAAACTTGTTCAATTTTCTTTCTTGTTTTCATTAAATCTGTCAGATTCATCCCTCTATAGTCTCTAAAGTCTTTTAAGTTTCTTCGAGCTTTTGAGCTTAAAAATTTGTTGAATTTATTGGAATTTGTTCAAAACACTTTAGATTTGTCCAAGATACTTTAGATTTGTCCAAAACACTTTAGATTTGTCCAAAACACTTTAGATTTGTCCAAAACACTTTAGATTTGTCCAAAATACATTAGATTTGTCCAAAATACATTAGATTTGCCTAAAGTACTTTAAGGTGTGTATAAAATCACTTATATTTGCTCAACGCTTTTTAGATTAGACTAAAGCCTTTTGGTAGGCCCCAATTATTTTTTTATAATGCTGTTTGATGGGTTTTCATTTCTTTAGATGTACTCATATCATTTAAATTGTATCAAAGATTTTTCAAATGAGTCCAAACTCCTTAGTTGGGTTTAAAGTATTTTTTTCAAAAACTAAAGCAAATTTGTTTAGATATGTTCAAAATGTTTTTAGATTTGCTTAAAGCTCTTCAAATTTAAAATCATTTACTTTTTTAAATAGATTGGGAAGCTTGAATTTTTTTAGATGTCTTGAAATAACTTTAATTTGGCCAAAGGTCTTAAAAAGAGGTTTAAACTCTTTAGATAAGTTCAAACCAAACCAAACTTGTTTCTATGTTCAAAACTTTTTAGATTTGCGCAAACTTTTTTAGATCAAATTGTCCAAAACATTTTAGATTTGCTTAAAAGTATTTTAGGTGTGTCCAAAACTATTTAGACCTAATCAACATTTTTTAGATCAAATCAACGCTCAAAAGTTCAAAAAGCTGTTTGCTGGGTTTGTTTGTTTGTTTAAATGTTTCCAAATTATTTTAATTGAATCAGAGGTTTAAAAAAAAAAACACAAACTACTTAGTTAATTCTAAATTTTTTTTTCGAAATGAATGCAAACTTATTTTGACGTGTCCAAAACTTTTTACAACAAATTAGCAAAAATTGTACGACCACATAACTATGTTGTGGCATTATTGTTTGTTGAAAAAGTTTAAAACTTAGAATTATATCAAAGATAGTTTGCTAAAAACAAATATAACAAAAATACTGAAGTCAAATCTAAAAAAACCTTATTGGTCATTGTCTGAAGCAAATTTGAAAATAAATTACTAAAATTTAAAGTCTAAAATGTAGAAATATATTAATTAGATCCAAAACTAAGTATTTTGCACTTTGACAGTTTTAAAGATAAAATATCAAAAGATTATAAAATTTTGTAAAAAAATTGTTCCTTACTTTTATGTAATAATATTTTGACCAACTTTTATAACTTCTAAGATATAAGAAGAAATTAGCTTTAAAACCAAATTTCTGCATTTTTGGCAGTTCTAATGTTTAAAACCTAGAAATTACTTTTTAAAAAACTTTTGGGGTATTTGAAGAAACTAGCTCCAAAATTAAGTATTCTGCACCTTTGACAGCATTTAAGTCAAAATAACAAAAAACACAAATTTGATAAATTTTGTAGAAAATTTAGTTCCTTACAACTTTTATGTAATAATATTTTGACCAACTTTTATAACTTCCAAGATATTTGAAGAAATTAGCTCTAAACCCAATTCTGTATTTTTGGCAGCTCTAACGTCAAAAATCTAAAAAAAACTGTAGAAAATTAAATTTCATAAATAAAGATTTTACAAATTTTTTGAAATTTTTATAATTTTAAAAAAGCTCTAACGTAAAAAAAATTAATAAATTTAGTTCTTTTCAACTTTTTGATCAACTTTTATAACTTCCAAGATATTTGAAAAAATTAGATCTAAAGCCAAATTTCTGATTTTTTTTTGTAGCTTTACCCCAATTTAAAAAAAATTGTAGGCAGACAATTTAATTCCTTTTTGTAACAATTTGTATGAACATGTTTTCTTTCACAGCCGACAGAAGATCTTGGCCATTACAATTATATGCCCAATCTTCTTATGATTTCATCTCTAGCTTATATTACAAGATTTGAATTGAGCAAACCACTTTCTACATTGACTTGCACTTGGTTAAAATTGCAAAATTAGCTGCACAGTAATTTTGCAATCTCAATAAACTTTTCTAAAAAAATATGCATTTTGTAGTCAATTCCAGTTTTTTAGCTTATATCACATTTTTAACGTTTTGCTTTCTATCCAATTAATTTTTTTTATTTGTATGTATACAGTTGTTTGCTGCTTGAGTTAATTATATTATTGAAAATAAAACATTGAAAACAACATAAACGCTTGGTGTGGTAGTTGGGTGATTGAGCGTTTATATATTTTAAATATATTTTTTTTAATAAATACATAAATTATCAAATAATACAACTAACGTCCAATTAAATTTATTTTGTAATAAACGTAGTGAGAAATAAACCTATTACGCACGGAGCGTGCTTTTGCAGTAATAAAAAAATGCATTAACATTTTTTGAAATATTAAAAAAATATTGCATGCGCATTAATCAAAACATTGCATAACAACTTAACAAACGTTAGAATTTATATAGATTATTTAACGAGTTTACCGCGTTTATTCAATTATTATAGTGCAATTAGTGTTTCAAACTATTAATGACACGCTCGGTGTAGTGATTGAGTAGTTGAGCGTTTGTTACGTCGTTTTTTTAAATAAATTTTAATAATTCAATTGCCAAATAATAACAAACCGCGTTTATTCAAAGTTGCTGCAATAATTAAGCAACAGCACATAGTATATTGTACAAAAACCACAAAATTAGTCTATTTTCTATCTTGGCGAATGCTGCAATTTGTGTAAATTGTACAGTGTAATTTGTCTACAACTTTAATACTTATAACGCTTATAAGACAATTCAACAAGTTAACGGCAAACATCGTTATAGTGCAACAGTTTAATTAGCAACAACATAAACGCTCGGTGTAGTGATTGGGTGGTTGAGTGTTTTTTGCGTCGTTTTTTAAAATTAGTTTTTAATAAACATACAAATTATTAAATAATACAATTAGCGTTCAATCATAATCATTTTTCTTCAAGTATGATTATTGCTCGCGAGACTTGGCGAGTGCTAAGTTGTGCAAATTGTACAGTATAATTTGTCTACGACATTAACACTTATAATGCTTATAAAAGTTGTAAAATGAATAGGTTAACAGCAAAGACCGTTATAGTGCAATTAAGGTGTTTCAAATTATCAACGACATAAACGCTCGGTGTGGTGATTGGGAGATTGAGTGGTTGAGCGTTTTGTATGAAATAATACGATTAACGGCTAATAATATTCATTTTGTAATAAACGTAGTGCGTAATAGATCAATTACGATGTCTTTTATGTTATTAAAACTTTTTTATTTATAATTATAATTTTATTTTGCATAAATTGTGTGATTTGTTTGTATTTTGGTTTAATATGATTTATTTATTAAAATATAAACATTATTTTATTGTTAAATCAATAATAATTATTTTATTGTTCATTAATACAAATATATACAAATATATAAAAAAAAAGTGTGTATATTGTAATTTGACTAGCAATAAATTTGATAATTATATGCACATAACAGCAAAGAACCCTTGAAATTATTTAATAGATTAATATTTAATCTGTTATGGAACAGGTAAACCGGAGCCAGTTGTAATCCTTCCCAATTGTATTGTAACAACATTTCCTACCTTTTTTATGCCGAACCGTTTGGAAGAGTATTAAACAACTTCTTAATCACACACCCAAAATATAGTCATTGTTAACACCGCAACCTGCATAATAAATTACTTGAGCGATGAATCAATTACGAATGTGGAAACAAGACTTTTTTTTTGTGGAATACGAACGATCGGCAGGGAGGGTATTGTGCTTTATTAGAAAATAAATAAATAAACTGGACTAAATAATAATAAAAAAAGGAGGATAGGTTAGTTTAATGTATTCAAAAGCCACCTGCAGTTTCACCGACAACTATATATGTAGCGTTTCTAGCGTGTAAAAAGCACTCTCGACTTGGGAACAAAGAAGTTTTATAATGTGGTGAACCGATGTTGTAAATATAATTAATTAAATTTAGAGTAGCAATGTTGAGGAAGAATAATTGCACCGGAAAATATTAATGTTGTGTCACAAAAAATAAATAAAACTATCTAACTTAACTACTAAATTATACTTGTTCAATGGACGCTATGGACTATGGAGGCGATATCATCTTGCTAAAGTCCACGTCACTATGAATTATTGGTGTATATATCAAACCGGCCTGATGATATCAAAATTGTAGATATTGGCCAGCGATATTATATTTTCATTCTAGCTTAAAGCAAACTGCACCTTTAAAATAAAATATAATTAAAATCTAATTAAATTAATCGACATTTACATAAGCAGATTATGATTGTGTAATCATATTAATTGTATTTAAATTAGATGCTTGTGACTAAAAAATGCATTAGTTTTTGTTTGAGTTTTGTATGAGAAGGACTGGACTTCTATTCGGCGGAGATCTCATACGTCATCTAACCACAGTTCCATATTTCATAGCGAGATGCGATAGTGAGTTATTGATGAGGATGTATATGTATCACGCACCCTCTTAGGTCCTTATGCCCTTCAATGCCCCTCGAATCTTTTGTTGTTTTGTCACTAGAGGCCGAGATAGTTCGACTCAGGATTACACTTCAATTTATTACATTTCCTCGTGAATAAATGATGGTTTAATATACAGCCAGAAAAATGACGAACATATCTTCGCATATTTCTAGACTGTATCAATCATTATTCTATAATGTTATATATTGTCCGTTAACATTTTTTTATTTTATATAATTAACATAAGTGATTTTAACTTCTATATTCTGATCACCTTTTTGTTGTTGGCATGTTGCTTTCAGTAGCTAAAGGATTGATCAACTTCAAAGCAAATACCACTGTATCTGTCAATAGAGGGGGACTTGTCTCATGTCTGCTTAATCTATTAATCTGATGTTTTTATTGAGCGGCTTAGTAAAAAGCGGATTTTATCACAAAAAACATCGTTGGACAAGTAAATTGATTTTAAACCATGTTTTTATAGTTAATAGATTTACTTATAAAGATGAGAAATTTTTATCTCTATTAATGATTTGAAATTTACTTTGTATTATTTATTATATAGATAAATAATAATTAATAATTGATTTGAAAAAAGTAATGAACCATTTTTAGTAGTTCTCAATGTTGAGAAGTTGTAAAACTAATTACATTTTTGTTAGATATTAGATATTTATTTACTAGATAATGGAAATGACAAATAAATCTGGGACAACTTTCAATTTTATATGAACACATAAATCTGGGACAATATTTTTGTGGCTTTTTACATATTATTCTAGACCATTCCGATCGTTACTTTATGATATGTCAAAGTATTTTAGTCAAAGTAATTTAGTTCAAAAAAGAATGTAAAATATTTAAGAGGTGGTAGTACGAACCACAACAAACAAAAAAGTTTTAATAAACATAGTTGTTCAAGTAACGGTTTTGGAGATATGAAACATTATTTATTTTTATATATTTTTACAAAGAACAGAGTTATAGAAGATGTTCGAAGTGCCCTCTTTCCATTTCCAAACAGACACAACATCTTTGTCTGAAGGACATTTGTCTTCTTTCTAAAACCCCTTCATTGGCTCGGATTTTTTGGCACTTTTCATTATTTTTTAACTGCAGCTCTTTGAGGCTATTTACAAAACATTAATGATTTCAAATATCTTTAAAGAAAAAAATAAAATTTTTTTAAATCAGGCGATCTTGCTGGCCATAAAACTGATTCTACCTATGTGGAAAAGTTTGGTCTAAATGCTCTCTAATGGCAACCCAAAAATGAGCTGGAGCACCATCATTTGTTGCCTGTGGGCTAAAAGAATGTCATACAAAAGATCATACATTGTGTTCTGCAGAAAGTTGAGGTAAGCAGCGCCTGTTAACCGGTTTGGTAAAACAACAGAACCTAGGAACCTGTCGTCTACAATACCAATCTAAATGTTTAATAAAAAAACGTGTTTGAAGTCCACATTCAATTACAGCATGGAGATTTTTGTCGGTCCAACGATGTGCATTATGAAAATTAACAACTCCATTTTGTGTGAACCGTAAAAAGAATTTTGGCAGGAAACTGCGGGTCTTCAGCATCCTTTTGTAGAAACTAGCGACAAAAAACCAAAAGTGCTTGATGATCAGTTAAATTTAAAGCCTGTACTTGTTGTACATAGTATGGATAGAGCAGCTGCTTGTAGAGGGTAGCACCAATTTCTACCTCGGTTGACATTCTCCGCACACTTGTCCTTTAATTATGCTCTATAGTGCTATAATTTCTTGTTCTGCTCTAGGAGTAGATACCGACCTTGGTCTGCCAGAAAGATAGCACTGTTTTCAAAGTGAACCGATATCTTTCAATCTTTGGTGAACTTTTCCAAACATACGATGTGAAGGAATCTGGCAATTTGGATAAGCTTCTACATAAAGACGTCGCGTTTTGGTGGCAATCCCATTAGCACGACCATACATGAAATGCATGTCGGCTTGTTCTGCATTAGAGTAATCAGCCATAGCAATAAAAATTTGTGCACTAACAACAACTGTCAAATACTGTTTGTTGTGGTTTGTACTAAAACCCCTTTAAATATCTTACATTCTTTTTTGAACACCCTGTATAGAAATAAATGCGTTTTTAGATACTTTTATGCATTTTAATGCTATTTGCAAATATATTTGACCAAAATACTCTGACATATCATAGTTTGATCTTTTCTGAATGTACTGCCGTTTTCGTTAGCGATCAGAATGTTCTTAAGTTTATTAAATAATTTTTTTTGGGACTTTGACTAACTGCCTTCTCAACCCTAACAAATGACACTTAACATGGGACATTAATAAAAAAGCTTTTGGGATTTATTGAAAAAACAGAACTGTCGAAGAAGTAAGACGTTAGAGATTTACAATAAGACAATTATGCTTGCAGAGCAAAGATGCCTGGCAAACCAAAATTGTTGCCATTATTTTCAGTAAAATTAGTTACGCAATTTAACTACTACGACTCTGACAACAAAAGCAAATTATTTGAAGAATTTTCTTACAATTACAACAATTTGCTACGGTTTATGGGTAGCAATACTTTTACAGCTCCCAACTTAAGTCTACAGGTCAAGAAGAAACCTGTTGACTGATGCTCAAGTGTTATACAAATAAGCCATTTCATTAATTGAAATATGAAATAGTTTTACAATAATATAGATGTGGCATGCAATTACGGACCAACTGCTACAGGAACATTTAAGTAGCCTACATCGGGTGTATACAGGAAAGTGTAAACGCTTGCTTATAAGCGGGAACGCTTGCTCCTGATTGGTTCCGCTTTAAAAATCAGCAACAAGGAAGTAATATTTTATTGTTTATTTTTGGAATTTTGTATAACAAAATTTATTTTTATTTTAAAAGTGAGACTTGCTTAGTTTTTAAACATGCTTTAACGTGTTTAAGCGTTTAAACCATTTTAGTGTTAATATACTCTAGTAAAGGCAAATGTTGTCTTTGAGGCTTGGACAAGGTCCAAGGACACGCGGCTACTTGCTTCTACTGGAGTAGAAGTTATAACGCTTTTTGCAAATTTTGTTTATCAACTGTTCAGTCGTGTTCTTTTACATTTTTTTCTTTTATTGTTGTCAATATTTGCTCTTATAATTAGTTACGTCTCTGGACTAACGGTTTTTGGAAAATTGTGTTAAACCAAAAACTTGATCCTTGTTCTGACTATTACCTGGTCGTTTGGTAAAAAATTAACAAGTTAGAATTTTTGGCCAATTTTTCTAAAACTTTAGTTTTATATTGAATGCATGAAACTAACATTTAGAACTACAATGATCAAAAACTGGCACTCAGTTATAAAAATTTTGTTTTTTATTGTAAATGATGATCAAAATTTCTTTATTTGAAACTGTAATTATTAATTTTGATCAATAAATAATCAAAACTGGCATTTGGCTATCAAAATTAAACTACAAAAATCTGGTTTTATATTTATTACAAAATTATTGCCAAAATCTGGTTATAATAACCAAAATACGGAAATTACAAATACTGTATTTAGTATTAAAAAAATAAAAACATTTAATTAATAAAATCCGGCACTTTATTGATAACAAAATTAAAAATTATCACTAAAATCCGCTTATAGTAACTAAAATACGGAAATTTATAATAAAATACAATAGTTTATTATAAAAACTGGCATTTAATGATTAATATGTACTTGAATATTTATACACTTAATTATCAAAACTTAGCTACTGATTGATTACTAATTTGCAATTTATTATCAAAATTTTGTTATATTAATCAAAATACGGAAATTAATGATAAAATACGATACTTTATAACTAAAACTGATACTTAATGATCAAAGTCCGGTCATTTATAATTGTAATGACTATAATTGAACACTTAATTATCAAAACTTAGCTTTAGATTAATTACTAATTTGCAATTTATTACTAAAACCCAGTTATAATAACTAAAATACGGAAATTAATGATAAAATACGATAGTTTATTAGCAAAACCAATATTTAATGATTGAAATCCGGTCATTTATATGTATAATAACTATAATTAAACAATTAATTGTTAAAATCCGGCTTTTTACTGATCACAAGTATGGATTTATTTACCAAAATCCGGTTATATTAACTAAAATACGGAAATTATTGATAAAATATAATAATTTATAACATAAACTGGCAGTTAATGATCAAAATCCGGCCATTTATACCTATAATGACCACAATTGAACACTTGAATATAAAAACTTAGCTTTTGATTAATGACTAATTTGCAATTTATTACTAAAATCCGTTTATAATTACCAAAGTACGGAAATTATTGATAAAATACGGTAATTTATAAACAAAACTGGCAGTAAATGATCAAAATTCTGCTATTTATACCTGTATACCATAATTAAACACTTAAATATCAAAACTTACCTTTAGATCGATTACTAATTTGCAATATATTACTAAAATCCAGTTATAATAATCAAAATACGGAAATTAATAATAAAATACAATAGTTTATTACCAAAACTAGTATTTAATAATTGAAATCCAGTCATTTATACCTACAATAACTATAATTAAACATTTAGTTGTCAAAAGGTAGCTTTTTACTGATCACAAATATAATTTTTTTACCAAAATTCGGTTATATTACTAAAATACGGAAATTATTAATACAATACAATAATTTATATCAAAAACTAACAGTTAATGATCAAAATCCGGCCATTTATACTTATAATAACCATAAATAAACACTTAAATATCAAAACTAAGCTTTTGATTGATTACTAATTTGCAATTTGTTACTAAAATCCGGTTATAATAACCAAAATTAATGATAAAATACTATAGTTTATTACTAAAACTGGTATTTAATTATTGAAATCCGGTCATTTATACATTTAATGATCATAATTAAACATTTAATTGTTAAAATCCGGCTTTTTTCTGATCACAAATATGGATTGTTTTAGCAAAACTCGGTTATATTAACTAACATACGGAAATTATTGATAAAATACAATAATTTATAACAAAAAAGGCAATCAATAATGAAAATCCGGCTAATTATATCTGTAATAACCATAATTAAACATTTAAATATCAAAACTTAACTTTTAATTGATTATTAATTTGCAATTTATTACCAAAATTCAAATATAATAACTAAAATACGGAAATGAATAATAAAATACAAAAGTTTTTTACTAAAACTGGTGTTTAATTTATACTTATAATGACCATAATTAAACATTTAATTGTCAAAACTCGGCTCTTTACTCATAACAAACATGGATTTTTTTACTAAAATCCAGTTATTTTAACCAAAATACGGAAATTAGTAATAAAATACAAAAAATTATAACAAAAACTGGCAGTTTATGATCAAAATTTGGCCATTTATACCTGTAATAACCATAATTAAACACTTAAATATCAAAACTAAGCTTTTGATTGATTACTAATTTGCAATTTATTATTAAAATCCGGTTATAATAACCAAAATACGGAAATTAATGATAAAATACGATAGTTTAATACCAAAATTGGTGTTTAATTATTGAAATCCGGTCATTTATTCATTTAATGACCATAATTAAACATTTAATTGTCAAAATCCGGCTATTTACTGATCAAAAGTATGGATTTTTTTAGCAAAATCCGGTTATATTAACTAAAATACGGAAATTATTGATGAAATACGTTAATTTATAACAGATAATAATAAAAATCCGGCCATTTATAATTGTAATTATTATAATTAAACACTTAAATATCAAAACTTAACTTTTTATTGATTATTAATTTGCAATTTATTACTAAAATCTGGTTATAATACTCAAAATACGGAAATTAATGATAAAATACGATAGTTTATTACCAAAACTAAAATTTAATGATTAAAATCCGGCGATTTATACCTATAATGACCATAATTAAATATTTAATTGTCAAAATCCTGCTTTTTACTGATCACAAATATAGTTTTTCACCGGTTATATTATTAAAATACGGAAATTATTGATAAGACACGATGATTTATAACAATAACTGGCAACTAATGTTCAAAATCCGGCTATATATACTTGTATTGACCATAATTAACACTTATATCAAAACTTAGCTTTGATTGATTACTTATTTGCAATTTATTACTAAAATCCGGTTATAATAACTAAAATACGGAAATTAATAATAAAGTACTATAGTTTGTTACTAAAACTGGTATTTGATTATTGAAATCCGGTCTTTTGTACATTTAATGACCACAATTAAACATTTAATTGTTAAAATCCGGCTTTTTACTGATCACAAGTATGGATTTATTTACCAAAATCCGGTTATATTAACTAAAATACGGAAATTATTGATAAAATACGATTATTTATAACAAAAACATGCAGTTAATAATCAAAATTTGGTCATTTTTACCTGTAATAACCATAATTAAACATTTAAATATCAAAACTAAGCTTTTGATTAATTACTAGTTTGCAATTTATTACTAAAATCCGGTTATAATTACCAAAATACGGAAATTAATGATAAAATACGATAGTTTATTACCAAAACTGGTGTTTAATTATTGAAATCCGGTCATTTATTCATTTAATGACCATAATTAAACATTTAATTGTTAAAATCCGGCTCTTTAATGTTTACAAATATTATTTTTTTAACCAAAATCCGGTTATATTTAGTAAAATACGAAAATTATTGATAAAATACGTTAATTTATAACAAAAACTGTCAGTTAATGATTAAAATTTGGCCATTTATACTTGTAATGACTATAATTTAATATTTAAATATCTAAACTTAACTTTTGATTGATTACTAATTTGCAATTTATTACTAAAACTCGGTTATAATAACCAAAATACGGAAATTAACGATAAAATAGAATTGTTTATTACCAAAACTAGTACTTAATGGTTGAAATTTGGTCATTTATACCTATAATGATTATAATTAAACATTTAATTGTCAAAATCCGGTTTTTTACTGATCACAAATATGGATTTTTTAGCAAAATCCGGTTATATTAACTAAAATACGGAAATTATTGATAAAATAAGATAATTTATAACAATGCTTGCACGTAATGATTAAAATCTGGCTATTTATACCTGTAACTACTATAATTTATATTTAAATACCAAAACTTACCTTTTGATTAATTACTAATTTGCAATTTATTAATAAAATCCGGCTATAATAATCAAAATACGGAAATTTATGAGAAAATACGATAGTTTATTACCAAAACTAGTAATTAATAATTAAAATCCGGTTATTTATGTCTATAATGACCATAATTAAACATTTAATTGTCAAAATCCGGCTATTTACTGATTACAAATATAGTTTTTTTTTAGCAAAATCCAGTTATATTTACTAAAATACTGAAATTATTGATAAAATACAATAATTTATAACAAAAACTAGCAGTTAATGATTAAAATTAAGCCATTTATACCTGTAATAACTATAAATTAACTTTTAAATATTAAAACTTAGCTTTTGATTGATTACTAATTTGCAACTTATTACTAAAATCTGGTTATATTAACCAAAATACGGAAATTAATTATAAAATACAATAGTTTATTACCAAAACTGGTATTTAATGATTGAAATCTGGTCATCTATACTTATAATGACTAATTAAACATTTAATTGTCAAAATCCGGCTATTTACTGATCAAAAATATAGATTTTTTTAGCAAAATCCGGTTATATTAACTAAAATACGGAAATTATTGATGAAATACGTTAATTTATAATAGATAATAATAAAAATCCGGCTATTTATAATTGTAATAATTAAAATTAAACACTTAAGTATCAAAACTTAACTTTTTATTGATTATTAATTTGCAATTTATTACTAAAATCTGGTTATAATATTCAAAATACGGATATTAATGATAAAATACGATAGTTTATCACCAAAACTAAAATTTAATGATTAAAATCCGGCAATTTATACCTATAATGACCATAATTAAATATTTAATTGTCAAAATCCTGCTTTTTACTGATCACAAATATAGTTTTTTACCGGTTATATTACTAAAATACGGAAATTATTGATAAGACACGATAATTTATAACAATAACTGGCAACTAATGTTCAAAATCCGGCTATATATACTTGTAATGACTATAATTAACACTTAAATATCAAAACTTAGCTTTGATTGATTACTAATTTGCAATTTATTATTAAAATCCGGTTATAATAACTAAAATACGGAAATTAATAATAAAATACTGTAGTTTGTTACCAAAACTGGTATTTAATGATTGAAATCCGATTATTTATACTTATATTGATCATAGTTAAACATTTAATTGTCAAAATCCGGCTCTTTACTGATCACAAATATGTTTTTTTTAGCAAAATCCGCTTATATTAACTAAATTACGGAAATGATTGATAAAATACGATAATTTATAACAATAACTGGGAGTTAATGATCAAAATTTAGCTATTTATATCTGTAATGACCATAATTAAACACTTAAACATCAAAACTTAGTTTTTGATTAATTACTAATTTGCAATTTATTACTAAAATCCGGTTATAATAACCAAAATACGGAGATTAATGATAAAATACGATAGTTTATTACCAAAACTGGTATTTAATTATTGAAATCCGGTCATTTATACATTTAATGAGTATAATTAAACATTTAATTGTCAAAATCCGGCTCTTTAATGTTAACAAATATAATTTTTTTAACCAAAATCCGGTTATATTAAGTAAAATACAAAAATTATTGATAAATTACGTTAATTTATAACAAAAACTGTCAGTTAATGATTAAAATCTGGCCATTTATACTTTAATGACTATAATTTAATACTTAAATATCAAAACTTAACTTTTGATTGATTACTAATTTGCAATTTATTACTAAAACCTGGTTATAATAACCAAAATACGGAAGTTAACAATAAAATACAATTGTTTATTACCAAAACTAGTACTTAATGGTTAAAATTTGGTCATTTATACCTATAATGACTATAATTAAACATTTAATTGTCAAAATCCGGTTTTTTACTGATCACAAATGTAGATTTTTTTAGCAAAATTTGGTTATATTGACTAAAATACGGAAGTTATTGATAAAATAAGATAATTTATAACAATGCTTGCGCGTAATAATTAAAATCTGGCTATTTATACCTGTAACTACTATAATTTCCATTTAAATACCAAAACTTACCATTTGATTAATTACTAATTTGCAATTTATTAATAAAATCCGGCTATAATAATCAAAATACGGAAATTAATGATAAAATACGATAGTTTATTACCAAAACTGATAATTTATAATTAAAATCCTGTTATTTATATCTATAATGACCATAATTAAACATTTAATTGTCAAAATCCGGCTATTTACTGATCACAAAAATAGTTTTTTTTAGCAAAATCCAGTTATATTTACTAAAATACTGAAATTATTGATAAAATACGATAATTTATAACAAAAACTGGCAGATAATGATCAAAATTTAGCTATTTATACCTGTAATGACCATAATTAAACACCTAAACATCAAAACTTAGCTTTTGATTAATTACTAATTTGCAATTTCCTATTAAAATCCGGTTATAATAACCAAAGTACGGAGATTAATGATAGAATACGATAGTTTATTACCAAAACTAGTATTTAATAATTGAAATCCGGTTATTTATACTTATAATAACCTTAATTAAACATTCAATTGTTAAAATTTGGCTCTTAACTGATCATAAATATGATTTTTGTTGCAAAATCCGCTTATATTAAATAAAATACGGAAATTAATGATAAAATACCATAATTTATAACAAAAACTGGCAGATAATGATGAAAATCCGGCCATTTATACCTGTTATGATTATAATTTAACACATAAATATTAAAACTTAGCTTTTGATTAATTACTAATTTGCAATTTCCTATTAAAATCCGGTTATAATAACCAAAATACGGAGATTAATGATAGAATACGATAGTTTATTACCAAAACTAGTATTTAATAATTGAAATCCGGTTATTTATACTTATAATAACCTTAATTAAACATTCAATTGTTAAAATTTGGCTCTTAACTGATCATAAATATGATTTTTGTAGCAAAATCCGCTTATATTAAATAAAATACGGAAATTAATGATAAAATACCATAATTTATAACAAAAACTGGCAGATAATGATGAAAATCCGGCCATTTATACCTGTTATGATTATAATTTAACACATAAATATTAAAACTTAGCTTTTGATTGATTACTAATTTGCAATTTGTTAGTAAAATCCGGTTATAACAACCAAAATACGGAAATTAATAATAAAACACGATAGTTTATTATCAAAACTAGTATTTAATGATTGAAATTCGGTCATTTATACCTGTAATGACCATAATTGAACATTTAATTGTTAAAATCCGGCTTTTTACTGATCATAAATATAGATTTTTTTAGCAAAATCCAGTTATATTTACTAAACTACTGAAATGATTGATGAAATACGATAATTTATAACCAAATCTGGCAGATAATGATCAAAATCTAGCTATTTATACCTGTAATTACCATAATTAAACACCTAAACATCAAAACTTAGCTTTTGATAAATTACTAATTTGCAATTGATTACTAAAATCCGGTTATAATAACCAAAATACGGAGATTAATGATAGAATACAATAGTTTATTACCAAAACTAGTATTTAATAATTGAAATCCGGTAATTTATACTTATAATGATCATAATTAAACATTTAATTGTCAAAATCCGGCTTTTTACTGATCATAAATATGAACTTTTTTACCAAAAATTAGTTATATTTACTAAAATACGGAAATTATTGATAAAATACAATAATTTATAACAGAAACTGGTTGTTAATGTATCTATAATGACTATAATTAAACATTTAAATACTAAAACTTAACTTTTAATTGATTAATAATTTGCAATTTATTACTAAAATTCGGTTATAATTACCAAAATACGGAAATTAATGATAAAATACAGTAGTTTATTATCAACACTGGTATTTAATGAATGAAATTTGGTCATTTATGTTTATAATAACCTTAATTGAACATTTAATTGTCAAAATCCGGCTCTTTACTATGGATTTTTTTACCAAAATCTGGTTATATTAACTAAAATACGGAAATTATTGATAAAATAGGATAATTTATAACAAAAATTGTCCGTTAATGATTAAATTTTGGCTATTTATACCTGTACTAACTATAATTTAATACTTTAATATTAAAACTTAACTTTTGATTGATTACTAATTTGCAATTTATTACTAAAATCCGGTTATAATATCCAAAATACGGAAACTAATAATAAAATACGATAGTTTAGTATTACCAAAACTGGTATTTAATAAATAAAATCCGGTCATTTATTTCTATAATATTTATAATTAAACATTTAATTGTCAAAATCCGGCTCTTTACTGATCACAAATATGATTTTTTTTAGCAAAATCTGGTTATATTAACTAAATTACGAAAAATATTTATAAAATACGATAATTTATGACAATAACTGGCAGTTAATAATTAAAATCCGGCTATTTATACCTGTAATGATCATAATTAAACACTTAAATATCAAAACTTAGCTCTTGATTGATTACTAATTTGCAATTTATTACTAAAATCCGGTTATAATAACCAAAATACGGAAATTAATTATAAAATACAATAGTTTATTACCAAAACTGGTATTTAATGATTGAAATCTGGTCATTTATATTTATAATGACTATAATTAAACATTTAATTGTCAAAATCCGGCTATTTACTGATCAAAAATATGGATTTTTTTAGCAAAATCCGGTTATATTAACTAAAATACGGAAATTATTGATGAAATACGTTAATTTATAACAGATAATAATAAAAATCCGGCTATTTATAATTGTAATAATTAAAATTAAACACTTAAATATCAAAACTTAACTTTTTATTGATTATTAATTTGCAATTTATTACTAAAATCTGGTTATAGGATTCAAAATACGGAAATTAATGATAAAATACGATAGTTTATCACCAAAACTAAAATTTATTGATTAAAATCCGGCAATTTATACCTATAATGACCATAATTAAACATTTAATTGTCAAAATCTTGCTTTTTACTGATCACAAATATAGTTTGTTACCGGTTATATTACTAAAATACGGAAATTATTGATAAGACACGATAATTTATAACAATAACTGGCAACTATTGTTCAAAATCCGGCTATATATACTTGTAATGATCATAATTAACACTTAAATATCAAAACTTAGCTTTGATTGATTACTAATTTGCAATTTATTACTAAAATCCGGTTATAATAACTAAAATACGGAAATTAATAATAAAATACTATAGTTTGTTACCAAAACTGGTATTTAATGATTGAAATCCGATTATTTATACTTATATTGATCATAGTTAAACATTTAATTGTAAAAATCCGGCTCTTTACTGATCACAAATATGTTTTTTTTAGCAAAATCCGCTTATATTAACTAAATTACGGAAATTATTGATAAAATACAATAATTTATAACAAAAAAAGCAATCAATAATCAAATTCCAGCAAATTATATCTGTAATAACCATAATTAAACATTTAAATATCAAAACTTAACTTTTGATTGATTACTAATTGGCAATTTATTACTAAAATTCGGTTATAATAACCAAAATACGAAAATTTATGATAAAATACGATAGTTTATTATCAAAACTGGTATTTAATGATTGAAATCCGGCCATTTATACTTATAATGGCCATAATTAAACATTTAATTCTCAAAATTTGGCTGTGATCAGTCACAAATATGATTTATTTAGCAAAATCCAGTTATATTTACTAAAATACGGAAATTATTGATAAACTACGATAATTTATAACAAAAACTCTTAGTTAATAATTAAATTTTGGCTATTTATTCCTGTACTAACTATAATTTAATACTTTAATATCAAATCTTAAATTTTGATTAATTACTGATTTGCAGTTTATTACTAAAATCCGGTTATAATATCCAAAATACGGAAATTAATAACAAAATACGATAATTTATTACCAAAACTAGTATTTAATAACTAGAATCTTGTCATTTATACTTATAATATCATAATTAAACATTCATTTGTCAAAATCCGGCTCTTTACTAATCACAAATATGTTTTTTTAGCAAAAACCGTAAATACGTAAATTAACGATAGTTTATTAAAAAATTAACATTCAATAATTAATATACGGTTATTTATATTTGTGATAACCACAATTAAACATTTAATTAACAAAATCCGGCTTTTCATTGATCTCTAGTTTGGAATTTATTACTAAAACTTGGTTATAATAAATAAAATACAAAAATTAACGACAAAATACGATAGTTTATTACAGAAACTGGGATTTAATGATCAAAATTTGGTCAATTAAACTTATAATAACCATAATTAATCACTTAACTATCAAGCAGTCTGGGGTTTAATTCTCAAAACATGACTAAAATAATAATTTGCTATTTATCTACCAGGGTAGTTTGAAAGTCACCTAATAAACTGTTGGTCCCATCAAACCTCTTTAAACAAGTTGTAGACTTCCTGAGTCAATGTAAAATAGCCTTAAAAAACACAATAAAAAAAATACAATAGTTTATTACAAAAACTGGCATTTAATAATTAAAATCTGGTTTTCTTTTGTCCATATGGAGTTAGAGCAATTTTGTTAAGATAGGGTATAAGACTACGATACTTAAAATTTGTTAGTTTAAATGGTCGGCAGTACGACAGAGAAGGCATGTACGAAAACCAGCGCTAACAAAAGTTAAGCAACGACCGCTCTGGTCACAACTTGGATGGGTGAACCCAAAGTGATGCCAAGCGTGACGTTCTTCCTAATATGTGTCCGTTACCTCGTATATGCATCCATACATACACATGTCTTCTCTGTGGCTCGGTGTGTCCAACACCTCGACACTTAACAGTATTAAGAGGTTATTGATTGATTGATTGATAGTTTAAATACAGTGGCGTAGCTAAATTTTTTAGGTCACACTGCAGAATTTAGAAAAAGGGTCAGAGACGAAAAGGGTTTTGTCAATGTAATCTCTCTCAGGTTTTTTACCTGTGCCTTGTGGACTTTTTGCACTGCAGACTTGTTTACACGTAGCTAACGCCACTGGTAGTTTGCAATTTTTTTAAAAACAAAAACGTCTTGTTTGTTGGGTCTTCTGACGATTATTCTTAGTCTGTATCAGCCATGTAAAAGCGGAGATGTTATGTTTATTTTTATCTAAATCACAATATTATTTGTTGCGATTGCTAAAGGTGAATTTTGAAAAACTGTAAAGTTTGTTGCTAACCAAAGCGAAACGCAGTGAAGCAACTGAAACGTTATAAAATATACTGATTCTAATGGCCAGCGACTTTTTTGTGTCAATACTATGCTCTATAAGAAACAATGTATAAAAAACACATTGATTGATAAAAGTGGTCAAAATCTTGTCAAGTTCTTACGAGTAAAGTTTATATAAAAAATTAAATATTTAAGTGTATTACTGTGCAGCAAAGAACACAGAACTATCGACTCATTTGTAATGAATTTTATGCGATAAATGCGTTTTTGGGCGATGTCAGCATTTTATTTACTAAAAAACATTTTTCTAGTGGCAAATACAATTTGATGACTTTTTTTAATGTATTGTAAGCTACAAACGTATTTGCTGAGCGATTTTATCCATATTTTATTTAAGAAATGCATATTTTGAGCGATTTTATTTACTAATAAGCATTTTTCTAGCAGCAATTACAATTTTTATGAGTTGCAAGCTACAAATGTATTTGCTAAGCAGTTTTATCTATATTTTATTTAAGAAATGCATATTTTGAGCGATTTTATTTACTGATAAGCCTTTTTCTAGCAGCAATTACATTTTTTATGTATTGTAAGCTACAAATGTGTTTGCTGAGCGACTTTATCTATTTTTATTCAAAAAATGCACATTTTGAGCAATTTGTTGTAATAATAAACATTTTTCTAGCAGCAATTATAATTTTATGACAGTTATTATGTATTGTATGCTACAAGAGTATTTGCTGAGCAATTTTATCCATATTTTGTTTAAAAGATGCACATTTTGAGCGATTTTATTTACTAATAAGCATTTTTCTAGCAGCAATTACAATCTTAGGACAATTTTTATGTATCGTAAGATAGAAATGTATTTGTAGTGCGATTTTATCCATAATTTATTCAAAAAAGGCACATTTTGAGCAATTTTTTTACTAATAAGCATTTTTCTAGCAACAATTACAATTTTATGTCAGTTTTTATGTATTGTATGCTACAAATGTATTTGCTGAGCAATTTTATCTATATTTTATTTAAGAAACGCACATTTTGAGCGATTATATTTACTAACAACCATTTTTCTAGCAGCAATTACAATTTTATGATTTTTTTAATGTAAATTAAGCTGCAAAATGTATTTGCTGAGCAATTTTATTTATACTTTATTCAAGAAATGCACATTTTGAGCAATTTTATTTACTAATAAGCATTTTTAAATGTATTTTCTGAGCGATTTTATCCGTATTTTATTTAAGAAATGCATATTTTGAGCCATTTTATTTACTAATAAGCATTTTTCTAGCAGCAATTACATCTTTATGACAATTTTTATGTATTTTAAGCTACAAATGTATTTGCTAAGCATTTTTATTTGTATTTTAATCAAAAAATGCACATTTTAAAAGATTTAATTTACTAATAAGCATTTTTCTAGCAACAATTACATTTTTACGACATTTTTTTATGTATTGTAAGCTACAAATGTATTTGTTGAGCGATTTTATCCATATTTTATTGAAAAGATGCACATTTTGAGCGATTTTATTTACTAATAAGCATTTTTCTAGCAGCATTTACATTTTTACAAAAAAAAAATTATGTATTGTAAGCTACAAATGATTTGTTGAGCGATTTTATTTATATTTTATTCAAACAATGTACATTTTAAACAACTTTATTTACTAATAAGTATTTTTCTAGCAGCAATTACATTTTACCACATTTTTTTATGTATTGTAAGCTACAAATGTATTTGTTGAGCGATTTTATCCATATTTTATTTAAGAAATGCACATTTTGAGCAATTTTATTTGCCAATAAGCATTTTTTTAGCAGCAATTACAATTTTACGACAATTTTTTATGTATTGTAAGCTACAAATGTATTTTATGAGCAATTTTATCCATATTTTATTCAAAAAATGCACATTTTGAGCAACTTTATTTACTAATAAGCATTTTTATAGCAGCATTTACAATTTTATGATTTTTTTTATGTATTGTATGCTACAAATGTGTTTGCTGAGCGATTTTATTTATATTTTATTTAAGAAATGCACGTTTTGAGCAATTTTATTTACCAATAAGCATTTTTCTAGCAGCAATTACAATTTTATGACATTTTTTTATGTATTGTAAGTTACAAATGTATTTGCTGCGCGGTTTTATTCACATTTTATTCAAGAAATGCACATTCTGAGCGATTTTATTTACTAATAAGCATTTTTCTAGCAACAAATATATTTGCTAACCGATTTTATACACATTTTATTTAAGAAATGAATATTTTTAGCAATATTTATTGAGTCTATGTGCTAACAGTGATTTTATTACCAGATACACAATCTGAGAGAGGCAATCGTTTAGTACACTGTCTATTATCCGAGAGTTTGATTCATGACAATGGTTTGAACAGCAATATTTAATAAAGTTAATTCATGAGCGATTTTTCTGTTTTATACAACAAACAAGTTTTCTGAGCGACATTTTTACATTTTGTTTACTAAAAGCATTTTTTTACCAACAATTACAGTTGTATGTCAATTTTTGGAGTATTTTGTTGCATAAAATTTATTTTATGAGCAATTTTATTAAAGAAATACGTTTTCTAAGCGATATTTATTGAGTCTTTTGCGTGAATTGTGGTTTTATTAAAATTTTACATTTTGTTTACTAAAAGCATTTTTCTGGTGACAATTACAGTTTTATATCTATTTTGTATGTATTTTCTAGCATAAAATGGATTTGGTGAGCAGTTTTATTAATTAATCACAAACTTGGAATTTATTATCAAAATCTATTGTTCAATAACCAAAAAACTAGTTTTTAATAATCAAAGTATGGCATTTACTACTGCAATGACCAGAACCTAATACTTAATTATAAAAGTTTGCTTCTTTATTGTATGAATTGTCACGCAAAAACTTTGATATTAAAGAAATGTTATTTTAGGAAACTTATTCATATTAATCTTAAAAGTTAGATAAATAATGAATATCAATACCGCGGGTAAAAGTACACACTGTTTGCTACTTGCAAAGATACTTAATATGCAAGTAGAGAGTATTGAAGCGCCTACATAATTTTACAAATTTGTCTTGAGTTCACTCTGAAATCTAGTTTTAGTACAAATAAGAAATATATAATTATAGTTTTTAAATTATACATTAGAGGTTGAGGGCGGCATTTTACATTTATTTTTGTGTAAAAGTCCATATTAAATATTTGCAATGTAAACATAAAGATTTTTAAAATTATATGTTCAGAATTGATGGGTTTTTATTCTTAGTTTTAAGTATTCGATTCTCAAAACTAATTTAGTTTTAATATTGCTACTGAAGAATAATTTAATAATTAATATATTGATTAAGTAATAAATATTGTAAAATAAAAAATTAATAATATAAATAAATGTCAGGTGTAGACGATTAGATATTGTGATGGATGTTATCCTTTAAAGAAAGGATAAGGTATTGTCGGTTGCTTTAATGTTGCGTATTAAATGCATAGTCGGGGGCAGTACATTATTAATATTTGGTGACTACAGATATCCTACAATGTCATTTATTATAAAGTTCCAAGTGATACTAATGCATCGGCTACTTTTTCACATGTCAAAATACTTTGATATATTACGATTGAATATCGCGGTAGCTACGTCTGGAAGTATGATCTATGAGGCTTATGAGCCGTACAATCTTACGTACCGTTCTCTATGAATCAATCAATGCAATTACACTACTTTATATATTTACTTGTCGGTTTATTTACTTACTACTAAAATGTAAAAGAATTACAAATAAATAAAAATAATGCTAAAATAGATATTCAAATATGTTCGTCTCATTTTTCAGTGTCATATATGTCATATTTTATGTATAAGTGCTTCTATTCAAGCCGAGAAATATCCCAACGACAGGCTAGCTAGCCAGCCAGTCAGGCAACCACGACAAATACTTGCCTTATGAATAGTCTTTATAATGCATGCACATAATTACCAGTCCTCAATTCCCCAAAAGCATTTTTCAATCGGTGCTTTGCTTTAGCTGCTTTGGTTGCTTTGACATTTAATCTAAAATCCCGTGATAAATTACATTTAAAATAATAACGTAACACCGTTACATTTTTAGTGAAAAATGAGAAAACGTTGATGGTCTAATTGCAGGGATTAAACGGCGACTTTAAACGTTTCGTAAGGGGATATATACTTAAAAAAACATTAATATTACCAGCATATTAGTTGGTGAGGTCCGTCCATCCAACTGCTATACTCCTATCCGACTTGCAACGCTAGGAAATCAACAACAAAAGAACCAAATCGACTGATGAAATGTAATGTATAATTTATAAGATGAGATGGAAATGTATGTTTGTTTGCATTGGTCACATCCCTATATAAAGCGTTTTACTCTATTTTGTAGAGCACTTAGAGCAATATTGAAAAGTAACAATGACTATACGGTATTCGGCGTAGCTATAAATATAAAATCAATCTATCTTGCGGTTAAGGGTCGAGAGAGTGAGAGCATCCCTCACCTCATTTACATTTTCGGTTGAGCTCCAAGTCCTCAAGCACAATTAAATCATTCGTCCAAATAAGATCGATCCGTAATTTCAGCTTGTTTACAAATTATAATCCACTCAATATTTACTTTAAAATTCCGCCTACTAAGACAATTTGTCTAATTATAAATTAACAAAAGACTAATTGAAACGTAAAAATATTTAATAATAACAATAACAAGCATGTAATTAAATCTAATAGTAATGTTTCGGTTTTTGCTGAAATGTTAATCTTCTGTCATCCAACTTTGGTGGTCCTTTGTGTAATTGAAGGCAAATAGGTACACAATAGTACTTACATTATCATATTTTATGGTCCAACGGATATGTCAAAATATTTAAGCGCATCCTTTTATGAAATGCAAATGCCTCTTCTTTTGTGTGCAGCCACCGTAAACCTACTTACTACTTAAGGAACGAATCAAATGTTACAACAATGCTTAGAAAATATTATTAATAAAATATTGATTTACTCTAACTTCAGTCCATAATTTAATCATAAATGTATTACTACATAATCTGTTTATGGTCATTAGGGAACAGTATATGATGCACTTATGTATGCAGTCAATAATTTAGGGCATATATGTTAATTGCAATTATAATTCAAGTATATTCAATTTAACAAGTGCGTAACGTGCTTGTGAGATTTGGATTATATTAATTACACGTGTAGAGCAAACTATTATAAAATTAATAGCATACTTGCATATTATAATCATAACAAGTTCCAAACCGCAACAAAATTGATTTTTTTATTTATTTTAACTTAACAAAATAAGTATACATATTTAGCTTATAATATATAATAAAGTATAATAATTAAAATATGATAAAATACTAATACTAAAAATAAGAATGAAACAAATAACTAATATACTAAAAAGACTAAAACTGTGTGAAAAAGTGCTAAAAAAACCTCTAAAAAATTTAAATTTAATTCCGTTTGCAAAATACGTGTAGAGGCAGAGTGATGTGCATAATCTGTACGTTTATACGGTATATGAAATTAATAGTCAAAGCAAAAATACAAACTGGAACATAAATACCAATCAAATTTAACAAGTCAGAACAATCAATAGTTCTACAAAGCTCTTTAAAAACTAGTATTACGTCAATTGTATTTTTTCAAGACTGGTTATATTAAAAATAGATAACAGTGATGTGAAGTAAATAATATACGAGAATCAAACGTAATGCCTGAATCAAGGATCGTGTTAATTCTCAACAGCTTATTTATCAAGAAATATTTAAGTTATTGTCAGATATTAATGTCAAAACAAGTCAATTTGCATAAGAAAAGACTATACTAGCGTTGGTTTTAGCTATTAATTTAATATCAAAATTTATCAGCAGGTGAAAAAATAATTCACAAATGTTTTACCACGTTTGGTCAATAAAAATATTTAGTTAAAAATGTCTAAATTTTTTTCAATATTTTTGCTCAACTACTTATCCATTGTTTATGTTGTTGATAACTCAAAACAAGTTATTGCTCTTTTTCCCATTTTTTTTAGAACCGTTGTCAGCTGCCAATAATAGCAATGTTGTCAATGGAAACAATAAAAGACGCAACGTTGTTTCGGCAGGCAACAGGCGTTAAGGTTGTAGTTTACTCAGGCAAAACAGGCTAAAGCAATTGTCTATTCAAATTTGTTTTTTAAATCATTGATGTAACAAACGCTTAACTACCCAATCATGATTTATGTTGTAGATAACTCAAAGCATCCAATTCTACTATAAAGGTCATTGTTTGCCAAATTTTTCTAACCGTTGTCAGTTGCCAATAAAGCAATGTTGTCAATAAAAATAATAACTCAATGTTGTTTTTGCAGAGTGGACTTTGCTCTAGTGTACAACAAACTTTAAAGTTGTAGTTTACTCAAGCAAAACAGGCCAAAGAAATTGTTGTAAAATATTATAAAACATATTGTGTTGCGCTTTGCTGTACAAATTTGTATTTTTTACACAACTAACTTATTAAAATTCAACCACTCAACTACCACACTAAGCGTTTGTATTGTTAATAACTCTAATTGCACTATAAAGGTTATTTTTCAATTTTTTTTAACCTTTGTTAGTTGCCAGTGAAGCAATGCTGTCAATGAAAAAAAAAGACGCAATGCTGTTTCTGCAGAGTGGACTTTGCTTTAGTGTACAACAGACTTTAAGGTTAAAATTTACTCAAGCAAAACAGGTCAAAAAAATTGTTGTAAAGTATTATAAAATACATTGTGTTGCGTTTTGCTGATCAAATTTGTATTTTTTTAAACAACTGACGCATTAAAACTTAACTATTCAACTACCACACTAAGCGTTTGTGTTGTTGATAACTCAAAGCATTTTAATTGCACATAAAAGTTATTGTTTACTTTTGCATTTTTTTCTAACCTTTGTCAGTTGCCAGTAAAGCAATGTTGTCAATAAAAATAATAACTCAATGTTGTTTTTGCAGAGTGGACTTTGCTCTAGTGTTCAACAAACTTTAAAGTTGTAGTTTACTCAAGCAAAACTGACCAAAGAAATTGTTGTAAAGTATTATAAAACATATTGTGTTGCGCTTTGCTGTACAAATTTGTATTTTTACACAACTAACTTTTTAAAATTCAAACACTCAACTACCACACTAAGCGTTTGTGTTGTTGATAACTCTAATTGCACTATAAAAGTCATTTTTCAATTTTTTTTAACCTTTGTTAGTTGCCAGTGAAGCGATGCTGTCAATGAAAAAAAAAGACGCAATGCTGTTTCTGCAGAGTGGACTTTGCTTTAGTGTACAACAGACTTTAAGGTTAAAATTTACTCAAGCAAAACAGGTCAAAGAAATTGTTGTAAAGTATTATAAAATACATTGTGTTGCGTTTTGCTGTTCAAATTTGTATTTTTTTAAACAACTGACGCATTAAAACTCTACCACACAACTACCACACTAAGCGTTTGTGTTGTTAATAACTCAAAACATTTTAATTGCACTATAAAGATCATTATTTTTTTTGCCAAATTTTTCCAACCGTCGTCAGTTGCCAATAAAGTAATGTTGTCAATAAACATAATAACTGACGCAATGTTGTTTCTGCATAGTGGACTTTACTCTAGTGTACAACAAACTTTAAGGTTGTAGTTTATTCAAACAAATCAAGCTAAGGCAATTGTCGTAAAGTATTATAAAATACATTGTGTTGCGTTTTGTTGTTTAAATTTGAATTTTTTTAAACAACTGACGCATTAAAACTCAACCACTCAATCACCACACTAAGCGTTTATGTTGCTGATAACTCAAAGCATTTTAATTGCACATAAAAGTTATTGTTTATTTTTGCAATTTTGTTAACCTTTGTCAGTTGCCAGTGAAGCAATGTTGTCAATAAAAATAATAACTGACTCAATGTTGTTTTTGCAGAGTGAACTTTGTTCTAGTGTACAACAAACTTTAAAGTTGTAGTTTACTCAAGCAAAACAGGCCAAAGAAATTGTTGTAAAGTATTATAAAACATATTGTGTTGCGCTTTGCTGTACAAATTTGTATTTTTTACACAACTAACTTATTAAAATTCAACCACTCAACTACCACACTAAGCGTTTGTATTGTTGATAACTCTAATTGCACTATAAAGGTCATTTTTCAATTTTTTTTAACCATTGTTAGTTGCCAGTGAAGCAATGCTGTCAATGAAAAAAAAAGACGCAATGTTGTTTCTGCAGAGTGGACTTTGCTTTAGTGTACAACAGACTTTAAGGTTAAAATTTACTCAAGCAAAACAGGTCAAAGAAATTGTTGTAAAGTATTATAAAATACATTGTGTTGCGTTTTGCTGTTCAAATTTGTATTTTTTTAAACAACTGACGCATTAAAACTCTACCACACAACTACCACACTAAGCGTTTGTGATGTTAATAACTCAAAACATTTTAATTGCACTATAAAGATCATTATTTTTTTTGCCAAATTTTTCTAACCGTCGTCAGTTGCCAATAAAGTAATGTTGTCAATAAACATAATAACTGACGCAATGCTGTTTCTGCATAGTGGACTTTACTCTAGTGTACAACAAACTTTAAGGTTGTAGTTTATTCAAACAAATCAAGCTAAGGCAATTGTCGTAAAGTATTATAAAATACATTGTGTTGCGTTTTGTTGTTTAAATTTGTATTTTTTAAACAACTGACGCATTAAAGCTCAACCACTCAACTACCACACTAAGCGTTTATGTTGTGGATACTTCAAAGCATTTTAATTGCACATAAAAGTTATTGTTCATTTTTGCCAATTTCTTCTTACCGTTTTTTTTTTTTTTTTTTCTTTTTTTTTTAGGACGTAGTGAGTTGTTTGGCTCTCAACAAGTGGCCCTTAAGAATAACTTACGCATGGTAATACCTTCCGGTTTTCTTCTCTGCGCAAATCCTGTTGTTTTAATGTCCCTGTCTAAACTAACCTACATTTGGTGCTAGTTTGAGGCGGGCTGGTTTTTGCTTCGCGGATTTTCACGCATCATCTGCGGCACGCATGCTGTCCCCAGCCCCTCTCTCCCTATAGCCCCTACCTTTGTCTGTCTCTTTTGTCATTTTGCCTTTTCTTATCTGCACTGGCATCTACCTCTGCATTCTCTTCTTTCTCCCATCTTTGTGTTATTTACTCTAATTATATAATTTGTTCTCAGATGTGCTCTTAGCTTACTAAGGTCTTTGTTCACTTCTTCTTTATCATATCCCCTCTCCTTCATGAATAATTTATGCAGTTCCATCAGTTGTATTCCTTTTGGCAGTCCTAGATTTGTAAGTTTTACCTCCAGTGATATCCTTGTATCTTCATCAGGAATTACTTCTTCATGTCCTCTCGTTGCCAGGTATATTCTGACTATCTGAAAGGTTGCGTTCTCAGTCATCCTCGAGATAGCATATCTACCATTTGGTATATGCCTTGTTATTTCTGTTATTCTGCTTTCCTTCAATATTTCTTTTCTCCTTCTCCTTATCTCTGCAATTTCGTTTGGTATCGTAGTCTCTGTAAATGTTCTTCTTTTTTTTCTGTTTCTTGGTATGCACAATTGTCATATCCTTTCTTATTTTTTTCTTTTTGATCTTTTTCTCTGTTTTCTTGTTTCCATTTAGCTTCTCTCATCTCTTTCCTTTCTCTTCTATGGCTTTTAGTTTGTGTGTTTGTTTCCATTGTTTGTTTTTCTATATTCTTCTATTGTCAAACTCTTCAATTTTTTTTTTGTACACTTGTTGCAAAGTTTTTTAACGCCCTCCATTTATTTTCATCTTTTAAGCATTTGTTAATGATTGTTCTTTTATCCACTTTGCTTTCTAGTATATATTCTAGTTTTTTTCTATCTTCCTCCTACGCCTTGCATTCTACTAGAGTGTGTTCTGCGTTATCGTGTGTTTCTTCCTGACAAAATGTACACCTTTCTTCTTCATTTATTTTTTTTAATTTTTTGCAAGAATTTTCCAAATGCTCCGTGCCCGGTCAGTATTTGTGTTGTATAATAACACGTCTCGGGTTTCTTCTCTACCCATTCTTTTATGTCTGGGATTAATTCTCTCGTCCATTTCCCCTTTTCTCCTGTATCCCATTTTCTCTGCCATTTTTCCATAGTCTTCTCTCTTGCTCTTATCTTTGCTTCTTTTTTACTCGTTCCTTCTTTTACAAGTTTTTTTATTTCTATTCTTTCCTCCACCATCATATCCGCGGGAGGTGTTGCCGCAATTACCTCTACTGCCTCTTGTGACACTGTTCTGTAGGCTCTACAAATCCTTAGCGAGCTTGCTCTTGTGGCTCCTCTTGCTCTTGTGGCTCCTCTTACTTCCTTTCTGTTTTTCTTTCTCCCCATGTTTCTGCGGCGTACAGCAATTTGCTTCTTGCTGCCGTTGCTATTAGCCTTCTGCTTTCTTCTCCTGGACCTCCGTTGTTTGGCATAAGTCTACCAAGCTTTCTCTCAATTTCCTTTGTTCCAATGACCGCTTCCTTAACCTGTTCATTCCATCCCTTTGCTTCGAGTGTCACTCCAAGGTATTTGATTTTTTTTCCTATGGTTATCTCTTGATCTCCCACCTGTATCTTACCTGTTCCTCTATTATTCCTCTTAGTCGATAGCCATGACGCCTCAGTTTTTTGTGTTGCTAGTTTTAAGCCCTTACTTCTCATCCATATTTGTATCATATCAATTGCCAGCTCTAATCTTCCTTTTAGTACTTCTATTTCTACGTCTCTACCTACTACTGCTATGTCGTCCGCAAATGCTGTTATTGACACGCCTTCCGGCATCTTCATTCGAAGTAACTCGTTATAGACAAGGTTCCACAGTTTTGGTCCCAGTGCTGAGCTCTGCGGTACCCCTCTAGTAAGTTTGAATCTTCCATTTTTGGTCACTAGATTTCTGTCCTGTAAGTAGCTCCATATAATCTTAATTGTTTTTCTGTTCAGTTCTTTCTTCTTTGCCGCCTCTATGATTGCTGCCCATGATACGCTATTAAACGCGTTTTGTATGTCCAACGCTATCATTACACAGTGTTGCCTTTTCCTCTGCGTTCCGCTGTTTGCTTCTTTTGCTATTGCTTTCACTTTTTCAATAGCTCCTAAGGTTGTTTTTCCTTTGGTAAATCCGTATTGTTCTTTTTCCCATCCTCCTTTTTCTTCTATTTCTTGTTCTATTCTCCGTACAATAACTTTTTCCATTCTTTTAGCCAGTGTGTTGATTAAACATATTGGTCTGTATGATGTTGCTTTTCCTGCTTCTTTTTTTTTTCTCAATCAGTACCAGAGTGGCTTCTTTCCAACATCCTGGGAAAGTTCCTTCTTTTAGGCACCTGTTGATTATTTGAGTTATTTCTATCTCGTTTCCGTCTAATGCTGCTTTAACAATCTCTGTTGTTATTTCGTCCGGACCTGGTGCTTTGTTGTTAGGCAATTCTTTTATGATCTCTTTGATCTCTTCCACTGTTGCCATAACTGTTGCTTCTTCTTCTTTTGTTTCTGGTTCTTCTACTGGTTCTCCCTTGGGAAATAGTTTTTTAATTATGACTTCTTCTTCTTCGTCTTCTTTTAAGCAGATTCCTTTTGTTTTTCCACCCAATTTGTCCATCACTATTTTGTACGGTTTTCCCCAAGGATCCCCATCTATAGATTCTATCATTTCTTTCCAGCATCTTTTTCTGCTATCCCTAATTGCCTTTTTTAAATTTTTTTTGTCGTTTTTTAGTTTCTCTTCTATTTCCTCTGTGTTCTCTCCTCTTCTTCTCAGCCTTTTGATTTTTCTCGCTGTTTGTATTGTGTTTTTCCTGCATTCTTTTATTTCCTCACACCACCAGTATGGTCCTTTTCGTCCGCCTTCCCTGTACCTATGAATTGCTTCCTCCGCCGCTTTTCTCAGTTTTTCTGAGTACCTCTCGCATCTTTTCTCAATATTTTCGTTTTCTGTCACTTCTTCTGTTTCCATGCCTCTCTTTGTCTTTTCTTTGTCCATTCTTCTTACGTTCCATTTACCTTCTCTCGTGTGCTCCTGTTTTCCTTTCTCCTTTGTATTGTATTGTATATGTTTGTGTAGACTCAGTGATTCTTCTTCAGTCACGGTCCATTCATTTATTATTTTTGCCATTTCCCACGTTGCTATGGTGATGTCAATATGTGATTTTGAGCTTCCTCTTACAAACGTCGGTTTGTCTCCATTGTTGCAGATTGTAAGATTTAACCCTGCTATCATCTCCTCTAAGATTTTTCCTCTTAAATCGTTCTTGTAGCGTCCCCATCTCGGTGATTTTGCGTTGAAATCTCCTCCTACAATAATTTTTTTGTTTTTCTGTTTTCTTAAACTTCTTTCTAATTCTTCTATCCACTCTCGATAGTATTCCAGACCGCAGTTTGGGCTAATATAACAGCTGTATACTATCATGCTTTGTACTTCTGCCCACACTATTCCTTCTTTTGGTGTTCCCCATCTTTCCACCTTGTCCCTACACTTCCCCCTAGCTAAAATTGCTGCATCTGTTCCTTTGTCTCTTATCCACTTACCATTTACTTTGTTTTTATTAGGTTCACTCACTAGCACTAGGTCTATTTCCTCTCTCTCCGCTGTTGCTATTAGTAAATCGTGAGCCTCTCTTCCCCTCCCTATGTTTATTTGTTCTTCTTACCGTTGTCAGTTGCCAGTAAAGCAAAGTTGTCAATGAAAATAATAACTGATGCAATGTTCTTTTTGCAGAGTAGACGATGTTCTAGTGTACAACAAACTTTAAAGTTGTAGTTTACTCAAACAAAACAGGCAAAGGAAAATGTCGTAAAATATTATTAAAAAATTTGTGTTGCGCTTTGCTGTTCAAATTTTGTATTTTTTTAAACATCTGATGCATTAAAACTCAACTACTCAACTACCACACTAAGCGTTTGTGTTGTTGATAACTTAAAGCATTTTAATTGCACTATAAAAGTTATGGGTTTTTATTCCAATTTTTTTAAACTTTTGTCAATTGCCAGTGAAGCAATGTTGTCAATAAAATTAATAACTGACGCAATGTTGTTTCTGCAGAGTAAGCTTGGTAAGGTAAGGTTGTAGTTTACTTAAGCAAAACATGCCAAAGAAATTGTCGTAAAGTATTATAAAATATATTATGTTGCGTTTTGCTATTCAAATTTGTATTTTTTTTAAACAACTGACGCATTAAAACTTAACTACTCAACTACCACACTAAGCGTTTGTGTCGTTGATAACTTAAATCATTTTAATTGCACTATAAAGGTCATTGTTATTTTTTTCCAATTTTTTTAACCTTTGTCAGGTTTTAAAATAAACGTCCAGTGGCTTTGTTTAGCTCAAGGTAATCAATGCAGAAACGAGAGTTTAAAAAATAAATTTTACTTGTAAACTGTTTTATAATGACGTTTATTTTTAGAACTTAGAAACCTTTATCCAACTTAAGAAGCTATTCTTTACCAAATTCTAAAAACTTTTGAAAAGTTAGTTCTAAAAACCTTATACCAGATTTTAAAAATTTAAAAATCGTTGAACAATTTTAGAAGTCCCTGAAAAGTTTTAGAAAAACTGGATCAATTTCTGAAATGTTGTCTTTGGGCAATTCTAAAAACTCTTGAAAAGTGCTAAAAACTTTTGACTATTTCTACAAACTCTTGAAAAATTTTAGAATCTTTTAATCAAATTCTAGAAACTCGTAAGGTGCTTTAAAAACATTTTGCTATTTATAGAAGATTTTTATCAAATTTTAGAAACTTTTAGAAAATTCAAATTTTTTTTAACAAATTAAAAAAAAATCAATTAATCATAGAAATTTCTTAACAGTTCTAGATAGCTTTGATCAAGTGTTCTAAAAACTTTTTAAAACTTTATGCCAAATTCTAAAAACTAACTCTAGAAATTTTTGGAAATGTTTGATTAAATTTTAAGAAATTGTCAAAAAACCTTTGAGCGACTTTAGAAACTTTTTACTAAACTCTAGAAACTTGTGTAAAATTCTAGAAATTATTGGCCAATTCTAGAAATTTCTGATAAATTTCAGAAACCCTTTATTAAATTTTAGAAACTTCTAAAATGTTTTAAAAACTTTTGACCAACTTTATAAACTTTTCAATAAATTCTAAAAAAAAATTGAAAAGTTCTAAAACTATCTAACTACTTTTGAGAAACTTTAGAAGCATTTAATCAAATTCTGAAAACTTCTAAAGTGTTCTAAAAACCTTACGCTAACTCTAGAATCAGTTTATCAAACTTTGAAAACTTATAGTCAACTTTAGAAGGTATTTTTCTCTTTCTAAAAACCTTTTATTAAAATTTAGAAATCCATCAAAAACTTTAGAAAAATTGGATCAAACTCTAAAAAATCTTAAAATGTTCTAAAACCTTTGGGCAACTTTAGAAGTTTTTTATTAAACTTTAAAAACTCATAAAAATACTAGAAACGTTTGACTAACTTTAAAACTCCTAATAAAAACTATAGAAGTCTATCACCAAACCTCAAAAATTTTTGAAAAGTTCTAGAAAACTATGATAAATTCTAGATACTCCTCATAAGTTTCAAAAACAAATAATTAAATTCCAAAAACTCATACAATGTTCTAGAAACTTTTGACCAGCTCTAAAAGCTTTACAATAAATTATAAATACTTCTGAAAAGCTTTAAAAACTTTTAAGAATGAAAATTTTTTGAGAAACTTTAGAAGCATTTGATAAAAATTTAGAAACTCCTAAAGTATTCTAGAAACCATTAACACATTCTAAAAACTTTTGATTAAATTTTAGAATTTCTTAAAATGTTCTAGAAACCTTTGGCCAACTCTAAAAAGCTTTTATTAATTTCTAAAAAATCTTAAAAAGTTTTAGTAATCAGCTCTATACTGAAAAATTTCAGAAATATTTGGTCAAGTTCTAAAAACATCTAAAGTGGTTAAAAAATTTTTAGCCAACTTTAACAGCTTATTTTCTGTAGTGACCCACTCTCCCGCCCAAGTGTTTGTCTTCAAAAGATTAGATATAGACTTTTAAAGTTTGAAGAAAAGAAAAACTTTAAATTTTTTGATAACTAACATTTGGGCGGGTGGGCGGAAACCCAGTTTAAACCATCCGTCCGTACTCATCTTCTGGGGTGACCCACCCACCCGCCCAAGTGTTTGTCATCAAATTATTAGATATCACTATTACCTATTAAATAAAGACTTTTAACGTTTGGAGAAAAGAGAAACTTTTAATTTCTTGATAACTAACACTTGGGCGGGTGGGCGGGAACCCCAGTTTAAACCATCCGTTCGTACTCATGTTTTGGGGTGACCTATCCACCCGCCCAAGTGTTTGTCATTAAAAAATGAGACAATACCACCCACCTCTTTCCCAGCTTAAACCATCCATCTGCAGTGGCGTAGCTAGGATTTGTAAGCTCCCTTTTTCTTTTTTTGTATTTTATTGCAGTTTTGAAATTTGCTCACAACTTAGTTTTGTGTCACTCTTTCAATGTGTTTGGAATTGTTATAAAATGTTCTAAAACAGTACCCAACTGCACTTCAAGTGTTTTAATATGTTCCCAGGTTGCTTTGAGCTATTTCAATCAGTGGCGTAGCTAGGATTTTTGAGCATCACTCCAAAATATTGAGAGTGAGATTTTTTATGTTGATTTTGGTTTTATGCGTAAAATAATCATTAGATTTCAATTTTGATAAATAAGCGGTTCCGTAGTGAAATTGTTTAAAAGCACCAATAATTTTTTTTTATTACTATTTTATTAATATGTAAAATGATTTGCAGATTTCAATCTGTGTCCCACTTTTTGATTGTTTTTTTTTTGTTAGCAAAATATATGTAGGACAGGATAGCAGAATAAAATGCGCATTATTGTTGTATGGCCACAGGTGCTTTAATTTCTAGTTACGCCTTTGCCATTGTAGCACTAGTAATAAAATCACAATGGTATCAAAAGGTATGTAAAGTGACATTGACGTATGGCAATAAAAATAAAATATTGTCACTCTTTATTTTCAATTACTTTTATGGATATGCTTTTGTAATGTAAGTATTATTTTAAAATAATTTGCATTCAATTAATTTTACTGCAATATTAGATTCATTTACTGATATTTGTAATGATATATGAATATAATCACTATCGATTGATAATTATGTAAAGTAAGATAATACATTAGGTAGAAGCAAGAATAAAAGTGATTATGATGGGTGGTGGTGTGTGTGTGTTGTTCGTGATAGTATAGATTAGAAGCGATGATAAAGACAGCTAGGATAAAATGGGAAATGAGAAAGATCCATTAGCGCTATACAAGAAACTAAGGACAGGAATGTATATTAAATTGCGAGTTTGACTTTAGACCCGCCTATATATACCTCGAAGTATATTTTTTCCGTCAGGTTTTTAAATGAAAATTAAAAAGTGGGCGGCCACGAGTCCGAAATAGGTTTTCGGGCACACACTTTTAAGCACCGCAAAATGAGAAAAAAAAGTAATAACAATAAAAAAAGGCAGATAATAACAACATTCGCTATTCATTAATTCACTAGATTCGATCTATGCGTTTTGTATGAAAAAAGTGACCAATCATTATTGCGCAATTAAATCATTCTTTTGATGGATCCCTTTCTATTTATATAGAGAATTGCTATGTCACCAGACTCTAAGGATTTCGGCAATAATAAGAATAATAATAATTACGCTTTAGCTTTGCCATTCCATTGCGGTCATTAATAGTAAAAGCCATAAACATTTAGAATGTGATTATATTATAAAATAAAATAAACACACGAATGTTATTATCTTTATATTTTAAAGGGCGTAACTCATTAGCCTTAGTGACATCGCTGAAGATGAACTTTGCATGCCTTACCTTCTTACCTGTGTATCAGCTTAGATATCTTACGTGCTAAAATTATATAGTAATAGCTAATAGCAAGGCGCAGGATACTATTTCATAACTTCAGAACCAGTCTTCCATGTCTTTATTATTTAAAGAAAAAAACAATTTAAAAAAATATACAGACTGGATTTTTACAGTCTTAAAGAATAAATCAATTAAGTCATTAATGTTTCTCACTGTGATTGAGTTGAGTTTACGTTGCGACAACTACCGATCGATTTCATTGCACTTTTATTAAGATTTATTATACATATATTATATATGTAGTTAGCATCAACGAGTCATCATTTTCAATCAAATTATAATAATTTTAAAACAACTACTACCTTCTCGTATAAATTCTAAATTAAATCTAACTATTATGGTATTATAAAGCCGTATCTTTAAAGTGCATGTAATTAAATTCGCTATATTTCTTCCACATAATTATCATTTAACTTCCCGTAATTTGCATGTCTCAACAAACAACCCGATGCAAACAATCAATTTATTTCTAATTAAATCAAACTACATCAAACTAATCTTAATATTGCAATTTTCAATTGTTGAATAATATGCAGATATATTATACAATATCCTCTAGCAGTTATGTTGCATCATCCCCGTGGTGCTTGACTAAGTCGTACCACCCTCTCGGACTTTACAGCTGCTTATAGTTTTGTGAATATATTCATACCTACAGGGTTCAAACAAAGGATGATATTAATTTAAATTCAAAATACTTTGTTATAAAATGTTAGACCAAATGAACTTGGCGTTTTTATACTCTATAGACCTTATTAACCTTTTTCTATTTATTTTTTTTATTTTATTTTTTTTTAAGTAGGAGGGGAAAATTTTTTCAAAAGACTCTGTGTCGGATTCGTTTGGAAAGGGTCCCCAAACGCCTACCGACTAAAAATACCCCCCTTGGTTGTCGCAACCACTGCGGGATCACCGTGAGGTATTACTTCACAGAGGTTACCCATTTTTGACCTTCTATTCGTTTACACATAAACATTTACTACTCACTCTACTCACTACTGCTTAGCTACTAGCTGTCTATCCCTCTTTTCATGCTCTTTGGTCCTTATGATTGCAGTTTCTGGATTGTGCTCTATGTATCTTTGCTTTTGAGCATGCCCCTGACTATGGTTTCCGGTGTCAAGGCAAGGTCTCCCGCCAACCTTTCCCTAGTGGACTGCCACCTGTCGCACTGGAACATTGTGTGCTGGGAAGTGTTCACTTCTCCACAATACACGCAAATGTCGTTGTCCGTGATTCCCATCCTCTTTAGGTAAGCTTGGAAGCATCCATGTCCTGTTAGAATCTGGGTCAGATGGTACCCGACGTCTCCATGTTTCCGAGTGACCCATGAAATGACTTTTGGGATCAGTTTTTGCGTCCACGCACCCGTTTTGCCTACTTCTCCCCATTCCTCTTCTCACCTTTTGAGAGTTTCTGCTATGGACAGCTCCTTATCTGCTTCTTGGTTTGCACCAGTTACGTACCTCCTTTCTAACTCCAGTAAATGAATAGGTACCGCACCTGCTACCACCTGTATGGCCCTGGTCGATGTGGTCCGGTAGGCGCTAGCCACTCTTATGGCCATTTTTCTCTGTACCTTCTCAAGCATCTTCCGGTATTTCGGTATTTGTGCAAAATCACTCCATACTGGCGCCCCATACAGCATAATGGAGTTGGCCACTGTGCTGATTGCCAGTCTTCTGCCTGCCCTCGCCTTGCCTATGTTGGGCATCAGTCGAGCAAGCGCTGCCACTGCTTTCTCCGCCTTGCTTGATGCCTCTGCTATGTGGGCACCCATGTGCAGGTTTTTGCCAAGCAGTACCCTGAAGTAATCTCCAGTCTTCCTACTCTTACCGTCACACTTTTTAGTGTGTTACGTCCTGCCAGCACAACTGCTTCTGTTTTATGCGGGGCCAGTTCCAGTCCTCTCCTGTTCAGCCACAATTCAATGAGAGTCACTGCAAGTTCTGCATTTTTTTCAATAATAGCCTTGCATATACCCCGTATCACCATCGCCAGGTCGTCAGCATATCCTACAAGGGTCGTCCCCTCAGGCATCATTTCTCTGAGAATCCCGTCATAATACAGGTTCCAGAGTGTGGGTCCAAGGACCGAGCCCTGCGGCACCCCGCAAGTCATATCTATTAGCTTTCCGCTAACCAGAATGCTCCTTTTTAGAAGGTAACAGCAGATCATCCTCACCAAGTAAGGTTTCATTTTCCTTCTCTTCAGTTCTTTATTTATGCCTTTCCAGGGGGCAGAATTGAAGGCATTCTTGACATCTAACATGATCAGAACTGCAAATTTGTTATCTTTCTTTGCTTCCTCCGCTAGGGCCTTTACTCTTTGGATGGCGTCGATCGTAGATCTTCCTTGCCTAAAACCGAACTGTTCGCAGGATAAACCTCCCGTTCCTTCTATTTTGTCTTGCAGTCTCTTGTTTATGACCAGTTCAAAGAGTTTTCACATAGAGTTTAGCAAGCATATCGGCCTGTATGCTGTGGCGCCGTCGCCTTTTGCTGGCTTTTCGATTAGGGCCAGTTTAGCCAGTTTCCACTCTTCTGGGAAAGATCCCTCGGTCAGCAACCTGGTAAGCAGGCTCGCGCACAGATCGGTATTTTTTTGGGCCATTTCTTTAACTACCTCTGGCGGTATTTCATCAGGTCCTGCAGCTTTGCCTCTTTTCATCCGTCGGCCGGCTTCCTTTACTTCTGTTCTGCTTTTTTGCTATGTTTATTTTTGATTTAAATTAATAAAATCTTATTCATAGTTTTGCACATAATAGCACCCTTCATACTTTATACTTTTTAAAACCCATATTGACAAATATGGTAGGTCTAGGTTAAAATCTGTAGCATCTGTAAACAAAAACCTCAAAACAATATCTGAATGGGCCACACCCAACTTGGTCAATTTTAACTCTAAAAAAACTGAACTTTTAACTATTTTAAAATTAAAATTTAAGGTATCATCAGTACCAAGCAGTGATGGGCGGTGGGTAAATACAAGTAAGTAAATAAAATTTGGGTATATACTTGGTATACACCTTTTAAGAAATATTTTGGTATGTACTGATTGGGGAATATTCAGGTATATACTAGGTAGTAGGCCAGTCGGCTTTGATTTTGATACTCATATTGCAAATATGCAAAAATCTTTTAATCATATTTATAAAAAAATACCTGCCACAAAACATACAAAAATCAGAGTAGCAACATATAATATAAGAACCATGAAGCCAGATGACCAGCTTGAAATCCTGGAGAACGAGCTAAGCAACATAAAATGCAATATTCTTGGTCTATGCAAGACAAGACTAGCTGGAGAACAGGCAACCACCCTCAAATCAGGCCACCTCCTATACTAGAAAAATGCCGATACAAACCACCACAACGGAAAGGTGACAATTCTTATCAACAAAAAAACTAAAACATCAAGTAACAAAAATGGAAGCTATTTCGAACAGAGTAATATTCATCGTCATACAACTAAACAAGAGATACTCCGTACAAATAACAACAAGCGCCTCAGAAGACCTGGCCATTAAAAACTTGTACGAAGACATAACAAAAGCTCAAGAACTAGGAAATGTCAAATTCCAAACAGTAATAGGAGACTTCAACGCCAAAGTTGGGGGAAAACTGAGAGACAATCCACAAAATATAGGGACTTTCGGACTGGGAAACAGAAACACAAGAGGGGAAATGTTCGTAGATTACCTGCAAAAACAAGGTATGTACTGCCATAACACCTTCTTTAAAAAAACCCGCCAAAGGAAATGGATTTGGAAGAGCCCAGATGGCTACACTAAAAATGAGATTGACTACATAATCTCAAATAGGCGAGAAATATGCAGTACTAAACTAATTCAGCACAGGCAGCAATCACAGACTAGTTTGGGCAACTATTACCATCAACAGTTGGAAAGAAACAAGATGATTCAAAACAAGAAATACCCAACAACAGAAACCCTAAAAGAAAATGAGATCAAATATCAAAACAGCGTGAAGAAAACTCTACCAAAAGTAAGAGACCTAGAACAAATGGACATAGACCATCAGAAAACATAACAAACAGCATAAGAACCACAGCAAAGAAAATCAATTACAGAAAAGGTCCCAAAACAAGAAAGCTCAGCTCCAACACTCTAAAATTACTAGAACAAAGAAAAAACACTAACAGAGAAAGTTACCAATACAAGGTCCTAAGTAAAATAATAAGCAAAGAAACATAAGAACATATAACACCCAACTTATACAGAAGGTTATTGAAGACAACGCAAACATAAAAATACTAAGAAGAAACAGATCAAAAGGAAAAAAGAAATTGTACATGATCAAAAACCAACACGAAGAAGTCACCGCAAACAAACAAGAAACTATAAACGTCATCCAAAGACCTTTACACCTCACACATAGCAAAACCAAACGAGAGTAGATATAGAATCCGTAACATAGGCTCGGAAGAAATACCAGAGATTACGAGAACAGAATTACAGGCCACGCTAAAACAAATGAAAAACAGGAAAGACTCAGGAGAAGACCGAGTTACTGCAGAAATGCTAAAAATGGAAGAGGCAACATTAGAAAAACCCATCTGCACCCTACTAAACAAATGCTTAAACGAGGGAAAAGTTCCTAAAGCCTGGCTGAACGCGGTAATTCTGATCTTCAAGAAAGGCGACACCAACAACATTGGCAACTACCGACCAATTAGCCTTCTAAATCATATGTACAAACTGCTATCCAAAATAATAACAAACCGCCTGACGACTGAGCTTGACCAATACCAACCATAAGAGCTGGCAGGGTTCCGAAAAGGATTCGGCATAAACGACCACCTCCAGACGATACGTAGTCTGATAGAAAAGTGCACAGAGTACAATGTCCTTATAAAATTAGCGTTTGTGGACTATGAGAAGGCTTTTGACTCGGTGGAGACATGGGCGATAATAAAAGAAGTGAATGGCGCAAGAATCGATTCACAATACACAAGGATCATGGAACACATATACGACAAAGTTATAATGCACATAATCATAGACGAAGACATGGTAACAGATAAAATAAACATCCGAAAAGAAGTAAGACAGGACGATGTCATATCACCAAAACTCTTTTCAGCGGCCCTAGAAAACATATTTAAAAACCCAGCCTGGGAAACCAAAGGAATAAATATAAACGGAACTTGACTAAACAACCTCCGCTTTGCAGACGACATCGTGCTGATTAACAATGATAACGACAAATTAAAATCAATGCTAGAAGAACTTAAAGCAGAATAAAAACAAATTAGACTAAAAATGAACTTAACAAAAACAAAAACAATAACAAATGAGGACGCTACAATAACCATTAATGGAGAACCAGTAGAGGTGGTAGAAGAATATACATACCTAGGCCACAATATCAAACTAGGCAAACCAAATCAAACAGCGGAAATAACTAGAAGGATAAAAATGAGCTGGGCTGCATTCAGCAAAGTAGATTACATTCTCTAGAACCATTACAATCAACCTTTTTATTTATTTATTTTTTTTTTTATTTTTAGGACGTAGTGAGTTGTTTGGCTCTCAACAAGTGGCCCTTAAGAATAACTTACGCATGGTAATACCTTCCGGTTTTCTTCTCTGCGCAAATCCTGTTGTTTTAATGTCCCTGTCTAAACTAAGTTTGAGGCGGGCTGGTTTTTGCTTCGCGGATTTGGCACGCATGCTGTCCCCGGCCCCTCTCTCTCTATAGCCCCTACCTTTGTCTGTCTCTTTTGTAATTTTGCCTTTTCTTATCTGCACTGGCATCTACCTCTGCATTCTCTTCTTTCTCCCATCTTTGTGTTATTTACTCTAATTATATAATTTGTTCTCAGATGTGCTCTTAGCTTACTAAGGTCTTCGTTCACTTCTTCTTTATCGTATCCCCTCTCCTTCATGAATAATTTATGCAGTTCCATCAGTTGTATTCCTTTTGGCAGTCCTAGATTTGTAAGTTTTACCTCCAGTGATATCCTTGTATCTCCATCAGGAATTACTTCTTCATGTCCTCTCGTTGCCAGGTATATTCTGACTATCTGAAAGGTTGCGTTCTCAGTCATCCTTGAGATAGCATATCTACCACTTGGTATTTGCCTTGTTATTTCTGTTATTCTGCTTTCTTTCAATATTTTTTTTCTCCTTCTCCTTATCTCTGCAATTTCGTTTGGTATCGTAGTCTCTGTAAATGTTCTTCTTTTTTCTTCTGTTTCTTGGTATGCACAATTGTCATGTCCTTTCTTATTTTTTTCTTTTTGATCTTTTTCTCTGTTTTCTTGTTTCCATTTAGCTTCTCTCATCTTTTTCCTTTCTCTTCTATGGCTTTTAGTTTGTGTGTTTGTTTCCATTATTTGTTTTTCTATATTCTTCTATTGTCAAACTCTTCAATTTTTTTTTTTAGTACACTTGTTGCAAAATTTTTTTAACGCCCTCCATTTATTTTCATCTTTTAAGCATTTGTTAATGATTGTTCTTTTATCCACTTTGCTTCCTAGTATATATTCTAGTTTTATTCTATCTTCCTCCCACGCCTCGCATTCTACTAGAGTGTGTTCTGCGTTATCGTGTGTTTCTTCCTGACAAAATGTACACCTTTCTTCTTCATTTATTTTTTAATTTTTTGCAAGAATTTTCCAAATGCTCCATGCCCGGTCAGTATTTGTGTTGTATAATAGCACGTCTCGGGTTTCTTCTCTACCCAATTTTTTATGTCTGGGATTAATTCTTTTGTCCATTTCCCCTTTTCTCCTGTATCCCATTTTCTCTGCCATCTTTCCATAGTCTTCTCTCTTGCTCTTATCTTTGCTTCTTTTCTACTCGTTCCTTCTTTTACAAGTTTTTTTATTTCTATTCTTTCCTCCACCATCATATCCGCGGAAGGTGTTGCCGCAATTACCTCTACTGCCTCTTGCGACACTGTTCTATAAGCTCTACAAATCCTTAGCGAGCTTGCTCTTGTGGCTCCTCTTACTTTCTTTCTGTTTTTCTTTGTTTTCATATCTTCTCCCCATGTTTCTGCGGCGTACAGCAATTTGCTTCTTGCTGTCGTTGCTATTAGCCTTCTGCTTTCTTCTTCTGGACCTCCGTTGTTTGGGATAAGTCTACCAAGTTTTCTCTCAATTTCCTTTGTTCCAATGACCGCTTCCTTAACCTGTTCATTCCATCCCTTTGCTTCGAGTGTCACTCCAAGGTATTTGATTTTTTTTCTTATGGTTATCTCTTGATCTTCCACCTGTATCTTACCTGTTCCTCTATTATTCCTCTTAGTCGATAGCCATGCCGCCTCAGTTTTTTGTGTTGCTAGTTTTAAGCCCTTACTTCTCATCCATATTTCTATCATATCAATTGCCAGCTCTAATCTTCCTTTTAGTACTTCTATTTCTACGTCTCTACCTACTACTGCTATGTTGTCCGCAAATGCTGTTATTGACACGCCTTCCGGCATCTTCATTCGAAGTAACTCGTTATAGACAAGGTTCCACAGTTTTAGTCCCAGTGCTGAGCCCTGCGGTACCCCTCTAGTAAGTTTAAATCTTCCATTTTTGGTCACTAGGTTTCTGTCCTGTAAGTAGCTCCATGTAATCTTGATTGTTTTTCTGTTCAGTTCTTTCTTCTTTGCCGTCTCTATGATAGCACACAATCAACCTTAAAAGAAAAGTATATATGCATACTACCTGTCTCAACCTACGGAATAAAAACCGCAACCCTGACGTTAGGAAATGCAAACCGACTCATCGTAACGCAAAGATCCATGGAAAAAACAAAGAAATTAGAAGCAGAACAAAAGTCAAAGACGTCACCAGGAGAATAGCAGAATTGAAGTAAAGATGGGCGGGCCCTTTGGCAAAACAAGATGTAACTAAAAGATTCATAGAATGGCGTCCAAGGACAACAAAAAGAGAAACATGGAAAACGTTAGAAGAGGTCTACATCCAGGTTACATAAATATCGCACAATTGGAAAATCAATTTTGAGTCTAAAAATTGGAACAACAACCAAAACCAAGTTCTTTATGTTCTGGAATATCTGAACAGTTTTCTCATGATGATGCTAACATTTGTGACCAGCAGCTTTAAAGTATCACTTCTACATTGAATGATTTGAGTGTAAATAATGAAGGTAAAGGTTAAACAACAAAAAACTGAAAATAATGACAAGTCTCATGGACATAGACCCAAAATTAGACTCGGACAAACAGACATACTCAGAGTCAGATGTCAGTCTGAAATCTGAATTATTACGTTTGTAGTTAAAAATGTGTTATACAAAAAAAATTGTAGCTAGTTTGGTTATTTTTTTTAATTAAAATGTATTTTTTGACATTTGTTCGTTATTTTGTTGTTTTTATTCTTATTCTTTATTAATACCTATCATACCTATATACCTATATCAAAGTGTTTTTGATCCAAAAAGTGAATTCTTTTTTTTACACATGTAATTTGTCAATAAATTTGGGGAGGAAGTTGGTAAACTTAATTTTTGGATAACAAACAGTTATATGGGTAGGCGTTGCACTCAGATCATTGATTGTGGGCAAGTAGTATTAAATTTATAGCAAGTTTATTTTAGCATATTTTTAATAATATTTGATGTATAGTTTCTCTGAAACTGCTAAATGTGTATTTGTAAGAGTTTATGTTGAAGAATAGGCCTACTTTGCAGATTTTTCAAGTTCTAGACCCTTAAAACCCAAATACACAAAACAAATTTATATTTTCTAATTAATTTACATCAAAATACGTCAATTGTGGCGGTTAAAAAAAAAAAAAATGCTCCTCTTTGCCCAGTCCACTGTGAACAAAAACATGGTTTTATGACTTTTGCGGCTTATAGACAGGGTATAGACTTGAAATGGCGCCAGATTTGAATTCTACAAAAAAAAATTTGATAGATTTCAGTTAATAAACAACAAAAAAACTAAAAAATATTTTTTAAAGGGTTTTATACTCTTATGAACCGATCAAAAGATTACTAATAAGTTATAGAAACTGAAAAAAAAAATGCTTAAGCAATTTTTTCAATGCACCCTTCTTTGCTCTGGTTTGTTTGAAATAGAATTGCCCATATATTAGAATTAATTTTTGTTTTTTGGTTTGCAATTTGGCTAAATTTGGTTTGAAACTGTATTTTTATAACAGATTTACAGTTTTAAAAGAGTTTTGGACAATTTGGGGGCCAAATTAACAAGTTTAGACTTTTACATTGTTGGGAAGAACAGCTGAGCCTTGATTTGGGCTGCAAATTGCAATTCAACTCCGAGTACTAAAATGGGGAGGAGAGGACGCACAAATGAGCGACTCGGACAACATGTTAATTTTTTGGTTTATCCAAAACATGGCCCAAAAGCAACTTTTTTTGTCGCAATTGTGTGAGCAAAGAATTCGAGGTTGGCTTCTTCAAGGCTACTTTTTTTGCAACAAAGCTAAATTAACGCACGTAGAGTGATACACGATACGGGTTTTTAGATCTTTAGAAATTTACTTTAGTTTTATTAGAATGTCGCAAAATACGTGTATAAGCAAAGTACTGTTTATAGTCTGTACGCTTATACGGTATATAAAATAAATAGTTATTGCGTAAAACGTAAGCAGAACATGAATATTAATTAAATTAACAAGTGAAAACAATTAATAACTCTATCAAACAGTTTAAAAACTAGTTTTACGTCAAAGTTTAAACGTTTTTTCTAGCACTAACCAAATTAAAAATAGATAGTTTTTATTATGTAAATGTGAAGAAGTAAGTTTTTGATCGCAGTTTTTTCAGCTTAGCAGGGCATTTGCTGAGTAGCTACAATAGCAATTGTGTCTATCAGGCTCACCGGAAAGTGCAAAATCTCTGAACTTTTATTTTATGACTAAACTAATTACTTCATTTGGAAATGTAATATATTACTGAATAGTTGCTACATAATTCGATTAAAAAATGCTTATTTGTAAAAATAATTGTAAGCGGGGCTTACAAAATTAACTCTTATAATTACTTTATGTAGAAAACAGATTATTTTATCAAACTAAATCCAATAATCTTATAAGTTTTTATAAACAGTAAAACTAACGTTAAAATTAAGTTTTCTTTTTAAATTGCTCATTTCTGCCTTAAGTTTTTGTTCTAACCAAGTTGGTAACTTGCCGCAAAAGCAACAGTATCTCCCTACCTTAACCGAAAGTGGCATACATTGCATTTTCTTTTTTCTTTTATTTTGACAGAGCATCTACCGGAGTTAGTACTAATTTGCAGCAATAGCCACATATCTTTACTTTACTTGGTATTGGCATAACTTGCTATTAAAATGCTTATAAGCGTTTTTTTTAACTTTTTTATTACTATGGTGCCGGACTCTACATCAAATCCTCTTTACACCTTTTACTTTGCAGTTCAAGAAAAAAATGTTTGTAAGTGTTTTAAAGTCCGTTAAAATTGTATTTCCAAAACTCTATAAATTCTTTAACTTTGTGTTGAAACTGCAATGGTACCGGACCCTACAATGCAAAACAGAATTGTAAATTAGAATTTTTTTGTTTGTACTTTTTACTAAAACATTTTTTGTAAAAAAACTCTTCTATAATTTTTAAACCAATTCAAAGAGATAACTTGGGAGCAAAATTTTTTTAGAAAAAAACCTTATTGATAATTTTTGGATCAAATTTTGGCAGTGACCTAAAAAGACTGTTTTATAATCTTTAAATTAATTGAAAAAAGACAACGTGGAAGCAAAAAATGTTTGGAAAAAATAACCTTTTTGATCATTTTTGGATCAAATTTTGGCAGTGACCTAAAAAGACTGTTCTTTAATTTTTAAATCAATTGATAAGAGACAACGTAGGAGCTAAAATTTTTAGAAAAAACAACCTTTTTGATCATTTTTGGATTAAATTTTGGCAGTGACCTAAGTAGACTGAGGCTGATAGGAAATTTGTTAAATAAAAAAGTTTAGCCACAGTTCACTTAAGCCACTACTAAAACTTCCAAAAAGTTATCACAAAAACAAAAACAAAAAATTAACAAAACATGCATCAAACTATTCTAAAATTGTCAACATTGTTAGCAAACTATCAAAAATTAAAATGTTCTTAGATTAAAAAAAAAAACGTTAAAATATTGTCATTTGCTTTAAAACTGTCAAATATTTTCTAAAGAATTACTAAATTAACAAAAAAATGTTTTAATACTAAACTTATACTGTCAAAATCTTTAAAAAAAGTTTTTGCGTATTTATAAACTGTCAAAAATGTTGTTATAAATTACAAAAAATGTAAAAGATGATTCAAAACTGTTAAAAATACAATTGTGTTGTCATAACTGTCACTACATTGACAAAAATATTTAAGAGCCAAATTCCTAAAAAAATCCGCTAAAGTATCCAAAAATTTGTTAAAATTGTTATCTAAAACTGTCAAAAATGCTCACGTAGTCAAAAACTGTTTTTAAATTAATAAAAAATAATTCTTTTCAGAACCTAACTTAACCCAATTGTCAAAATTGTTCTACAATTGTTAAAACGTATTGAAACTATATCAATAAATCAAATTACTTCTAACTGTCATAAGTATTTAACAATTATCAAAAAACGCTGCTAAATTTTCAAAAATGTTTTTTAAACTGAAACAAATGCCAAAAAAAAAAAAACTGTCAAACTCTTTTAATACTAAATTAACAAATCATATTCTAAAAATTTCAAATTTGTTTTTTAACTGTCAAAACTGTTAAAAAATTGTCAAAAAATGTTCTAAAATTCCAATTTGTCAAATATTTTAAAAATTGTTACTAAACACTCAAAATATTTACACACAAACTGTCAAAAATGTTTCTAAATTAACAAAAAAATATACAAAAATTGCTCCATACGTTTAAGATTTTATAAAATTGTCAAAAATGTTAATAATTGACAACAAAAAAATATCAAAATTGAATCTTAAAACGTAACTTAATTGACAAAAATATTTAAGGGCAACTAAGAGATTCAAAAATGTAAAAAAATTTTACAAATAAATTAAACAGTTGTATATTCAGTTAAATGTAAACGTTCTCATATGGTTAAAAGTGAATTGAGTATTATTTGGAAAAAAAAAAGTTTTACTTACCTTAACTTGTTGCTAGTATTTTGAGACATGCCGAAACAATATATACTTAAAATTAACATTAACAATATTTTTGCTGAAACTTGTAAAAACAATCATACTTCTTCATTTAGGATCTAGCTTCTATTGTCATGACTAAAGCCATTATAGCATTTATAGCATTACAAACGACATAAATTGGCAAAAATGTAGCTAATCTATCAGGTTAGCGTAAATGTACCAGATACATTGCAATAAAATTGTGAAAAAAAGTTACTACATTTAGCCAAAAGTTAGTGGAACTCTCAAACAGTAATGTAGATAGTATTTTATAACATAAGTTACTAAAAGCATTAAAAAAATGTCATAATTCCAAATTCAATCAAAATTTGATCCAAATATTAAGTTTACAAACAAATCAATACCTAGGGGAATTTTCTCTTGGTTTTATCAAACTATATAATAATTCATAAAATAATAAAATCGTTTCATTTGATATTGAACTCTGGTTGGCAATTTTATTTCATTTATTTTTAATTGATTCTATAAATCATTCAAATCAAAATGTAATAAACTAATTATATTATATTATTAAAAATATAAACAATTACGTACATAAACGCACATTGTCAAACATCTCAATTTTAACAAAATATTTTTTAAATTTAAATTTCCCGCGTTCTAACCTATTTAGAAATAGCACCAACTAGATTTGATATTGAACTTTTTTCAATAATTTAATAATTTAACTCAAAAATATAGATATATAAAACGCACATATTTAAACATAAAATCAACAGTTAATCGTTTTCAATTTATGTTTGACACACTCTACCAATAAATATAACCTAGTTTGTTATATATCGTAGACACATTTTGTCTCCTGTTCTACGCCCTAATTCTACAAAACATTTTGATATTGCGTCATAGATTTTTTCTATAACATATTATTCAAATTTTTTTTTGGAAAAAACAACTGTTTTGATCATTTTTGGATCAATGTTTGGCAGTGACTTAAGTAGACTGAGGCTGATAGGAAATTTGTTAAATAAAAAAGTTTAGCCACAGTTCACTTACGCCACTACTAAAACTTCCAAAAAGTTCTCACAAAAAAAACTAAATTGACAAAACATGCATCAAACTATTCTAAAAATGTCAACATTGTTAGCAAACTGTCAAAAATTTAAAAAATGTCATGAAATAAAAAAAAAATGCAATAAAACAGTTTATAATCGAATTTTATTGCTTTTTGACAATATTTTGATATTGCAAAGCTAGTTTTTTGTCGTTTTCAACATTATGTTGATATTTTTTTATTGGATTTTGCTGTTTTTGACATTTTATTAATTTGCACTTTTGAACAGTTTGTGCTGAAATTTAGTTCTTTCTAACAATATCTTTAATAGCTGGACTAGAAAATTTGTACATTTTACAACAACTTATAGCCGGGTTTTAGTGATTTCTTACAATTTAAAATTTTTAGATTTAGCTATAAAGATCAATTTTATAATAGTATTTTGCACTTTTAATAGTTATTGACTAATTGTTCAACATTCCATAAAAAATGTTCTACTTTTTAATTGTTTGTAGCCTAGTTTTGTTACTTTATAACAATATTTTGATGTTTCAAGACCGGATTCTGCTATTTTAAGTTAATTTTTGCATTTTTCAACTGTTTATAGCCAGATTTTGGTGCTTTCTAACAATATTTTGAAGTTTTAAGACAGATTTTGTTACAAAGCCCGAATACTATTTCAACTATTGAACACAATAATTTAGAAGCTGAATTAACAGTTTAGCAGTTGGTGGCCAGATTTTTATTTTTGAAAACATTTAAACTTTTAAAAATCGGATTTACAGTTTTAAAAAACTTTTAGACAATTTGGGGGCCAAATTAACAAGTTTAAGACCCTTACATTGTTGGGGAGAACAGCTGAGCCCTGATTTGGGCTGCAAATTGCAATTCAACTCCGAGTGCTCAAACAAAAATTGGGGGAGGGGGGGAAGCGCACAGATAGGCGCCGCGAACAACATGTTATTTTTTTGGTTTATCCAAAACGCTAAAGATGAATGGCTTAAAAGCAACTTTTTTTGTAGCATTTGTATGAGCAAAGAATTTTAGAAAAAAAAAAAAACGTAAGCAGAACATGAATATTAATTAAATTAACAAGTGAAAACAATTAATAACTCTATCAAACAGTTTAAAAACTAGTTTTACGTCAAAGTTTAAACGTTTTTTCTCTGCACATGTGAAGAAGCAAGTTTTTGATCGCAGTTTTTTCAGCTTAGCAGGGCATCTTGTGAGTAGCTACAGTAGCAATTGCGTCTATCTGGCTCACCGGAAAGTGCGTTTTTGTGGTCTAAAAATTTTGCTGACTACTACTAATTACTTCATTTGGAAATGTAATATATTACTGAATAGTTGCCACATAATTCAATTAAAAAATGCTTATTTGTAAACGGGGCTTACAAAATTAACTTTATGTAGAAAACAGATTATTTTATCAAACTAAATCCAATAATCTTAAGTTTTTATAAACAGTAAAATTAACGTTAAAATTGAGTTTTTCTTAAATTGCCAAAAGAAAGTCATTTCTGCCTTAAGTTTTTGTTGTAACAAATCATCTAACCAACTTGGCAACTTGCTGCAAAAGCAACTGTATTTCCCTACCTTAACCGAAAGTGGCTTTTTTTTTTCAAAAATTGATTTAAAAATCTTTTAATTTTGACAGAGCATCTACCGAAGTTGGTACTAATTTGCAGCAATAGCCACATATCTTTATCTAACTTGGTATTAGCATAACTTGCTATTAAAGTGCTTTTAAGCGTTTTTTTAAACTTTTTTATTACAATGGTGCCGGACTCTACATCAAATCCTCTTACACCTTTTACTTTACAGTTAAAAAAAATAATGTTTGTAAGTGTTTTAAAGTCCGTTAAAATTGTATTGCCAAAACTCTATAAATTCTTTAACTTTGTGTTGAAACTGCAATAGTACCGAACCCTACAATGTAAAATTGAACATAATTGTAAACTAAAATTTTTTGTAAAAAGACTGTTCTATCATCTTTAAATCAATTCAGAGACAACGTGGGAGCAAATTTTTTTTTGAAAACAACCTTTTTGATCATTTTGGGATCAAATTTTGGCAGTGACCTAAAAAAACTGTCAATCAATCAAAAAGAAACAACGTGGGAGCAAAACATTTTTGGACAAAACAACCTTTTTGATCATTTTTGGATCAAATTTTGGCAGTAACCTAAAAAAACTGTTTTATAATCTTTAAATCAATCAAAAAGAAACAACGTGAAAGCAAATTTTTTTTGAAAAAAACAATTTTTTTGATCATTTTTGGATCAAATTTTGGCAGTGACCTAAATAGACTGTTCTATAATCTTTAAATCAATCTAAAGGAGATAACGTAGGAACAAATTTTTTTTGGAAAAAACAATCTTTTTGATCATTTTTGGATCAAATTTTGGCAGTGACCTAAAAAGACTGTTTTACAATCTTTAAATCAATCAAAAGAAGACAACGTGGGAGCAAATTTTTTTTGGAAAAAACAACTTTTTTGATAATTTTTGGATCAAATTTTGGCAGTGACTTAAGTAGACTGAGGCTGATAGGAAATTTGTTAAATATAAAAGTTTAGCCACAGTTCACTTATGCCACTACTAAAACTTCCAAAAAGTTCTTACAAAAAAAACTAAATTGACAAAACATGCATCAAACTATTCTAAAAATGTCAACATTGTTAGCAAACTGTCAAAAATTAAAAAAATGACATAAAATTAAAAAAAAAAAATGCAATAAAACAGTTTATAATCAAATTTTATTGCTTTTTGACAATATTTTGATATTGCAAAGCTAGTTTTTAGTCGTTTTCAACATTATGTTGATATTTTTTTATTGGATTTTGCTGTTTTTGACATTTTATTAATTTGCACTTTTGAACAGTTTGTGCTGAAATTTAGTTCTTTCTAACAATATCTTTAGTAGCTGAACTAGAAAATTTGTACATTTTACAACAACTTATAGCCGGGTTTTAGTGATTTCTTACAATTTAAAATTTTTAGATTTAGCTATAAAGGTCAATTTTATAATAGTATTTTGCACTTTTAATAGTTATTGACTAATTGTTCAACATTCCATAAAAAATGTTCTACTTTTTAATTGTTTGTAGCCTAGTTTTGTTACTTTATAACAATATTTTGATGTTTCAAGACCGGATTTTGTTATTTTAAGTTAATTTTTTTCATTTTTCAACTGTTTATAGCCAGATTTTGGTGCTTTCTAACAATATTTTGAAGTTTTAAGACAGATTTTGTTACAAAGCCCGAATACTATTTCAACTATTGAACACAATAATTTAGAAGCTGAATTAACAGTTTAGCAGTTGGTGGCCAGATTTTTATTTTTGAAAATATTTAAACTTTTAAAAATCGGATTTACAGTTTTAAAAGACTTTTGGACAATTTGGGGGCCAAATTAACAAGTTTAAGACCCTTACATTGTTGGGGAGAACAGCTGAGCCCTGATTTGGGCTGCAAATTGCAATTCAACTCCGAGTGCTCAACAAAAATTGGGGGAGAGGGGGGGGGGGGCGCACAGATGGGCGCCGCGAACAACATGTTAATTTTTTGGTTTATCCAAAACGCTAAAGATGAATGGCTCAGAAGCAACTTTTTTTGTAGCATTTGTGTGAGCAAAGAATTTTAGAAATCTGCTTTAGTTTTACTAGAATGTCGCAAAATACGTGTATCAGCAAAGTGCTGTTTATAGTCTGTACGTTTATACGGTATATAAAATAAAAAATTATTGCGTAAAACGTAAGCAAAACATGAATATTAATTAAATTAACAAGTGAAAACAATTAATAACTCTATCAAACAGTTTAAAAACTAGTTTTACGTCAAAGTTTAAACGTTTTTTCTCTGCACATGTGAAGAAGCAAGTTTTTGATCGCAGTTTTTTCAGCTTAGCAGGGCATCTTGTGAGTAGCTACAGTAGCAATTGCGTCTATCTGGCTCACCGGAAAGTGCGTTTTTGTGGTCTGAAAACCACAAAATCTCTGAACCTTTATTTTGCTGACTACTACTAATTACTTCATTTAGAAATGTAATATATTATTGAATAGTTGTCACATAATTTGATTAAAAAATGCTTATTTGTAAAAATAATTGTTTACGAAATTAACCCTTATAATCACTTTATGTAGAAAACAAATTATTTTATCAAACAAAATCCAATAATCTTATAAGTTTTTATAAACAGTAAAATTAACGTTAAAATTAAGTTTTTCTTAAATTGCCAAGAAAAAGTCATTTCTGCCTTAAGTTTTCGTTGTAGCAAAACATCTAACCAAGTTGGTAACTTGCCGCAAAAGCAACAGTATCTCCCTACCTTAACCGAAAGTGGCATTCATTGCATTTTTTTTTTAAATTGATTGAAAAATCTTTTTATTTTGACAGAGCATCTACCGAAGTTGGTACTAATTTGCAGCAATAGCCACATACCTTTATCTTACTTGGTATTGGCATAACTTGCTATTAAATTGCGTTTTTTTTACTTTTTTAATACAATAGTGCCGGACTCTACATCAAATCCTCTTTATTGTTGATTGTTGAAATACATTTAAAGAGAGATAGAAACAGCGAACAGTTTGTACTTATTTGGTGTGTTTAAAAAGGGATTATAATAAATAAACTTTATGTTGAAAGAGGTGCGGTGTGTGAGGAAAAGTGCAGTATAGCCACGGAATAATTGGTGTGTGAAAAACGGGCAGTTTTATCAAATTTATATATTGGCACATTAACCTAACAAGTCTAACACGAGGACAATAATAAACTAAAACAATTGTGAAAAAGAGACGAACGTAAGAGCTAATAATTAGACAGTACTCCGTGGTGTAGCGGGCAGTGCGCGTGAACTCAACAACCGGCAAGTCGCGTCGTAGGTTCGAGCCCCGAGAACAATTAAACTTTTTTTTTTTATTTTGTGTTTTTAAATTTAAAAACTATAAATTAATTTAATTAGCTGGTTTAATTATTCAATATAATTAGTTAATTTAATTCAACTAAATTAAATGGACAGAGAAGGAAAAAGAAATAGAGATAGTGCTGAAAAACCGGAAATATTTCATAGAAGCAAAAAAGTTCTCAGGTCACCGGAGCAAAGAAAAATAGAAATGATAAGAAAAGTAAGCACTAACGAGCCAGAAAAACATTGTTCCGGAGAAGATAAGGAAATGGAGGAAATAAATGAAATGATGCAACAGATGATAGTGGAAATGAAAAAAAACACAGAAGAAATAAAAATGGAAATGAGAAATATGAAGGAAGAAATGATAAAAAGAGAAGAAAAGTGGGAAGTAGAGAAAAAAGAACTAACGAGTAAAATAAAAGCAATTGAAGACACGCTGGAACGAAAAGAAAGAGAAGAGAGAAGAAACAAGTTTGTAGTAAGAGGAGTAGAGGTACAGGCAGGAAAAGAAAAAGAAACCATAGAAAAAATGATAGAAAAAAACTTAAAAATAGAAGCGGAAATAATTTCTGCCTATTCTGTGAAAAATGAAGAAAAACAAACAATAATAGCAGAAACAAAATCATGGGTACAAAAACAATATATTATGAAGAACAAAAACAAACTGAGAGGCACAAACATATACATTGAAAATGACTTGACCTTGGAAGAAAGACGAGTTCAGAAAGAATTAAGAGATATAGCAAGGGACGAAAAATTAAAGGGCAAGAGAGTATGGGTACGGTACAGAAAATTGGAAATAGATGGAGAGATATACAATTGGAGTGATCAAGATCAAGGAGTTTCAAAAGAGAGCGAACGCAAATCAAAAAAGTAATTTGTAGCATCAACACAAAAAAAGTAGACAACGCATGCAAGGACCAAGGACATGACTTAGATACAGAAAATAGAAAAAAACAAAAAACAGTAAAAAATAAAGACAGTGCAAAAAAACAAACAAGCCGAATTTTGTTTTGGAACGTAGCTGGGATAGACAACAAAGATCACGAGTTCTGGGAGTACATAAAAACTTTTGACATAATTGGAATGGTAGAGACGTGGATAGATGACAAGAAATGGGAAAAGTTGAAGCTCAACATGCCAGCCGAATACATCTGGAAATGCCAGCCAGCTATAAAAGAGAAAAAAAAAGGAAGAGCTAAAGGAGGCATAATTACCGGCATAAAAAAAGAAATGAGTCAAGAAGAGGATGATGTTATTGAAATGGAGGGAATACAAGAACGAAACTTTTTGAGGGGCGGAGAAAAATATAAAGCAATAACAGTATATAGTAGAGGCATGAAAAACACTAGACAAAAGTTAGATACGCTAATACCAGAAACTGAAGAAAGAAAATTGATTATAGGAGGGGACTTCAACGCAAGAATTGGAAAGAAGGAAGAAAAAATCAAACACGAGGACAAAAGAAACAGAGAATCAAAAGATACCACAGAAAATAGAGAAGGAAAAGAAATGATAGAAAAGAGAGGTTGGGACATTTTAAATGGAAACATCACAGGAGATGAAGAGGGAGAATTTACTTATATAGGGACAAACGGGCAATCAGTAATAGACTACGTAGTTGTAAATGAGGAGGCGTGGGAAGAGATAGATAATCTTAAAGTAGGAAGAAGAGTTGAATCAGACCACCAGCCATTAGAACTCAACTTAACTGGGGAAACTGTAAGAAGACAGGAAAATGAAGAAAAAAGTGAAGAAAAGATAACATGGACGGAAGAAAGTGTGATAAATTACAAAAAAATCTGAGAAAAATTAGAGAAAACGGAAGAAATGTCGAAGAGATAATGAAGGAATTAGAGGAAACAATTGGAGATGCGGTAGTAAAAAAACCATATAGAAGAATAGAAGAAAAAATGAAAAAGAGCAAATGGTGGAACAGCGAATGTACTAAGAAAAAACAAGAAGCCAAAAAGATGTTAAGGCACTGGAGAAACAACAAAAGCACAAAAGAAGAATATATGAAAAAACAGAAGGCTTACAAAAATCAATGTAAAAAAGCTAAAAGTGAATTTATAAAAAAAGAAGAAATAGAAATTAAAAAAATAAAGACAGAAGCAGAAGCATGGAAATACATAAACAAAGAAATAAGAAGAAAACAGGGAGATATTGAGGAAATACCAATGGAAGCGTGGAAGGAACATTTTTCAAGTTTGTTTGGAGGAGAAAAGAAAAAAAACTAGAAAGACAAGAGCCAATCCACCAAGCTGAAGAAATTTCAAAGGAGGCAATATGGGAGAAGATAAAAAAACTAAAAAAAAAGAAAGCGCCTGGTATGGATGGGATACAGAATGAAGCGTGGTTGTATGGTACGGAAGAACTGACTGAGAGATTGAGTGAATTAATAAACAGAGTATGGAAAGGAGAAGGGTTTCCGAGTCAATGGAGAGAAGGTCTTGTATGCCCTATACACAAAAGTGGATCCAAAAAGCTAGTAAATAACTACAGGGGAATAACACTACTGGGTACGGCATACAAGATCTACGCCATGATATTGGAAGAAAAGTTGAATGAGGAACTAAGTATGAATGAGATAATTCCAGATGGGCAAGCCGGCTTCAGGAAGGGAAGAGGTACCATGGATAACGTATAAATTTTACATCATATTGTGGAAAAAGAAATAGCAGAGAAAGGGGGGAAAGTATATGCGTTATTTCTAGATCTAAAGGCGGCATTTGATAGTGTGGATAGAGAGAAACTGTGGAAGTGTATGAGAGAGAAAGGAATTAGCGAGCACCTAGTAAGAAGAATAGAAGACGTGTATGAGGAGACAGCAAGTAGGGTATGTGTTAACGGAAAAATGAGTGAAAGATTTTGGACAACAAAAGGAGTAAGACAGGGCTGTCCATTGAGTCCTACTTTATTTGCAATCTACATAGCAGATGTAGAAAAAAAATTGAGGTTGGCTCAAGCAGGAGGGGTAATAGTTGGTAGAGAAAAAGTGTGGTCGCTAGCATACGCAGACGACATGGTAATACTAGCAAAAAAAGTGAAGGAAATGAAAGAGATGATGAAAAGTTTAGAAAAATATTTTAGAAAAAAAAGTTTAGAAGTTAACGTAGAAAAAACAAAAATTATGGTGTTTAAAAAAGGGGGTGGGAGAAAAAAAGTAGAGGACTGGAAATGGAATGGGCAAGGTATTACGGAAGTAAAATCTTTTAAATATTTGGGATATGTTTTTTGTACGAGTAACACCGAGAGCGAGCACATTAAAGAGATTGCTCGAAAAGCAAATAAAGTAGTGGGACAAGTTTGGGGAATAAGTGAAAGAAAATTTGAATGTATGAGAATAAAAGGGCTTATGTTTGATAGTTTAGTTAGGAGTATGATATTGTATGAGTCAGAAATATGGGGATGGAAGGAACAAGAAAAATTAGAAGCAATACATGTAAAATATTGGAGATGGGTGCTAGGTTTAAATAGAGAAACTCCAGCATATATTGTGCTGGAGGAAGTCAAAAATGATAAGTTAAGAGTAGAAGCAGGAAAAAGAGCAATGAAGTATGAAGAAAGAATGAGACAGAGACATGAATGCAAAATATTACAAGAATGCATGAAAGAGAAAATGAGAGCAAGAAATGAAAAGCTAGGGGAGATTAGGGAAAATTTTTACAATAGAAATGGATATGCGAGCAAAGAAATTGAAAGAATGAGAGAATCTGGGAGAGAGACATGGTACGAAATTATGGAAAGAGATAGAGATATACAAAGGCAAGAAAGGAGAATGCGAGTGAAAGAGTCTAGGTACAACGCAAACTATGAACATATTATAGAAAATGAATTGCCAATGTACTTAGAGAGCGAAAGATACAGTAAAGATGACAAAAAGATGATTGCAAGATTCAGATGTGGTAATGAAGAGCAAGTGACAAGATTTTGGATGGAGGAGGATTTGAAAATGTGCAGAATGTGCGGAGAGACTAAGGAAACTATAGAACATATGTTAAAAGAGTGTAACGAAATGAGAGAAGAACAGATGGGAAAAAATGAGATATTGAAAGGGGACGGAAGAGGGGTAGAATAGATGAGGGCAGTTAAAAAACGAAGAAAAGAAATAGACAAACAGAGAAGAAAATATTCTTAATTGTGTTAATTTTATAAGGATTAAGTTTTATTATTTTGGGAAGTTGTAAATGTATTTGTAAATGTAATTTTTAAGGCCGAAAGGCAAGAAATAAACGTATTATTATTATTGTTGAAATACATCAAATCCTCTTTAAGTCTTCTACTTTGCAGTTTAAGAAAAAAAAAATGTTTGCAAGTGTTCTAAAGTCCTTTAAAATTGTATTGCAAAAACTCTATAAATTCTTTAACTTTGTGTTGAAACTGCAATGGTACCGGACCCTACAATGCAAAACTGAACAGAATTGTAAATTAGAATTTTTTTTTTGTACTTTTCACTAAAACATTTTTTGTAAATAAACTGTTCTATAATCTTTAAATCAATCGAAAAAAGTCAACGTAGGAACAACAAATTTTTGAAAAAACAACCTTTTTGATTATTTTTGGATCAAATTTTGGTAGTGACCTAAAAAGACTGTTTTATAATCTTTAAATCAATCAAAAAGAGACAACGTGGGAGCAAAACATTTTTGGAAAAACAACTCTTTTGATCATTTTTGGATCAAATTTTGGCAGTGACCTAAAAAGACTGTTTTATAACCTTTAAATCATTCAAAAAGAGACAACGTGGGCGCAATTTTTTTTTTGAAAAAAACAACTTTTTTGATCAATTTTGGATCAAATTTTATCAGTGACCTAAAAAGACTGTTCTATTATATTTAAATAAATCGATTAGAGACAACGTAGGAACAAACATTTTTGAAAAAAACAACCTTTTTGATCATTTTTGGATCAAATTTTGGCAGAGACCTAAAAAGACTGTTCTATAATAATTAAATCAATCTAAAGGAGATAGCGTGGGAGCAAAATTTTTTTGAAAAATACAACTTTTTTGATCATTTTTGGATCAAATTTTGGCAGTAACCTAAAAAGACTGTTCTATAATTTTTAAATCAATCAAAACGAGAAAACGTGGGAACAAAATTTTTTTGAAAAAACAACCTTTTTGAACATTTTTGGATTAAATTTTGGCAGTGACCTAAGTAGACTGAGGCTGATAGGAAATTTGTTAAATAAAAAAGTTTAGCTACAGTTCACTTACGCCACTACTAAAACTTCTAAAAAGTTCTCACAAAAAAAACTAAATTTACAAAACATGCATTCTAAAATTGTCAACATTGTTAGCAAACTATCAAAAATTAAAATGTTCTTAGATTAAAAAAAACGTTAAAATATTGTCATTTGCTTTAAAACTGTCAAATATTTTCTAAAAAATTACTAAATGTTGTTATAAATTACAAAAAATGTAAAAGATGATTCAAAACTGTTAAAAATACAATTGTGTTGTCATAACTGTCAAAACTGTAACTACATTGACAAAAATATTTAACAGCCAAATTCCCAAAACGTCGCTAAAGTATCAAAAAATTTGTTAACATTGTTATCTAAATCTGTCAAAAATGCTCACGTAGTCAAAAGCTGTTTTTGAATTAATAAAAAAAAGATTCTTTTCAGAACCTAACTTAACCCAACTGTCAAAATTGTTCTAAAATTGTCAAAACGTATTGAAACTATATCAGTAAATCAAATTACTTTTAACTGTCATAAGTATTCAACAATTGTCAAAAAACGCTGCAAAATTTTCAAAAAAGTTTTTTAAAAGTTACTAAACTGAATCAAATTATGAAAAAAATTGCTTACTAAAATGCCAAAAAACAAAAAAACTGTAAAAGACTTTAAATAGTAAATTAACAAATCATATTCTAAAAATTTCAAAATTGTTTTTTAACTGTCAAAACTGTTAAAAAATTGTCAAAAAATGTTCTAAAACTCCAATTTGTCAAAATTTTTAAAAATTGTTACTAAACACTTAAAATATTTACACACAAACTGTCGAAAATGTTTCTAAATTAACAAAAAAGTTTACAAAAATTGCTCCATACGTTTAAGATTTTATAAAACTGTCAAAAAATGTTAATAAATGACAACAAAAAAATATCAAAATTGAATCTTAAACCGTAACTTAATTGACAAAAATATTTAAGGGCAACTAAGAGATTCAAAAATGTAAAAAAAATTTTACAAATAAATTAAACAGTTGTATATTCAGTTAAATGTAAACGTTCTCATATGGTTAAAAGTGAATTGAGTATTATTTGGAAAAAAAAAAGTTTTACTTACCTTAACTTGTTGCTAGTATTTTGAGACATGCCGAAACAATATATACGTAAAATTAACATTAACAATATTTTTGCTGAAACTTGTAAAAACAATCATACTTCTTCATTTAGGATCTAGCTTCTATTGTCATGACTAAAGCCATTATAGCATTACAAACGTCATAAATTGGCAAAAATGTAGCTAATTTATCAGGTTAGCGTAAATGTACCAGATACATTGCAATAAAATTGTGAAAAAAAGTTACTACATTTAGCCAAAAGTTAGTGGAACTCTCAAACAGTAATGTAGATAGTATTTTATAACATAAGTTACTAAAAGCATTAAAAAAATGTCATAATTCCAAATTCAATCAAACTTTGATCCAAATATTAAGTTTACCAACAAATTAATACCTAGGGGAATTTTCTCTTGGTTTTATCAAACTATATAATAATTCATAAAATAATAAAATCGTTTCATTTGATATTGAACTCTGGTTGGCAATTTTATTTCATTTATTTTTAATTGATTCTATAAATCATTCAAATCAAAATGTAATAAACTAATTATATTATATTATTAAAAATATAAACAATTACGTACATAAACGCACATTGTCAAACATCTCAATTTTAACAAAATATTTTTTAAATTTAAATTTCCCGCGTTCTAACCTATTTAGAAATAGCACCTACTAGATTTGATATATTAAAATAACCTAATTAAATGAATGAAACTAAAATGACTCAAATAAAAACTTAAACATAACTTACCTGAGTTACCTGTAGCTAATAAATAATAAGGATAAAACAACTGTCTAAATCATTTATTGTAATTTAGAATGAACATTTTAAAACATTAAATTTACTGATTCTAATAATTCTGTTACGGCATCATACAAATCTTATGGAATTGGATACGAATTTAATTTTTCAAGTAGTTTCTCAAGATGAATAATCTCCATTCTGTGGTTTTGTATTTCTTTTAGTATATTATCTTTAAACTTATTCGATATCCTGGTGGCAGTGCTGGTAAACTTGTTAACATCTATTTCTGGTTGATCGGTCCTAATATTTATTTCTGGTTGATCGGTTCTAGGTTTCTTTGATATATTTGCATCATCTTCTTTAAATGTATTTTTCCTTTTTTCTGCCTTTTCTTTTTGATCTTCAAATTCTTGTGAATAAGATTTGTCTGCCATTTTAATGCTGTGTTTATGTATCAAACTAACGGTTGCGTGCACGTACGTGTACGTGTGTAATGCTGCTGGCACTGTTGTCAGTTGTTTGCTCTGCAGATATAGCAGAGCGCTTTATTACCGGCTTTATAAGGCAAGCGCTGTGCCGACTAGATTATGTTAGAACTTTTTTCAATAATTTAATAATTTAACTCAAAAATATAGATATATAAAACGCACATATTTAAACATAAAATCAACAGTTAATCGTTTTCAATTTATGTTTGACACACTCTACCAATAAATATAACCTAGTTTGTTGTATATTGTAGACACATTTTGTCTCCTGTTCTACGCCCTAATTCTACAAAACATTTTGATATTGCGTCATAGATTTTTTCTATAACATATTATTCAAATTTTTTTTTGGAAAAAACAACTGTTTTGATCATTTTTGGATCAAATTTTGGCAGTGACTTAAGTAGACTGAGGCTGATAGGAAATTTGTTAAATAAAAAAGTTTAGCCACAGTTCATTTACGCCACTACTAAAACTTCCAAAAAGTTCTCACAAAAAAAACTAAATTGACAAAACATGCATCAAACTATTCTAAAAATGTCAACATTGTTAGCAAACTGTCAAAAATTAAAAAAATGTCATGAAATAAAAAAAAAATGCAATAAAACAGTTTATAATCGAATTTTATTGCTTTTTGACAATATTTTGATATTGCAAAGCTAGTTTTTTGTCGTTTTCAACATTATGTTGATATTTTTTTATTGGATTTTGCTGTTTTTGACATTTTATTAATTTGCACTTTTGAACAGTTTGTGCTGAAATTTAGTTCTTTCTAACAATATCTTTAATAGCTGGACTAGAAAATTTGTACATTTTACAACAACTTATAACCGGGTTTTAGTGATTTCTTACAATTTAAAATTTTTAGATTTAGCTATAAAGGTCAATTTTATAATAGTATTTTGCACTTTTAATAGTTATTGACTAATTGTTCAACATTCCATAAAAAATGTTCTACTTTTTAATTGTTTGTAGCCTAGTTTTGTTACTTTATAACAATATTTTGATGTTTCAAGACCGGATTTTGTTATTTTAAGTTAATTTTTTTCATTTTTCAACTGTTTATAGCCAGATTTTGGTGCTTTCTAACAATATTTTGAAGTTTTAAGACAGATTTTGTTACAAAGCCCGAATACTATTTCAACTATTGAACACAATAATTTAGAAGCTGAATTAACAGTTTAGCAGTTGGTGGCCAGATTTTTATTTTTGAAAATATTTAAACTTTTAAAAATCGGATTTACAGTTTTAAAAGACTTTTGGACAATTTGGGGGCCAAATTAACAAGTTTAAGACCCTTACATTGTTGGGGAGAACAGCTGAGCCCTGATTTGGGCTGCAAATTGCAATTCAACTCCGAGTGCTCAAACAAAAATTGGGGGAAGGGGGGGGGCGCACAGATGGGCGCCGCAAACAACATGTTAATTTTTTGGTTTATCCAAAACGCTAAAGATGAATGGCTCAGAAGCAACTTATTTTGTAGCATTTGTGTGAGCAAAGAATTTTAGAAATTTGCTTTAGTTTTATTAGAATGCCGCAAAATACGTGTATCAGCAAAGTGCTGTTTATAGTCTGTACGTTTATACGGTATATAAAATAATTTTTTTTTGCGTAAAACGTAAGCAGAACATGAATATTAATTAAATTAACAAGTGAAAACAATTAATAACTTTATCAAACAGTTTAAAAACTAGTTTTACGTCAAAGTTTAAACGGTTTTTTTCTGCACATGTGAAGAAGCAAGTTTTTGATCGCAGTTTTTTCATTTTAGCAGGGCATCTTGTGAGTAGCTACAGTAGCAATTGCGTCTATCTGGCTCACCGGAACGTGCATTTTTGTGGTCTAAAAACCACAAAATCTCTGAACCTTTATTTTGCTGACTACTACTAATTACTTCATTTGGAAATGTAATATATTACTGAATAGTTGCCACATAATTCAATTAAAAAATGCTTATTTGTAAACGGGGCTTACAAAATTAACTTTATGTAGAAAACAGATTATTTTATCAAACTAAATCCAATAATCTTAAGTTTTTATAAACAGTAAAATTAACGTTAAAATTGAGTTTTTCTTAAATTGCCAAAAGAAAGTCATTTCTGCCTTAAGTTTTTGTTGTAGCAAAGCATCTAACCAACTTGGCAACTTGCCGCAAAAGCAACTGTATTTCCCTACCTTAACCGAAAGTGGCTTATTTTTTCAAAAATTGATTGAAAAATCTTTTAATTTTGACAGAGCATCTACCGAAGTTGGTACTAATTTGCAGTAATAGCCACATATCTTTATCTAACTTGGTATTAGCATAACTTGCTATTAAAGTGCTTATAAGCGTTTTTTTAAACTTTTTTATTACAATGGTGCCGGACTCTACATCAAATCCTCTTACACCTTTTACTTTACAGTTAAAAAAAATAATGTTTGTAAGTGTTTTAAAGTCCGTTAAAATTGTATTGCCAAAACTCTATAAATTCTTTAACTTTGTGTTAAAACTGCAATAGTACCAAACCCTACAATGTAAAATTGAACATAATTGTAAACTAGAATTTTTTGTAAAAAGACTGTTCTATAATCTTTAAATCAATTCAGAGACAACGTGGGAGCAAATTTTTTTTTGAAAAACAACCTTTTTGATCATTTTCGGATCAAATTTTGGCAGTGACCTAAAAAAACTGTTTTATAATCTTTAAATCAATCCAAAAGAGACAACGTGGGAGCAAAAATTTTTTGAAAAAAACAACCTTTTTGATTCTTTTTGGATCAAATTTTGGCAGTGACCTAAAAAGACTGTTCTATAATTTTTAAATCAATCGATAAGAGACAACGTGGGAGCAAAATTTTTTTGGAAAAAACAACTTTTTTGATCATTTTTGGATCAAATTTTGGTAGCTGAGGCTGATAGGAAATTTATTAAATAAAAAAGTTCAGCTACAGTTCACTTACGCCACTACTAAAACTTTCAAAAAGTTCTCACAAAAAAACGTAAATTGACAAAACATGCATCAAACTATTCTAAAAATGTCAACATTGTTAGCAAACTGTCAAAAATTAAAAAAATGTTATGAAATAAAAAAAAAATGCAATAAAACAGTTTATTATCAAATTTTATTGCTTTTTGACAATATTTTGATATTGCAAAGCCAGTTTTTAGTCGTTTTCAACATTATGTTGATATTTTTTTATTGGATTTTGCTGTTTTTGACATTTTATTAATTTGCACTTTTGAACAGTTTGTGCTGAAATTTAGTTCTTTCTAACAATATCTTTAATAGCTGGACTAGAAAATTTGTACATTTCACAACAACTTATAGCCGGGTTTTAGTGATTTCTTACAATTTAAAATTTTTAGATTTAGCTATAAAGGTCAATTTTATAATAGTATTTTTCACTTTTAATAGTTATTGACTAATTGTTCAACATTCCATAAAAAATGTTCTACTTTTTAATTGTTTGTAGCCTAGTTTTGTTACTTTATAACAATATTTTGATGTTTCAAGACCGGATTTTGCTATTTTAAGTTAATTTTTGCATTTTTCAACTGTTTATAGCCAGATTTTGGTGCTTTCTAACAATATTTTGAAGTTTTAAGACAGATTTTGTTACAAAGCCCGAATACTATTTCAACTATTGAACACAATAATTTAGAAGCTGAATTAACAGTTTAGCAGTTGGTGGCCAGATTTTTATTTTTGAAAACCACATTTAAACTTTTAAAAAACAAATTCACAGTTTTAAAAGACTTTTGGACAATTTGGGGGCCAAATTAACAAGTTTAAGACTTTTACATTGTTGGGAAGAACAGCTGAGATCTGATTTGGGCTTCAAATTGCAATTTAACTCTGAGTGCTCAAACAAAAATGGGGGGGGGGGACAACATGTTAGTTTTTTAGTTTATCTAAAACGCTAAAGAGGAATGGCTCAGAAGCTACTTTGTTGTCGCATTTGTGAGCAAAGAATTGCAAGGTTTTTATGCGTTGGCTTCTTCAAGGCTACTTTTTTTGCAACAAAGCTAAATTGACGCTTTTATTTTAGCGTAAAGTGATACACGTTACGGGTTTTTAGATTTTTAGAAATCTGCTTTAGTTTTATTAGAATGTTGCAAAATACGTGTATCAGCAAAGTGCTGTTTATAATCTGTACGTTTATACGGTATATAAAATAAAAAGTTATTGAGTAAAACATAAGCAGAACATGAATATTAATTAAATTAACAAGTGAAAACATTTAATAACTCTATCAAACAGTTTAAAAACTAGTTTTACGTCAAAGTTTAAACGTTTTTTCTCAGCACTATGAACAAGCAAGATTTTAATCGCAGTTTTTCCAGTTTAGCAAGGCATCTGGTGAGTAGGTACAGCAGCAATTTCGTCTATCTGGCTCACCAAAAAGTGCGTTTTTGTGGTCTAAAAACCACGAAATATCTGAACTTTTATTTTGCTGACTACTACTAATTACTTCATTTGGAAATGTAATATATCGTTGAATAGTTGCCACGTAATTCAATTAAAAAATGCTTATTTGTAAACGGGCCTTACGAAGTTAACCTTTATAATCACTTTATGTAGAAAACAAATTATTTTATCAAACAAAATCCAATAATCTTATAAGTTTTTATAAACAGTAAAATTAACGTTAAAATTAAGTTTTTCTTAAATTGCCAAAAGAAAGTCATTTCTGCCTTAAGTTTTCGTTGTAGCAAAACATCTAACCAAGTTGGTAACTTGCCGCAAAAGCAACAGTATATCCCTACCTTAACCAAAAGTGGCATTCATTGCATTTTTTTTTTTAAATTGATAATGAAAAATCTTTTTATTTTGAAAGAGCATCTACCGAAGGTGGTACTAATTTGCAGCAATAGCCACATACCTTTATCTTACTTGGTATTGGCATAACTTGCTATTAAATTGCGTTTTTTTAACTTTTTTATTACAATAGTGCCGGACTCTACATCAAATCCTCTCTAAGTCTTCTACTTTGCAGTTTAAGAAAAAAAAAATGTTTGCAAGTGTTCTAAAGTCCTTTAAAATTGTATTGCAAAAACTCTATAAATTCTTTAACTTTGTGTTGAAACTGCAATGGTACCGGACCTTACAATGCAAAACTGAACAGAATTGTAAATTAGAATTTCTTTTTTTTGTACTTTTACTAAAACATTTTTTTGTAAAAAGATTGTTTTATAATCTTTATTAAATCAATCGAAAAGTGACATGATCAAAATTTTTTTGAAAAAACAACCTTTTTCATCATTTTTGGATCAAATTTTGGCAATGACCTAAAAAGACTGTTTTATAATTTTTAAATCAATCGATAAGAGACAACGTGGGAGCAAAAAATGTTTGGAAAAAACAACCTTTTTGATCATTTTTGGATTAAATTTTAGCAGTGACCTAAGTAGACTGAGGCTGATAGGAAATTTGTTAAATAAAAAAGTTCAGCCACAGTTCACTTACGCCACTACTAAAACTTTCAAAAAGTTCTCTAAAAAAAAAATTAAATTGACAAAACATGCATCAAACTATTCTAAAATTGTCAACATGTTAGCAAACTATCAAAAATTAAAATGTTCTTACATTTAAAAAAGAACGTTAAAATATTGTCATTTGCTTTATAACTGTCAAATATTTTCTAAGGAGTTACTAAATTAACAAAAAAATGTTTTAATACTAAATTGTCAAAATTTAAAAAAAAGTTTTTGCGTATTTATAAACTGTCAAAAATGTTGTTACAAATTACAAAAAATGTAAAAGATGATTAAAAACTGTTAAAAATACAATTGTTGTCATAACTGTTTTGTAAACTGTCAAAACTGTAACTACATTGACAAAAATATTTAAGAGCCAAATTCCCAAAAAAATCCGCTAAAGTATCAAAAAATTTGTTAAAATTGTTATCTAAAACTGTCAAAAATGCTCACGTAGTCAAAAACTGTTTTTAAATTAATAAAAAATAGATTCTGTTGAGAACCTAACTTAACCCAACTGTCCAAATTGTTCTACAATTGTTAAAACGTATTGAAACTATATCAGTAAATCAAATTACTTCTAACAACTTTCATAAGTATTCAAGAATTGTCAAAAAACGCTGCTAAATTTTCAAAAATGTTTTTTAAACTGAAACAAATTGTGAAAAAAATTGCTTATTAAAATGCCAAAAAACAAAAAACTGTTAAAGACTCTGAATACTAAATTAACAAATCATATTCTAAAAGTTTCAAAATTGTTTTTAACTGTGAAAATTGTCAAAAAATTTTCTCAAACTCCAACATGTTTCTAAATTAACAAAAAAGTTTACAAAAATTGCTCCATACGTTTAAGATTTTATAAAACAGTCAAAAAATGTTAATAATTGACAACAAAAAAATATCAAAATTGAATCTTAAAACGTAACTTAATTAACAAAAATATTTAAGGGCAACTAAGAGATTCAAAAATGTAAAAAAATGTTACAAATAAATTAAAGAGTTGTATATTCAGTTAAATGTAAACGTTCTCATATGGTTAAAAGTGAATTGAGTATTATTAAGAAAAAAAAAAGTTTGACTTACCTTAACTTGTTGCTAGTATTTTGAGACATGACGAAACAATATATACATAAAATTAACATTAACAATATTTTTGCTGAAACTTGTAAAAACAATCATACTTCTTCATTTAGGATCTAGCTTCTATTGTCATAACTAAAGTCATTATAGCATTACAAACGTCATAAATTGGCAAAAATGTAGCTAATGTATCAGGTTAGCGTAAATGTTCCCGACACATTGCAATAAAATTGTGAAAAAAAGTTACTACATTTAGCCAAAAGTTAGTGGAACTCTCAAACATTAATGTAGATTGTATTTTATAACATATGTCACTAAAAGCATTAAAAATTTGATCCAAATATTAAGTTTAGCAACAAATTAATACCTAGGGGAATTTTCTCTTGGTTTTATCAAACTATATAATAATTCATAAAATAATAAAAACGTTTCATTTGATATTGAACTCTGGTTGGCAATTTTATTTCATTTATTTTTAATTGATTCTATAAATCATTCAAATCAAAATGTAATAAACTAATTATATTATATTATTAAAAATATAAACAATTACGTACATAAACGCACATTGTCAAACATCTCAATTTTAACAAAATATTTTTTAAATTTAAATTTCCCGCGTTCTAACCTATTTAGAAATAGCACCTACTATATTTGATATATTAAAATAACCTAATTAAATGAATGAAACTAAAATGACTCAAATAAAAACTTAAACATAACTTACCTGAGTTACCTGTAGCTAATAAATAATAAGGATAAAACAACTGTCTAAATCATTTATTGTAATTTAGAATGAACATTTTAAAACATTAAATTTACTGATTCTAATAATTCTGTTACGGCATCATACACATCTTATGGAATTGGATACGAATTTAATTTTTCAAGTTGTTTCTCAAGATGTTTAATCTCCATTCTGTGGTTTTGTATTTCTTTTAATATAGTATCTTTACGCTTATCCGATATCCTGGTGGCAGTGCTTGTAAACTCGTTAACATCTATTTCTGGTTGATCGGTCCTAATATTTATTTCTGGTTGATCGGTTATAGGTGTCTTTGATATATTTGCATCATCTTCTATAAATGTATTTTTCCTTTTTCCTGCCTGTACTTTTTGATCTTCAAATTCTTGTGAATAAGATTTGTCTGCCATTTTAATGCTGTGGTTATGTATCAAACTTCTAACGGTTGCGTGCACGTACGTGTACGTGTGTAATGATGCTGGCACTGATGTCAGTTGTTTGCTCTGCAGATATAGCAGAGCGCTTTATTACCGGCTTTATAAGGCAAGCGCTGTGCCGACTAGATTATGTTAGAACTTTTTTCAATAATTTAATAATTTAACTCAAAAATATAGATATATAAAACGCACATATTTAAACAACATAAAATCAACAGTTAATCGTTTTCAATTTATGTTTGACACACTCTACCAATAAATATAACCTAGTTTGTTGTATATTGTAGACAAATTTTGTCTCCTGTTCCACGCCCTAATTCTACAAAACATTTTAATATTGCGTCATAGATTTTTCTATAACATATTATTCACTAACTAGTAATACATATTGATGTTTAAAAATACAATTGAAGTTTGTTATTAAGTTTATATTAAAGCGATAAACGTTATCGCAATGTATCATAATTCATAATACGTTTTCAAGTGATTCAGAAGGAATAATAAAAGTTCTATTTGACATATTGAAATAAACTAACCAAATAAATGAAATAAATAAAAATGCAAATATAACTTACCTGAGTTATTGCACTTAATAAATAATAAAAATAAAACAGTTTAATAATTTATTTTAAATTACTCCAGACGATACATGTTATAAAATTACACTGTTTTCTTCTTTAAGTCTGATATGGTATTACAAAGGTTCGTCATAGTTTGGAATTGGTTCATTTCATCAATTGCTTCCTCAATATCACCAATGTCCCTTTGAAGATTTGCTAATCTCTCTTCTAAGCTCTGAATTTCTGTCTTTGGTCGGTCGGTGGTTTCGCTGCTGGTAGATGTGCTGGGTTTATTTGTATCTACATTCTCGTCTGGCTTTTTGGTCTCTTCTTTATTCAATATTGCTTCTTCCAATTCTTTTAAGTGCTCTGAATATACGTTTGGGCGAGATCTAGCCATGTTAAAGCTTTAGCAAACGCTTATCAAACGAACTTGCAATGTATTGTCATGCGGCGTGCTCAGGCAATATGCGACTGTTTCGATGCCAGTGGTGAGCAGTGTATTGTATTAGTCATTCATTTTTTTATTTATGTAAGATAAACTTTACTATAGCACGTATTAAATTACATTGGCTTATTAAATTCGATTATTTCATTCGTAATAGTAAACGTGATTAATATTTCTTATTATTTAAGGTGTTAACGCAATGCCCCCTCCCCTATTAGATAAAACGTTGAAGTGTGTGAAGAGAGCTGTAATACTGTTAAATCTTACACGGACCGGCAGCAACATTTTTGGCGCGTTTTATTTGAATCAGATGACCAAAACAAATTTATTATTTAAAATTAATAATTAATTTACTTTATGTAATTTGCCTTTTCATCCAGTAAGAGACACATACACTCGTGTTTCAGTGTATGCACTCATCATCAGTGTGCCTAGCATCTCACTGGTTGAAAAGTCAATTTACATAATTTATAGTAACTATTTTAAATTTCTTATTATTATATTATTAAACTTAATATAATATACAGTGGCGGAGCTAGAATTTTTGGGCCTTCTCAAGCACTTGCTTTTGGGTATATGGAAATTTTAATTATGAGAAGATGCTTACTATAATATGTTCTTTTTTAAAAACCAGCACGGATAAACAATTGGACATTTTTATTGCTGCAATCTTCTCTCACTTCTATACACTATGTTTTTGGGTTCTTTTCTCTCAAAGGAGGGGGGGGGGAGGAGAATTGAGGTGTAGATAACATACTTAATTGTAAGATAGAGCACTAGAAATTTATAGCTTCATGTACTTCTTACAATTGCTTTTTATTTTAAAATTAAATAACTTTCCATAGAGAGGGGGGGGGGGGGGGGGAAAGGTAAAAATCATAAAAATGCTTATAGACAAACGCCCAATATTTGTCAAGTAAAACTCAGAGAAGAGTGCAAAGACTGAAAAAATGTACACCTTTATGGAACTTGGATCAAATTTTTTATGCCAAAACTGACCAAAATTACTAAAAGCAATGTTGGAGAAAAGACATTCTCATTTTTGATTTTTGATTGACCTACTAGAGCAAACGGAGACTCTTGACAACTTATGTTTACCATAACTAGCTTCTGATGTGCACGATGCAAGAAGGTTTTTTGCGCTCTCTTCCTCTGTTCAACATGGGAGCATATTCTTTGTTTTATTTTTACGCTTCCTAACTCTAAAGTTGTAAAGTTAAGGTGGTTATTGCTTCAACCAAACTGCACCCGCCCTAGTTAGGACACTGAACAAAAGTTAGAGAACCTACATACAATTTCTTAGAATATGACATCAATTGGACTTAAACAATTTTTCTATGTTGCGAATACACTGGCGCTATCCTTCTTACCAATGGATAAGACTTCCACTCATTATATGGATTAATACTACTAATTTTTATTTAACTCACAAAAATGACATGAAAACTGTTTTACTGCTCTAATTTGGTGAATAAAAAAAAAAAAAAAAACTATTTAAGCGTACCAGGATGCAACATGCAAACTTTTTTCAAAACTGTCATTTACTGCCTTGTGCCAGATGTGTCCTTAGGCTCTAAATTGTGTAATGACCAATTGCCTTAATGACGTTGATGTGTCCAACAATTACAACACTTATTTAAATAACAAAAATGTTACAAAAACGGTTTTATTGGCAATGCCGCCAACCTCTAAATTAAACAAAAACACTACCTACCGACTGCGCCAAATTGTTGTTTTTTTTTTAAAAGACATCAGCTTAAACGTACCAGAATGCAACTTTGTGCCTATATTGGTTAAAATTTTTATCAAAAATGGAATTAAACAAAGACATAAACAAATATCTAAACTGCTGACAATGCCACAAAGATGTCTCCAACTGTAACAAACTTTATTTAACTTACAAAAATGCCATGGAAACAGTTCTTTTAATAATGCCGTTAACCTCCAAGCTAGACACAAGGACATTAAAACAACAGGATTTGCGCAGAGAAGAAAACCGGAAGGTATTACCATGCGTAAGTTATTCTTAAGGGCCACTTGTTGAGAGCCAAACAACTCACTACGAACTAAAAAAAAAAAAAAAAAAAAAACTCCAAGCTGAACAACACCTACCACCTACCGACTGCGCCAATTTGATATTTTATAATAATTTTTTAAATATTAGATATTAACTTAAACCGTTGAGTAAATGAACATTAGAAAGAGGCGCAAGGCTAATACATTTGTGTGTACTTGTGTATGCAGCTGGTATAGACGTTTTTGCCCTCTTTGTACACTCCGTTCTTGGGAATAGTTTTCTCGGACAAATCTAAACTGCGCAATGGTCAATTCGTATCGACAGTGCTACCAAAATGTAACAGTACCAACTGTAGCATTTGAAGACTAGCACACATTAAAAGTACACTGAGCAGTAGTCAATTGATTTGTTTTGTCCTTCACCCAAAATCCAGTAAACTGTTTTTGGTGGTGGATTTTTATTGAAAAAATAAAGGTAATTGCAATGGTTTCTAACTAGCATAGGCCCAAAAACAAGAGCAATTACTGTTTTGCAAGAAAATAAAACTAAAGTTTTGATGGCAAAGTTTGCTAAAGCTGTTTATTATGAAATGATTTTTCCTTCTTATTAATAGTAACAATTGTCAAACCGCAAAATCCCCAACTGTTGCAATGCCATCAATGTTAAACCCATTAACGATAATCTAACCGCCTACATCAAAAAGCGACACCTTATCACTAGAAAAAACCGCAACCTGCAATTTACTAGACAGCCACTCTTTGTGAAGAGATAACTTAAAGCAATGTTCAAAAAAATGATGAACAAATGTATTTCAATCCTCTAAATTTCTATCGACTATTGTAAAACAGAATACAACTTTACGGTATAGCGCCAATTGGTGTTTTACAAGAATTTTTGAATAGTTCTGCCAAAGAAGATATCAAAAATAATCTGTTTAATATAGTCTAAAAGTTTTATGACTACATGAAAGTGTTTTTGCACAATTTACCGCAACAAGCCAATACAATTGGCCTTATGTTATGATAACGAGTAAAATTTGATGCCGTTGACATTGATTGTAATGATTAGTAAACCTAGAACAAGCCAAGACTACGCCAACACGCCAAAATCATTGCAAACAACCCTAGTGCATACTCTTTGTTACCCAGACCAAATGCCAAAAGAAGACTGCCTAACTACCGACTGCGCCATTTTGGTGCATTTGTCAAACTTACCAAGAAAACATTGGTTTTAGCCAACATTATTTTGGTGTCTGACAAAATTGCATCACACATAATATCTAGTAAAAAAAAAAATTCTACCTACTGACTGCGCCATTTTGATTACTATGTCAAACACAACCTGGAATAAGCCAAAACTGCGCCAACATGCCAAAATCATTGCAAACAACGCTAGTAAATACTCTTTGTTACCCAGACCAAATGCCAAAAAAAAAACCGGCTTACTTACCGACTGAGCTATTCAGGTGCATATGTCAAACATACCAGAAAAGCACTGGTTTTAGCCAACATTATTTTGGTGTCTGACCAAATTGCATCACACATGATATCTATTAAAAATAAAATATTTTACTTATTGATTGCGCCATTTTGGTTACTATGTCAAACATAATCTGGAACAAGCCAAAACTGCGCCAACATGCCAAAATTATTGCAAACAACTCTAGTGAATACTTTTTGTTACCCAGACCAAATGCCAAAAGAAAACTGTCTACCTACCGACTGCGCCATTTTGGTGCATATGTCAAACATACCAAGAAAACATTGGTTTTAGCCAACATCATTTTGGTATCTGAGCAAATTGCAATACACCTGATGTCTAATAAAAATAAAATATTCTCCCTACTGACTGCGCCATTTTGATTACTATGTCAAACACAACCTGGAATAAGCCAAGACTACGCCAACATGCCAAAATCATTGCAAACAACTCTAGTGAATATTTTTTGTTACTTAGTCCAAATGCTAAAAGAAAACTGTTTATCTACCGACTGCGCCATTTTGGTGCATACGTCAAACATACCAAGAAAACATTAGTTTTAGCCAACATCATTTTGGTATCTGACCAAATTGCATTACACATGATATCTAGTAAAAATAAAATATTCTACCTACTGACTGCGCCATTTTGGTTACTACGTCAAACACTATTTCTTTAAATAAACAAATCAAAGAATGTCAACTTGAACGTACCAAAACGCAACAATACGTACCACCTTAAGTACTACTAACTGTGCTTTCTACATAATTTCTTTCTAATAACAAATCAAAGTTTTGCGCAATTTTGTCTTCAGATAGCATAACACGGGTACTTAAACAAATTGTAGCAGACATGTTGTCTATCAAAGACTGAAATAAACAGTATAAGTCAAAGATTACATATCCCGATGAATAGCAACTAATCAAGGTATCGAGTAAAATGTAACGATAAATGGTCGAAGGCACCGTGCAAGGTGGTACATGTCGGAAGCTGCAGTGGTTATGGGTGATGATCACCTGATGACCCAGACGGAATTCCAGCCTATGTAGATCTGGTGATGCTGTTACCATGTAGTCTCTGCTTTGACTAATTTGTGACTGTAAAAGTCAAGTACTTATAGGAGCGGAGGTTAAAAGACTGAGATGCTATTGGTGGAGTGTGGCTCCGCCCACAAAAAGACATCAATTCCCCACTACTCTCTGAGACTGAGCTTATAATGTTCTAGTATAGTGATGGTATTGTTGAATTATTTATTAACTGCACTATGGTTGGGACGGAAGTAGTTTGTAATGTAGTAGTGTTTACTAGAATTCCACTAAAGTTTGGGTGTTGCGGGTTCAAAATGTCTGATACACTCGCAACACGGGCTAGTCCGTAACTGTATATCTTCCGGGCTTTGGCGGTGGTTTTTGCGGTAGCTCACTGTTGCACGATTTCCACCTAGGGCGGTAGTGATCGGCCGAGGTTGTCTTCTTTTGCTTGGTACATTTGTTGATTACGTGCACCGTGTTCTGTTCTCTTCCACGCGACCGTCGTTTTCAGAGGGTCTTGCGTGCCGAAATTGCCTGCTTTGCTGTGATAGACGGCAATGACTGTGTTGGTGGCATGCACATGGACTGTGGACGTCGCGTTATGGGCTACGCCGGGCTCAACTGCAAGCAGGTCCGGTTGGACGTCCTTGGTTTCCCCTAGGAGATTGGATATGTGGATAGACGGAATATGACTAGTTTGTATTTCCCCTAATTCCTTTAGAGTGCAAAACCTTGCGATATCGGCTGTGAAGGCTTTTATCCGGTTGGTCTTCTTTGGTTAGGTCATTGGTGGTGGTGACGGTAAGTAAGGTTGAGCCGACGTGTAATACGTCTTTGTAATACTTGCCTTTGATGTGTGTAATGGTGGTTATAACCTGGAGTGACGTGATTTGTTGTTTGGCTTCGTTGATGCTCACTTGTTGAGTTCCGACTGGTTCCTATATAAGTTTCTGCACTTTTTCGGTTTTTTCGGCAAACATATCAAAGTTAGCGTGCTTTAACTGGCTTTGCACAGTTAGGTACCTTGCTCGGTCGTTTATGTAATTGGCTATGTTCACCAAGAACATGTGCGCATTGTGCGCGATTTGCGGGTTGCAGATGTATTACAGATTCTTCATTAAGATGTTCACCAGGTAGGTCAGGTTATGAGTAACGGTAATTAGTCCGTTTTCATAGGCTATAGTGCCGCCATACTTCTGTGTGGTGACGAAAGGATATAGCGCCAGGAATTGGTTTAAGTCGTGGTAGTTCCAAAACTGGTGACGTCGCAGAACTGCCGTCGTTTGGGGTTCATCCGGAATAAAAGCTTGGACATGTCCCATGACGATATGAGGTGTGCTGCCTGTGGTCACAGCGGTTTGGTTGACAAGGATCTCAACCTGGTTGGGGACCGTCGTAGTATAGTCAACCAGATGACACGTGGTTCTGTTATCATCAGAAACTGTTTGCTTGAGCTCTTCAAAGCGTCTCGGTCGCCTAGTCTTCTTTTTCTCAGGTTGTGTGTTGCGGGAACGCAAAGGCGCTATGCTTTTCGACGCCCCACGTTGAGCGCCATTTGTCACTGGCTGCATTCCCCCAGGTGCTAAGGGTGTGGCCGAGTGTGCCCTAGAGAGCGTTGGGTTATCTCCTAAGGTCGTTGTACTCCCTCGAGGGAGGCTCTTGTGCGCAATATGGAGCTTATGGTCTATATCGGTTCTGGTTTTGTTTGTGGTGTTTTCTGGTGAAGGTGCAGACCAGAGGACGGAGTTACGATAGCCTTGGCCTAACCCAAAGGTATCTATTGTGTGTGGTGGTCCACGGCACCGTGCAAGGTAGTACATGTCGGAAGCTGCAGTGGTCTGATGACCCAGACAAAATTCCAGTCTATGTGGATCTGGTGATGTTGTTACCATGTAGTTTCTGCTTGGCTCTCAGAGTTTGACTAATTTGTGACCGTAAAAGTCGAGTACTTATAGGAGCGGAGAACAAAGGACTGAAATGCTATTGGTGGAGTGTGGCTCCGGCCACAAAACGGCATCAATGTTAACAACATTATTGAAATGTGTGCATTGGCATACCACCATCTAACCAACCTTAGCCAAATGTGTTTCCAATGCACAAATACAATTCTTAACATCAAGCAAAAAATCAGCAACCACTATTGAGTTAGTTAGTTTAAATTTTTGACACTTTAGAATAAAAAGACTATTAATGCCAATACTGTAGAGCCATGAAGGAGAGTGCTATATACAACGGAGAAAGCCCAATGGCATAAGGAATACTTTGATAAAGCGACTATTTATGCCACAGAAACAAAGGCAGACATAACTTGGTCACTTATTCTAATGACACTATCTTCATCAACAGACGCAACCTTATCAGCTTTTAGGAATGTTGACTAGCCAGCCATCTTGAGATGATTGCCACTTTTTTCTATACTTTATTTATTAACTCACTCAATCATTCTGAATCCCATCTATATCTAATGCTTCTTTTTTTTTTAATTTTTAAAATTTGTCTTCATGTTTCTTTTTGAAATTTTTTCTGTTTGCTAGATTGGCTCTTGTCTGTCTAGTTTTGTTTTCTTCTTTAAACAAATTTAAAAAGTGTTCTTTTCATACCTATATACTATTTAAAAAACCTTCAAAGTTTAGAAGATCTTGATTGCTTGAAAAAACTTTAAGGTCCAAAAAGACTACTATATGTAACTTAGAAGTTTTTAAAGACTACCAGAAGGCTTTAAAACCTAATAAGACTTTAACAACTTACAAAACGTTTTAATAAACAAAACATACAAAAAACTTCTAGAGACCCAAAAAATGATTAAAAGATTTAAAAAACTTTAAAAGACTTTGAAAAGCCTAAAAAGACTAGTAAAAAAGTTTTTTTTTAAATTAATAAATGTGATGTAAAGATCTTCAAAGATTATTAAAAAGCTTTAAAAAACCTCAAAAGACTAAACAACAAATAAAAAACTAAAGATTTGTCACTGAAAAATACTTTAAATTAGAAAATTTTTAAAGTTATTAAAAAATTTGGACAAATGATATGAGAAGTCACTTTAGAAAACCTTAAAAGTTACTAAATGTAATCTAAAGATTAAAAAAAAAACAGTTAGAAGATTTTAAAGACTTTGCAAGACCTAAAAAGCCTTAGTAAGAATTTTATTTAAAAAAAAAAAAAATTAAAAAAAAAAAAAAAAAATTAAAGTTAGATGTGATCCTCAAAGGTTATTAAAAGGCTTTCACAAAAGACGAACATTTTTGAAAAAAAATACAAAATACTTTAAAAATGTAATTTAGACTATGAAGACTTAATAAATAAGATTAGAAAATATAGGAGTTATTAGATGTGACCTAAAAATTCTAAAATACAATTAAAAAGCTAAAGACTAAATAAACTTTAAAAAGCTTTGCAAAAACCAACTTTTTAATTTTTGTTTGTAAATTTTTTATTGAATATTAAGTTTAAAGTAAAAAATTTAATCAAAAGTGATTATGTATGAGGCATGGAAGCATACAGAAAAATATTATTATACTGTTTCTCAAAACATCTACCAATTGTTTGCTTGTTTACTTAAATACGGTAAACATAATTGAAATTGAATAGATCATTTTATTATTTAAAAAAATATTTGTTTACAATTGTTGGTTACACTGCGCGTGATTAGCTTTCTAATAATTCTTTAATAAAATGTTCTCCGAACGGAAATCAAAGCATATAATTAAACTTAACGGAGATAATCAGTTTCGTTTTGTGTAAGTATATTATACACACATCTTGAATAATAAATTGATGAGCATATTATATGCGTTAATCGATCAATAATTTGCATTGTATAAATTTAGTTTGGATAATTAAGTACTTAAAATAATATAAAACATAACAATTAAAATGATTGCACTTATGTGTTTTGACAAGTTTGAATTTATTACTGCAAATCAATGTTTTTGTATTATGCATTTTAGTAGCCCCAAGCACTAACAAAGTTTGAACACCGCTCATAAAATTGTAATTAATTGAAGTATGGTTTATAAACTATCAGTACATATGTGAGTTAGGGCGTTAAATAGAAATCTAGTTTTTATTATTATTATAATTTTTTTAATTAATTTTAATTATTATTTTTTTTTCAGGATGTGATTACTGAAAATAACATTTGTGAATATTGAATGGAAGAACAAGGCAGTTCTTTAAGGAGCAATTTCCAGATCCAATTAGTCTTTACGCTCCTGAAATATGCAGTATTTTGACTGCATTAAGGTAAGTTCTGCAAGAGATGACTCCAAGACGCAAGTAGTGAGTTATTTTTTAATATTTTAATAAAATATAGTACCAAATAGTGGGTTAATTAAATGCAGTGGTGATAGAATACTTTTAATTAAAGGTGAATTATTATTAATAAAATAAGTATTTGAGTTATATTACTTTTGAGTTTTTAACAAACTCTACAACAAATTCTGAAATATTTTAGGTTTACTTTTCAAGAATTTAATGCTAAAAAATGTTAAAATTAAAAAATCATATTGATTAATAAAACAAATCTGTATAAAATACATAGCCGGGACCGTAGTAGTTACTAACTAGTCTGTAAATCTACGAGATATTTTTGTAATTTTTTGCAATGGTTTGTTATTTAAATTATTTTACGCATTAAAAACTCAACTACTCAATCTTCACACCAAGCGTTTAGGTTGTTAATAACTAATTACACTTAAATTACATTCTAGCAGTTGTTTACGACCAATTTTTCCTAACCGTTGTCATCTGCTATTTTTGTTGAACACGTTACTTTATGGCGCCAAGTAAACTGTCTCTTTTTCTTTAAACCTCGCATAATTTGACACACTGTTTTTTGTTTGATAATCTGATAATTTTTAAACAATTGACGCACCAAACAGTCAACCACACAACTTTCACATTAAAGACTTATGTTGTTAATAATTAGTTAGATTTAAATTAAATTATATTAAATCAAGTTCATCACCAATTTTCTCAAAACGATGTCAGCCGTTATTTCAATCAACCGCATTGCTTTAGTGTCATTTTTATTTTAAACATTTTTTGCAACATTTTGTTATTTAAACAATTTTTTTAAAATTATCTGGCGCATCAAACACTTAACCACTCAATCTCCTTATCAAGCGTCCATGTTGTTAATAATAAATTGCAATTAAATTACATTAAAGCAGTTGTTTACAATCAATTTTTTTAACAGCTGTCATCTGCTGTTTTTATTGAACATTATAGCGCCAGGTAAATTGCCTATTTTTCTACAAATGACGTTTCAATTTGCTACACTGTTTCCCGTTTGAAATCTGTTATTTTGTTAAATAACTCATAATATTAATAATGGTTTACTAAGATTTGTAAAACCTAATACATATATGGTATAAATTATGTCAAAATTTACAATAAAATTGTTATTTACAAAGTTAGGTAAATAAGTATAAAGATGACTAAAACAAAAAACAGCTGACAAATTAAAAAGCATTTAAATAACAAAACTAAAAAAATTATTAAAATCAAATAACTATTCCAGTATAAATTTTTTTGTTATCACAAATTTAAATAAACTTTATTGCATCAAACGATCAATCACACAACCTTCACACCAAGCATTTGTGTCATTTTTGACTGACATGTTTGCGTTTTGCGCCTATTGTCACATAATAATCTTTGAATTTTTGCGGAACGTAGACCATGGAAAAGAGGTTTTCCATCTCAGTATATGCGCTTGATTCATAAGAGGCACTACCCTAGTGCTGTTAACTTTACCTGGACCGTATGAGCCTCAATGTAATCAGGTATATTTCTTTTGACGTGTTATAAAATTTTTAAACTTTAATTAGATCTTGTAATGGTGCACGTTATTGTTTTTACAGTATGCAGCTCAAAAATCTGCAAGCAAAAGCGGGTGCGAGCAGATACCATCAACTACGTTTACGGTTGCGGTTGATGGTTACGTTTATGTCTTTAAACGTAACCGACAACCCTTAAGAGTTAGACGTTGTGTGACAGTACTCTTTGTGGATGCTGTGGAGATAAGATAACTTTGTTAAGGGAAAACAAGGAATCTAGAAGACATACCTGAAATGGTTGCTTGGGCCGGGTTTAAAACCTTCTGGCCTTGATGACTGATAGCTTTGATGATGTTAAAAGCACTTGACGTGAGCCAACTAATGGCTTATTAAGTAAAATAACAGATAAGGATTTTTTACGGTTTACCAGAGTAAATCCTTCTTCTATGAACAAAGCTTTAGAGTGGACTATCCTAACTAACGTTGTTCTGGACTTTTATTACTTTTTTGTCTTTGGAAGCAAACTTGACCGGATGTTTGGCATCCGGTGCCTTGGTAAGCTGGATTGATGTTGCAGCTGCAGGGGAAGACTAAGTCAAAACTTCTGGTGACATGGGCAGCTTGAAGATGATAGCCATCCGGGCTGCTGAAGAAAAAGCTTCTCTTTTTGACATCTTTTTGGTATTGTCTTTGCGCAACTTGAAGAGTAGTTTTTTGTGATCTGTTGTCCGGGACATCCATAACCTTCTTGCATTTGGAGGCAAACTTAACCGGATGTTTGGCAGGTTTCTTGAGAAAGGACCGGACCGGGACGTTTGGTGCGCTGGATTAGTGTTGCAACTGCAGGGGAAAACTAGGCTAAAACTTTTGATGACATAGGCAACTTGAAGATGATAACTATCCGGGCTGCTGAGAAGGAAACTTCTAGTTTTTTGTAATTTGTTGTCCGGGACATCCATTATTTTTTTGCCTTTGGAGGCAAACTCAACCGGATTTTTGGCAGGCTTTTCCAAAAAAATAACCGGACCGATGCGTCCGGTGTCTTGGTGAACTAGATTGGTGTTACAGTTACAAGAGAAGACTAAGCCAAAACTTATACTGGTAATGTGGGTAACTTGAAGGTTTGGGTTGCTGAAGAGGAGGTTTTTTTTGAAATTTTTTTAGTAATGTTTTTGCGCAACTCAAAGAGTAGTTTTTTGTAGTTTAAGTTAATTTGCTTGAATTTGTTTTTGTGGATGCCAATCTGCTCAAACTCTTTGTCGATCAGGCTAACAATAATTTTTTTTTGCTTGTTGATTTTTTTCCTGTTTCTTTAAGAAGTTTTTTTTTTAAAGCTGGACGTACATTGTTTTAATGATGTTATCTGTGGTCTTTTTGAAATTCTTTTTTTAGAAAACGGCGTTTGCTCTTGTTTTGCTAGTGGTCATACATGTCTTATAACCAAATTTTAAGCATCGCCAAGACCCGCAGTCAACAAAATGATTACGAATTGGGTGCAATTGTAAAACTAGAAAAGTTAAAATACCTAAAAAAAAAGACGCCAAACTTTTTGTCTAACATAGACTGACAGACGTTGTGGCAAAAAACTGACCAAAAAATGTCTAAATAGAATAAACCAAAAAATTTGCGGGATCAATAGTTGTAAGAATCTTGGCCAAAAAAATATTTGCAAAATTTTGCTATCTACAGCCCTCAATTTGTCGTGCGGCCAAACACCGGCCTGCTGCAAACTGTCTTCCTGCACTTGAGTGTTAATTTAATTTTAAATAATTGACATAAGAACCTTCCAAAATTTGTTCTAGGTACGGCCCTGTGTGTAATTTTAATTATTTTTATATCACTAACTGTCAATGCCAAAACAACAAAAATTTACAAAATATAAACTATGCATTTTGTGACACAACTATCAATAGCAATCAATTGCACATAATCTAAAGGTTTGCTACCTTTAGATTATGTGCAACGTTTGTAGGTTAGGATAGGTACATAACGTAATTTAACTGTTTATTGAAAAGTAACAGAAAAATGTCAAAAGTTTAAAGTCAGTAGCGTAGCTAAGATTTTTTGCGGCTTTGGAAAAAATGATGTAATTTTTGAAAAGTGCAAAACTTTATTCATAAAAAGTCAAAACCATTAAAGTCTGTTTATAAAAAACTTAAATAAAAAAAAAAAATTTATAAATTATTAGAAAGAACCAAAATTTGATCAAAAATTGTTGAAAGATGCAAAATTTTATTTATCGATTCTCAAAAACAGCAAAATCTAACCATGAAATATAAGAAAATTGTTAGAAAACACTAAAATTTGGTTTTAAATTGTTAAAAAGTACAAAATTCTTTTTTTTTAAATCAAAAATAGCAAAAGCCGTTTTAAAAATATCAAATTATTGTTAAAAGTAGCAAAATGTAGTCATAATCTATCAAGAAGTGCAAATTCTATTAATAAAATGTCAAAAAAGCAAAATTTGGCCATAAAGTATAAAACAATTTTAAGAAAGCTCCAAAATTTGGCCATAAACTGTTAAAAAACGCAAAGTTTTATTTATAAAATGGCAATAATAACAAAATCCAGCTTTGAAATTTTAAACAATTGTTAGAAAATAGCAAAATTCGGTTATAAAGTCTTAAAAAATATAAAAATAGCAAAATTTGGCCATAAAATATAAAATATTATAAGATAGCTTCAAAATGTGACTATAAACTGTTAACAATGCAAAATTCTATTTATAAAAAGTCAAAAAATGGCAGAACCCAATCTTAAAACTTTAAACAATTGTCAGAAAGCACAAAAAATGTGTAAAAATCTTAAAAAAAAATCAATTAAAAAAAGTTAAAAAATTTGATCATAAATTGTTGAAAGGTGCAAAATTTTATTTATAAACATTCTAAAACAGCAAAATCTAGCCATGGAATATAAAAAATGGTTAGAAAACACCAAAATTTGGTTATAAACTGTTGAAAAGTACAAAATTTTATTTAAAAAAAATTCAAAATAGCAAAAGCCGCTTTCAAAGTATTAAATTATTGTTAAAAGTAGCAAAATTTTTGCTATTATCTGTCAAAAAGTGCAAATTCTATTAACAAAATGTCAAAAAAGCAGAATCCGGTTATAAAGTATGAAAATATTGTAAAAAAGCTCCAAAATTTGGCCATAAACTCTTAAAAAGTTCTGAAAAAGTTTAAAAAACTATATTATTCTGACAATATAGAGCTTATGGTCGGATTTTACTGTTTTTGACATTTTTAAATAAAATTTTACACTTTTCAACAGTTTATGGCTTTTTAACAATTTTTTTATATTTATGGTTAGCAAGTATCAAAATTTGTTTATAAACTGTTTAAAATTACATATTTTTTTCCTAAAACATCAAAATTAGCAAAATCCGGCTTTGAAACATCAAAATATTATCAAAAACTATTAAAATCCGTCCATAAACTGTTGAAAAATGTAAAATAGCCAACAACCAGCCAGCTTAAACTGTTAAAAATGCAGTTTTTTTATAAAAATTAAAAATAGCAAAATCCTGCTTTAAAACATCAAAATATTATAAGAAACAACTCAAATTCGTCCATAAACTAAAACTAAAAAATAAAATTGTTAAAAAATTTAAAAAAATTATTTATAAAATGTCAAAATTTGTCAACAAAACAAAAAAGAACCAAAATCCAGCCATAAACGGCCAAAAAGTGCAAAATTCTATATATGGAATATTGAAAATAGCAAAAACCGGCTTTAAAACATTAAAATATGATTAAAATGCAACAAAATCAATAATAACAGTTACAAAAAACATGAAAATTTAAAAATAGGAAAATCCGCTTATAAAATATCAAAATATTGTTAGACATGGCATTAACTGTTAAAAAATGCAATATTCTATAATAAAAAGTTAAAATTATTATTTAAAGAATGTCAAAGTTAGCAAAAATTGGCCATAAAGTATAAACATATTAAAATATAGCTCCAAAATATGGCCATAAACTGTTAAACACGCAAAATCCTATTTATAAAAAGTTAAAAAGTGGTAAAATTTGACTTTAAAAATGCCAGATAGCACAAAAAATGAGTAAAAATGTTTATAAAATTAAATAAAATCCAGTATAAAAAGTTAAAAACATTGTTAGAAAATAACCAAAATTTGATCAAAAATTGTTGAAAAGTGCAAAATTTTATTCAGAATGTCAAAAATATCAAATTATTCTTAAAAATAGCAAAATCTGCCCATAATTTGTTTACACTTTGAAAATATTGTAAAAAAGCTTCAAAATTTGGCCATAAACTGTTAAAAAAGCAAAATTCTATTTATAAAATGTCAAAAATAACAATAAGAATTTTGTAAAAAATAAAAAATAGCTAAATTTGGCCAAAAAATATAAAATATTATAAGATAGTTAAAAACACGGCCATAACTGTTAAAGAAGCAAAATTTTATTTATAAGAAACCAAAAAACCGCAATAGCCGACCTTAAAATTTTAAACAATTGTCAGAAATCACGAAAAATGTGTCATAATCTTCAAAAAATTAAAAATTTTGTATAAAAAGTTAAACTTGTTAGAAAAAACCAAAATTTGATCATAAACTGTTGAAAGGTTCAAAATTTTATTTATAGACTGTCAAAAACAGCAAATTTAGCCATCAAATATAAGAAAATTGTCAGAAAACACCAAAATTTGGTTATAATCTGTTAAAAAGTACAAAATTTAATTTTTGAAAAATTAAAAATAGCAAAAACCGCCTTAAAAATATTAAATTATTGTTAAAAGTAGCAAAATCCGGCCATAATCTGTCAAAAAGTGCAAATTCTATTAACAGAATGTCAAAAAAGCAGAATCCGGCCACAAAGTATGAAAATATTGTAAGAAAACTTCAAAATTTAGCCATAAACTGTTAAAAAATGCAAAATTATATTTATAAAATGTCAAAAATAACAAAATTCAATTTTAAAATTTTAAACAATTGACAGAAAACAGCAAAATCCGGCCATAAACTCTTAAAAAGTGTAAAAAACTGCAAAATCTAGCTATAAAGTATAAAATATTATAAGATAGCTTCAAAATATGGCCATAAACTATTAAACATGCAAAATTATACACATAAAAAATCAAAAAATAACAAAACCCAACCTTAAAATTTTAAACAATTTTCTAAAAGCACAAAAAAACCTTATAAATTATTAGAAAGAACCAAAATTTGATCATAAACTATTATAAGGTGCAAAATTTTGTTTATAGACTGTAAAAAACAACAAAATCTAGCCATGAAATATAAGAAAATTGTCAAAAAACACCAAAATTTGGTTATAAACTGTTCTTCTTCTTTTTTACGTGCCTTGTCCTCCACGAACGTTGGCGATCATCAACATTATTTGGGTCTTGTTGACAGCTCTACGAAAAAGAGTTGTAGTGCTGACCTCAAACCACTGTCGTAGGTTTTTCAACCAGGACGTCTTTCTGCGACCTGGCCCTCGCCTACCAGCTATCTTTCCCTGCATTATATTTTGCAGTAATCTATACTTTGAGCCTCGCATGATATGGCCAAGCGTTTTTTCAAAAGATATAGAATTTCTGTGTCCTTATTGAGGCGTGCAAGAACTTGGGCATTAGATATTTTATCTGTCTACACTATACGTAGCATTCTTCTGTATGACCACATTTCGAATGCTTCTAACTTTTTGCACATAGCATCTGTGAGCGTCTAGGTCTCTGCGCAGATTGAAATTAAGATCCCTGTGGCACAAAACTTGTTTTATTTTATTGAAGGCCGTGCGAGCTTGTTCTATTCTGGATCTAATTTCTTTCGGTTGGTCCCATTGCTGATTCTGGGAGCACCCTACATATTTGAATTGGGCAACTTGTTCAATTTGCTGATTTCCTACTTTTATGTTTGTCACCACATAGCGCTCCTTACTGACTACGATGACCTTGGTCTTGTTTATGTTTAGTTCCAGGCCTGCTTGTTCACTATTAGCCACGACACAATTCAGCAATTCTTGAAGATCTTTCTCTATATTTGCCAGCAGGACCGTATCATCTGCGTACCGCAAGTTATTCACCACCTCCCCGTTTAGTAGGCTTCGGCAAATATTCGTTTGGAGTATATGTTGAATAAAAGTGGTGATAACACGCACCCTTGTCTAACCCCTCTTTGGATTTCTACTTCATCTGTATTGTTGTTATCTACTCTTACGGATGCGGATTGGTGCCAGTAAAGTTTTTCAATGATACAAATGTCTCTGCTATCTAAACCTAGTTTTTGCAGGATCACTATGAGCTTGCTATGTTTTACACGGTCAAACGCTTTTTGATAGTCTATAAAACACGCGTACACGTCTACAGACACGTCTTGGCAACGCTGAATTAGTACCTGAATACTGAACAAAGCTTCATGTGTTCCCATCCCATCGCGAAACTCAAATCGAGTATCACTTAGGCAAGCTTCACATTTACGATATATTCTTGCTTGGATGATCTTCACGAAAATCTTCAAGACGTGGCTCATAAGGCTGATGATTCTATAGTCACCACAGTTTTTAGCAGCTGCTTTCTTTGGCAGTGTTACAAAAACGGAGGTTAACCAGTCCTTAGGAAGGTTTCCGGTTGCATAAATGGTATTAAAGAAGTCCACAAGTACGTTTAAAGCTCGATCTTCTTCAATGAGTTTTAACATTTCTGATAATATGTTATCTGGCCCTGGTGATTTGCCTTCTTTGGACATTTTTATTGCAGGTATTACTTTAGTTCTTGTTATTAAAAACTGTTAAAAATGCAAAATATCAAATTATTCTTAAAAATAACAAAATCTGCCCATAATCTGTCAAAAAATGCAAATTTTATTAACAGAATGTCAAAAAAGCAGAATCCGATCTTAAGTATGAAAATATTGTAAAAAAGCTTCAAAAGTTGGCCATAAACTGTTAAAAAAAGCAACATTTTATTTATAAAGTGTCAAAAATAACAAAATTCAGCTTTGAAGTTTTAAACAATTGTCAAAAAGCAGCAAAATCCGTATAAACTCTTAAAAAGAGTAAAAAATAGCTAAATTTGGCCATAAAGTATAAAATATTATAAGGTAGCTAAAAAACACGGCCATAAACTGTTAAACAAGCAAAATTTTATTTAAAACCCGACCTTAAAATTTTAAACAATTGTCAGAAATCACGAAAAATGTGTCAAAATCTTTATAAAATTTAATTTTTTTTGTAAAAAGTTAAACTCATTGTTAGAAAAAACCAAAATTTGACTATAAAGGTGCAAAATTTTATTTGTAGACTGTCAAAAACAGCAAATTTAGCCATCAAATATAAGAAAATTGTCAAAAAACACCAAAATTTGGTTATAATCAGTTAAAAAGTACAAAATTTTATTTTTGAAAAATTAAAAATAGCAAAAACCGCTTTAAAAATATCAAATTATTGTTAAAAGTAACAAAATCCGGCCATAATCTGTCAAAAAGTGCAAATTCTATTAACAAAATGTCAAAAAAGCAGAATCCGGCCACAAAGTATGAAAATATTGTAAGAAAGCTTCAAAATTTAGCCATAAACTGTTAAAAAATGCAAAATTATATTTATAATATGTCAAAAATAACAAAATCCAATTTTAAAATTTTAAACAATTGTCAGAAAACAGCAAAATCCGGCCATAAACTCTTAAAAAGTGTTTTTTTTTTAGGACGTAGTGAGTTGTTGGCTCTCAACAAGTGGTCCTTAAGAATAACTTACGCATGGTAATACCTTCCGGTTTTCTTCTCTGCGCAAATCCTGTTGTTTTAATGTCCCTGTCTAAACTAACCTACATTTGGTGCTAGTTTGAGGCGGGCTGGTTTTTGCTTCGCGGATTTTCACGCATCATCTGCGGCACGCATGCTGTCCCCGGCCCCTCTCTCCCTATAGCCCTACCTTTGTCTGCCTCTTTTGTCATTTTACCTTTTCTTATCTGCACTGGCATCTACCTCTGCATTCTCTTCTTTCTCCCATCTTTGTGTTATTTACTCTAATTATATAATTTGTTCTCAGATGTGCTCTTAGCTTACTAAGGTCTTCGTTCACTTCTTCTTTATTGTATCCCCTCTTCTTCATGAATAATTTATGCAGTTCCATCAGTTGTATTCCTTTTGGCAGTCTAAGATTTGTAAGTTTTACCTCCAGTGATATCCTTGTATCTCCATCAAAAATTACTTCTTCATGTCCTCTCGTTGTCAGGTATATTTTGACTATCTGAAAGGTTGCGTTCTCAGTCATCCTCGAGATAGCATATCTACCATTTGGTATTTGCCTTGTTATTTCTATTATTCTGCTTTCCTTCAATATTTCTTTTCTCCTTCTCTTTATCTCTGCAATTTCGTTTGGTACCGTAGTCTCTGTAAATGTTCTTCTTTTTTCTTCTGTTTCTTGGTATGCACAATTGTCATGTCCTTTCTTATTTTTTTCTTTTTGATCTTTTTCTCTGTTTTCTTGTTTCCATTTAGCTTCTCTCATCTCTTTCCTTTCTCTTCTATGGCTTTTAGTTTGCGTGTTTGTTTCCATTGTTTGTTTTTCTATATTCTTCTATTGTCAAACTCTTCAATTTTTTTTTTAGTACACTTGTTGCAAAGTTTTTTAGCGCCTTCCATTCATTTTCATCTTTTAAGCATTTGTTAATGATTGTTGTTTTATCCACTTTGCTTCCTAGTATATATTCTAGTTTTTTTCTATCTTCTTCCCACGCCTCGCATTCTACTAGAGTGTGTTCTGCGTTATCGTGTGTTTCTTCCTGACAAAATGTACACCTTTCTTCTTCATTTATTTTTTTAATTTTTTGCAAGAATTTTCCAAATGCTCCGTGCCCGGTCAGTATTTGTGTTGTATAATAGCACGTCTCGGGTTTTTCTCTACCCATTCTTTTATGTCTGAGATTAATTCTCTCATCCATTTCCCCTTTTCTCCTGTATCCCATTTTCTCTGCCATCTTTCCATAGTCTTCTCTCTTATCTTTGCTTCTTTTTTACTCGTTCCTTCTTTTACAAGTTTTTTTATTTCTATTCTTTCCTCCACCATCATATCCGCGGGAGGTGTTGCCGCAATTACCTCTACTGCCTCTTGTGACACTGTTCTGTAAGCTCTACAAATCCTTAGCGAGCTTGCTCTTGTGGCTCCTCTTACTTCCTTTCTGTTTTTTTTTTGTTTTCATGGCTTCTCCCCATGTTTCTGCGGCGTACAGCAATTTGCTTCTTGCTGCCGTTGCTATTAGCCTTCTGCTTTCTTCTCCTGGACCTCCGTTGTTTGGCATAAGTCTACCCAGCTTTCTCTCAATTTTCTTTGTTCCAATGACCGCTTCCTTAACCTGTTCATTCGATCCCTTTGCTTCGAGTGTCACTCCAAGGTATTTGATTTTTTTACGCTATTAAACGCGTTCTGTATGTCCAACGCTATCATTACACAGTGTTGCCTTTTTCTCTGCGTTTTGCTGTTTGCTTCTTTTGCTATTGCTTTTACTTTTTCAATTGCTCCTAAGGTTGTTTTTTCTTTGCTAAATCCGTATTGTTCTTTTTCCCATCCTCCTTTTTCTTCTATTTCTTGTTCTATTCTCCGTACAATAACTTTCTCCATTATTTTAGCCAGTGTGTTAATTAAGCATATTAGTCTGTATGATGTTGCTTTTCCTGCTTCTTTTTTTTTTTCAATCAGTACCAGAGTGGCTTCTTTCCAACATCCTGGGAAAGTTCCTTCTTTTAGGCACCTGTTGATTATTTGAGTTATTTTTATCTCGTTTCCGTCTAAAGCTGCTTTAACAATCTCTGTTGTTATTTCGTCCGGACCTGGTGCTTTGTTGTTAGGCAATTCTTTTATGATCTCTTTGATCTTTTCTACTGTTGCCATAACTGTTTCTTTTTCTTCTTTTGTTTCTGGTTCTTCTACTGGTTCTCCCTTGGGAAATAGTTTTTTAATTATGACTTCTTCTTCTTCGTCTTCTTTTAAGCAGATTCTTTTTGTTCTTCCACCCAATTTGTCCATCACTATTTTGTACGGTTTTCCCCAAGGATCCCCATCTATAGATTCTATCATTTTTTTCCAGCATCTTTTTCTGCTATCCCTAATTGCCTTTTTTAATTTTTTTTTGTTTCTCTTCAATTTCCTCTGTGTTCTCTCATCTTCTTCTCAGCCTTTTGATTTTCTTCCCTGTTTGTATTGTGTTTTTCCTGCATTTTTTTATTTCCTCACACCACCAGTATGGTCCTTTTCGTCCGTCTTCCCTGTACCTAGGAATTGCTTCCTCCGCCGCTTTTCTCGGTTTTTTTGAGTACCTCTCGCATCTTTTTACAATATATTTGTTTTCTGTCACTTCTTCTGTTTCCATGTCTCTCTTTATCTTTTCTTTGTCCATTCTTCTTACTTTCTATTTACCTTCTCTCGTGTGCTTCTGTTTTCCTTTCTCCTTTGTATTGTATTGTATATGTTTGTGTAGACTCAGTGATTCTTCTTCAGTCACGGTCCATTCATTTATTATTTTTGCCATTTTTCACGTTGCTATGGTGATGTCAATATGTAATTTTGAGCTTCTTCTTACAAACGTCGGTTTGTCTCCTTTGTTGCAGATTGTAAGATTTAACCCTGCTATCATCTCCTCTAAGATTTTTCCTATTAAATCGTTCTTGTAGCCTCCCCATCTCGGTGATTTTGCGTTGAAATCTCCTCCTACAATAATTTTTTTGTTTTTCTGTTTTCTTAAACTTCTTTCTAATTCTTCTATCCACTCTCGATAGTATTCCAGATTGCAGTTTGAGCTGATATAACAGCTGTATACTATCATGTTTTGTACTTCTGCCCACACTATTCCTTCTTTTGGTGTTCCCCATCTTTTCACCTTGTCCCTATACTTCCCCCTAGCTAAAATTGCTGCATCTGTTCCTTTGTCTTTTATCCACTTACCATTTAGTTTGTTTTTATTAGGTTCACTCACTAGCACTAGGTCTATTTCCTCTCTCTCTCCGCTGTTGCTATTAGTAAATCGTGAGCCTCTCTTCCCCTCCCTATGTTTATTTGTATAAACTTATACATTATGTGATACTATTTTTTCCTCCTGTTCTCTCCAGTTATCTGGCTTGTTGTCCTCTATATTCTTCTTTGTTTTCTTCATTTCTTTTTTCTTTGTAGCTGGACATCTTTTCTCTCCCGTTCTGTGTCCTAATACTTTGCATTCAATGCAGTATTCTTTGTTTCTGCATTCGGCAACCTGATGTCCCTCCTTTCCGCATTTTATACATAGCGAAGACCTGTCTTTCTCATTGCATTCTGCCGCTACATGTCCTTTCCTCCAGAATTTATAACATTTTCTTTCATTTGCTTTAACTTTCTCTACTCTGCATCTTATGAGTCCTATGTTTATTCTTCCTTCTCCTATTATCTGTTTCGCTATTTTTTTGTACATTTTGACTATAGCGGTTTGTTTTTCTCTATAACCTTTCTTTATGGAAATTATTGTACTTCCTTCTGTGTTCACTTTGTTCATAATTTCTTCCAGTATTTCTTCTTTCTTAATTTCCGTGCTAATATCTTTGATTATCACCAGTTCTGTAGTTTTGTTGCTGGCTTTTCGTACATTGCAGCCTTCCATTCCATTTTTAATTTTTTCTATTTCTTTCTCCGTCTCATTACCCTTTTTAATTAGTAACAACTCCCCTTTTTTTGTTTCTCTTACCTCCTTGAACGTAGATCCTTTTATCTGGGTTTTTGCCTGTCTCAGCAAATCTGCATATGTGACACCTTGTTTGCTCACTACTATAGCACCTGTTTCCGTTCCTGTTTTTTTTCTCTATTTGTCTCCGCTACCTGTCCCTGTGTTGGCATAATTTTTTTTGCATCTCTTGCCGTAATTCCAGTTGGTATAGCAAAACCTAGCTATAAAGTATAAAATATTATAAGATAGCTTTAAAATATAGCCATAAACTATTAAACATGCAAAATTATACTTATAAAAAATCAAAAAAATGACAAAACCCAACTTTAAAATTTTAAACAATTTTCTAAAATCACAAAAAAACTTTACAAATTATTAGAAAGAACTAAAATTTGATTATAAACTACCAAAAAGTGCAAAATTTTGTTTATAGACTGTCAAACCCAACAAAATCTAGCCATAAAATATAAGAAAATTGTCAGAAAACACCAAAATTTGATTATAAACTGTTAAAAAATACAAAATTTTATTTAAAAGAAATCAAAAATAGCAAAAACTTCTTTAAAAATATCAAATTATTGTTAAAAGTAGCAAAATCCGGCCATAGTCTGTCAAAAAGTGCAAATTGTATTAACAGAATGTCAAAAAATGCAGAGTTTGACCATAAAGTATGAAAATAATGTAAGGAAGCTCCAAAATTTGGCTATAAACTGTTAAAAAATGCAAAATTCTATTTATAAAGTGTCAAAAATAACTAAATCTAGCTTTGAAATTTTAAACAATTATCAGAAATTAGCAAAATCCGGTCATAATAAGTGTAAAAATCTTTTAAAAAATCCTAAAAGTAAATCCAGTTATAAAATATAGCTAAAAATTAACAAAATCTAATCCAAACTGTCAAAAATTTGGCCAAAGACATTAAATGCTTGTGAATCTTTCCGTCACTGCTTAAAACATTAACAAATTAAAAACAAATTTTATAAGACACATTTTTATTGCATGCGTCCAAGATTAGAAAACAAAGCCGAAGACAAGTTTTTAAAACGACAAATGCAATAAAAATGGTTAAACTATATTTTCGATTTTACATTTTTAATTTATAAAAATGTTCCGTATTGTAATGACTTCATTATGATACGCGATAAATAATAAAATCTTGTTTTTTAATAAACTTCAATGTACAAATGTAACAAAAGTTTTTCTTTCTTATGTTCTAAAATAGCTTATTAAAGACAACCAAATGCATAAAATATATAACAATTAAAACAATTGCATTTAAAGATTAATTAAACATCCACAAAACTAATGTTGTTAAAACAGAGGCATTACTGTAGTAATAATTTCATTTAATTATATTTGAAACTAAATTTTAGGTAATTAGAATTTTGTTAGAATTTAATTGATATAAAGATATATGCATAGACATAAGGTACACAACACCTACTAAAATAAATAATTGTATATAAGTCGTCGGCATATAGTATCCGTATACTACATATATACATGCCCGCGGCAGTGAAATAACTAGTCCCGACGCTGCTTACACAAAAACTCATCCAAATGCAGACATATTACGTGTCTGCTAACGCATTTACATTAAAATATCTAAAACACACACACTTCATCATCATCATTATCATTATCATAAATTAAAGAGGTGTATTTATGTGAAATTATTATGGTAATGCGGTGGATTTTTATAATTTTGATATCATTAGTTAAGTGAAAATTAATTAATGATTTTTTTTTTAAATTATATCCTGAAGAAGCTTATAGTGAAAATTTACCATTTAAATAAATGGAATATTCGGTTCGGCTTTTAGACTTAAGATTTGCGCGTCCATCAAAAGTATGTTTATTTCAAATTTGTGTATGCATTGTAATCTGCCGCTTTGTGCAAGCAAGCGTTAGATGTTAGTTGACAGTTTGCATTAGGATTTGAGAGGTCAGTAAGTCCAAATCCCTTATCGATTTAGTTTTGTCCTCTACTCTACGCATACTGTAGACCGGTAATGAGGATCTAATGGATATGAAACGGTTGACCACACACACAAAATAATATAATCTTTTTGAAACAAGAAATGGTTTAAATAAGTAGGTCTATTTTATTCAATGTTCTTTTTTGAGCGATGATCGTAGACCCATCACCGATATACTTGCATCAAGCGGCCTTCCCAAAGGCTCTAAATAATCAGCCTGCGCGACTTGCCACGGGGGGCTTGCGAGACTTCACCCCCAGGAGGGCGTATTTATTTCCAATCACCACTGGATGCTGCCTTCATCTGTTGCAATTCTTTATAATGAAATATATTGTTTTATGACAAGTTTCCGACAGTTTCAAAATAATTAAGGTTCAATTTTAAACCATATACATACATAAATATTCACACAAAAACAATGAATTAATTTACATTTTGATTCATTTTATATAGGAATTAATATACTTGTTTCCATATGTAGTTAATTTGAAATAATATTTGCCACCCCCTATAATTCAGTTTAGTTTGTTTTTAAGAAGAATGCAAAACATGTCGGTTTAATATTGGATGTTTGTTCAATTTCTTTACATAATTTATTTCAGAAATAATTAAATTTGATGACCACTTAGCATTATCTTAAAAAGTAATTCTTACTGTTATTTTTTTATTAAACTTAATAATACATTAAATAAATAAGAAATTAAAAAAATTGATCCAAAATGCAGGGCTAAATTGCGGGATTACTCACTTTTTAGCAAAAAAATTGCATGCGTTATTCACTTCATTGCCAGCTAGTTACCATTTATTCTAGTTACCGACCACGTACGGAAACTAAGCATTTTTTTCATACAATACTTTACGGTAGAAAAGAATACAATTCATTTTACTTTGTTCTGTAAATATCTACATGATTAACATTCATTTGTTTTAAAACTTTTTGTGTACTTGTATTAGGTTTATCGTAAAATTTTCAAAATATTTTTTCTTTGATTTAAGTTACTTCTTTCTGGCTGATGCACCAAAGATTGTAGGTTTGAATCTCACAACAAAAACTATTTTGAACGCCTTGTCAACAAGTTTCATGACTAAGAGCGTTTTCTAATAAGAGTAGATTAATAATCTTTTCAGTGGTTCGAAACCCACTTAAAACTGTAGGTCTACATGCTATGAAAGTTGCCAGCATTACGGGCAGAAAAGAAGCTAATGCGCGCCTGCTGTGTGAAAAAAAACTGATGATAATGATGACTTTTTTCCAATAGTAGTTACTTCCTGAACTGGTGTTGGTGCTCAGCTAAAGGGTTCTGGTTATTGTTCTTCTTGAAACTTGCAAAGGGAGTAAAAACGGTTGCGGAGTTGGCTGTCTCTCCAGAAAATTGCGTCTTAGAAATGGAGCAGAGGTTACTTTCTAGGATACCTCTAGATCTTAATGGAGGTTGTCAAATATATCTTCTAAAATTAGACTTATTGGAGTGGGTAATCTTGTCCTATCACAGCCTAAAGGTTTCTTTTAGTGGTTGTTTTTGCTTGTTGCTGAACTTGTGCTTTTAATAATTCCCCTCTTCTTCTTCTACTTATGTCACTTTCTTTTATTATTGAGGGTATCTCAAAGTGTGCACTTTTATATATTTTTTTTAGTAAGTACAAGAAAATAATAAAAGTTAATTTTCCTGAAAACTTACGTTCAAAAATAGATCACGCAATAAGCTCAGTTCAGAGTACATTCATTTTATGCTCAAAAGTCCCCGAGTCATTTCTTCTACTGTGATCCACCCACCCGCCCAAGAGTTAGTCATCATAGCATCCATTGTTTGTCCTACCTCTTGTAGGCTTGGATATAGATATAAGAGAATTCTTTAAAAATAAACTTTTTGATAACTAACGCTTGAGTGGGTGGGTGGGAACAAAGTTTAGTTTGTGGAAAAGTTACTTCTTTTACTATGACCCACCCGCCCGCTCAAGTGTTAGTCATCAAAATATCTATTGTTTGTCCCACTTCTTGTATCTTGGATTTTGATATGAGAGAATTGTTTAACAATAAAGTTTAGTTTGTGGGTGAGTTACTTCTTCTACTGTGACCCACCCACCCACCCACCTACCAAAGTATTAGTCATCAAAGGATGTTTGTCCCACCTCTTGTGTGTTTGGATTTAGATATGAGAGAATTGTTTAACAATAAATCTCTTGATAACTAACACTTGGGTGGGATCAAAGTTTAGTTTGTGGGCAAGTTACTTTTTTTATTGTGACCCAGCCACCCACCCAAGTGTTAATCATCAAAGAATTTATTGTTTGTCTCACCTCTTGTCTGCTTGGATTTAAATATGAGAGAATTGTTTAATAATAAATCTCTTGATAACTAACACGTGGGTGGGTGAGTGGGAACAATATTTAGTTTGTGAAAAGTTACTTCTTCTACTGTAACTTACCCACCCGCCCAAGTGTTAGTCATCTAATGATCTATTGTTTGTCCTCCCTCTTGTATGCTTAGATTTAGATATAAGATAATTGTTTAACAATAAATCTTTTGATAACTAACGCTTGGGTGGGTGGAAACAAAGTTAAATTTGTGGGCGAGTTACTTCTTGTACTGTGACCCACTCATCCGCCCAAGTGTTAGTCATCAAAGAATCTATTGTTTGTCTCACCTCTTGTGTGCTTGGATTTAGATATGAGAGAATTGTTTAACAATAAATCTTTTGATAATTAATACTTGGGTGGGATCAAAGTTTAATTTGTAGGCGAGTTACTTCTTCTACTGTGACCTACCCACCCACCCAAGTATTAGTCATCAAAGGATCTAGTGTTTGTCCCACCTCTTGTGTGCTTGGATTTAGATATGAGAAAACTGTTTAACAATAAATCTTTTGATAACTAAACGCTTGGGTGGGTTGGTTCATAATCACTAGTTTTTGGGGCCTCGCGGTTGTCAGACTCCAGGTTTTAAATGCTGCATTGTTGTGGATTTAGTGTTGATGACTGCTCAGTTTGCCAATTTGGAAAACGTGTTTTTTTTCTAACCGTGGGCACTTGAGCTTTAGGCAAACCTTATAGAGTTCCAAGTCTGCGTCTAGTAGTGAAGAAACCATGTTGATCAAATAAAGTAGTTTATTTATTGTCCATCAGGAATTTTACAAAATAAGTCGGGCTCAGCAAATTGGGTCAGATTAGAATTAAAGAAATACTTTTTGACCAAGGAGCTCTGACAAGCATTTGCAAAATTAGACTTTGGAAGATCTTAAAAGGTGCAAATTTTGCAGCTGTTTCCTAGATTGGTGGCTCAAAAATGATTTGTTGTTTGATAATATAGGTGTACATCCGGATTTTGATCCAGAACGACAAACCAAAGCATTGGAACTAAATTTTTTTGCTAGTTTGGTTTTATCCTAGAATGGACTTTACATGCAATTTGTGCGTATGCCTTTTGTCAAAGGTGATTTCTAGATACTTGGCAGCATCTGACCACGGTACAGAAACGCCATTTAAAAAAAACTTTTTCATAAAGAATGGTTTCTTGTTGTGTGAAGATAACAGATTTGCTTTTCTATAGGTTCACTTTGACGCGCCAGGCATTAAGCCAGTTTTGAAAATTACTGATGGCGCTTTGTAGTCTTAGAATGATTTACTTTGGATGACTTTGAAATATAGATTAATGCTGTGTTGTCAGCATGTGCCATTTTAACCCAGTGCGTACATTCCGTAAGCATGTCAAACAGGTTAAAGCAGAGGCGAGAAGATGGAACCTTGAGGAACTACTGTCGTGATCTACCAAAAGGTAAAAATATAATTTAAAAATTTAATTACCAAATTTTTTTGGTTTAGGTATGAAACTATCAGCCTTATAAAACGTAGAGAAAAGTTTTGACTGTGCAGATTTAGTGGTAGACTCTTGTGCCAGACCCTGTCAAAGTCTTTTTTAACATTGAAAAGAACCACCCCAGTAGTTTTTCTTAGTTTGAAATTCTTGACTTGATTAACTAATAAACTATAGAGTGGTAGTATCGCAACTCATGTTAGTGGGCAGGGAGAAGATTGTTTGCATTTTTGTGGTTTTGGATTATGTACAAGATTATCTCTATGACTTTACTTTAGGTACACAGAAGACTGATTGGTCGTTAATTTTTACTTTTGGTCTTTACCAGGTTTTGAAATATTTATTATATGCAAACCTTTATATGCTTTAGGAAATTGCTCTGTTTTTTTGTCGAGGCCTGAAACAGATCAAATTTTGAGTTTTTGACGTTTTTTTAAAGATGCGTTGTTGTCAGCGTCTTCCAAAAAGTCATTGACTTCTTGGTGAACCCTTTTGACGTGCTCCAGATTCAAATTTACAGTCATAAAAGAAGAACATTAGAGTTTGAGGCTGTTAGCAAATGCTTCAACCTTTTGGTCGATTGCATATTGAACTCTAATTTTGACATGGATAGTCGAAATAGGAATAGGAACTTGTCAGTTTTGTAAGTTTTTGACAATCTTTCACATTGGATTGTTGTCCTTTGTGGTTAATTCTAAATTATTTCTTTAGCACTGATTCTTGTGCAACTTTATAGTCTTTTTTACCTTGCTGTAGAGTTAAAATCTCGCAATCAATTTTTGGGGTTAAGATGCCTTTCCATTTTAGCAATAGGTTTTAGAAGCCTTTTTTTGTGGATTAAATTAGTAAGTATTAGTAAATTAGTAAGGTTTGTCTGACCTTGCTTTGAGTAGACAGTCCAATCTGTAAAGGTTACAAATGTTTCTTCCCGTTTATTTGATCGGCTTCTGTAGAGCTACAGTAGTATTGGGTTGTGATTAAAGCTAAGGTTATTGATTGTTTTGATTTCTACTTGAAAGATGACGTCTTTGAGTATTGTTACGTTAAGAACGTCTCCTTGGTGACCAGCAGAAAGTGGGTCATTCTGGACACAATACTTAAAAACTATTTGGTTTGGTTGGTTTGAAAACTGTTCTACGCTTAATGTTTTAAATTGTACATCAATTTTGTGAGGAAAAAGTTTCTGAAGACTGTTTTGATCAAATTTACGAGATTTATGTACAAAAATGCAATATTGAATGTGACAGAAATTGGTTTGTTTTCAGCGTAATTGTACTTTAAAGTGGTCTAAAGATTTTTTTGCAAAGATTAGATCCATGCCTTTGGTTTACTACCGACTTTCTTAAGTACGTAAAGATATCTGGGATTCTCAGCGTTTGACTGGGTTTATGGTTTAATTCAGACACTAGCATGAAGTCAATGTTCTGTTTAAAAAAGAACTTTTTCACTTTGTCCATTTTTTCTGAAATGCTGTCCGCATTCCAGAAGCAAACTTGAAGTACTCATTGTTTTTGAGTTTGAAGATGATAGACATGATTTTTTGTTGAAAATTATTGAACTCTGCGAGAAGACCGTTTATTTTGGAGTTTGCCGTTTATACTGTAACAGCAGCAGAAGGTTAGCGGGAACTTGGGCTTTTAGAAAAAAACGGGGTCGAGGCCATTGCAGGCTTGGGCGCCGGTCTATTTTGGTATATGTCTTGCATCACTAGGAGTTGGCGGAGTAAGTTCCAAAGCAAAGTGCACACTTAAAAAGGACAGTTTACCAATTGGTAGGGGCCCGAACAGTTACGGCAGATGACATATGCTTTGAAGCATCTTTTGGCAATGTATCCTTGATGTACACTTTTGGCATAGAAATATGCTACCGTTCCGTTTTTTTTTGGCTCAATAGTGATCTTTAGGTTTAAGAACGTTTTTTGCTCTTTTTGGGAGTTGCATAAAAATCAGTGGAAAACAAACAAATTTATTTCTCATTCTGTGGATATTAGTTACAGCAAATTCAAAGTATTAAAACGTTTGGCCAATTTATGTCTCCGTTAGGTAGCGTTCTGGAGTACCATCTCAAAGTAGCGTTCTTTGAGAGTCGATCATGTGTCAAAGTCTACCTTTTCAGATTTGAGGAAGGCAGCTGCTTTTTTTAGTCCACGCTAATAGCTAAAATTATGCAAATACTCATTTTGGCATTTTTTTTTGCGGGGGCGGCGCTGTTTTTGCGAAATCATTTGCATTTGCTCTTTGACTTTTGGAAAAAAACTGTTTTTAGTTGGCCGGTGGCTAATTAATAGATGGAACTGGTTTGTAACGCCGTTGTTTGCCTTCTCTAGTGGAATAAGCCTAGACCTCATGTTAGCTGCGTTGGTTTTTTTTTAGGCATTTAGAGGTGGATGGTAGATTTGCTTTTATCTTCCAAAGAGTAGTCCGAAACTAGTCTTTTATTGTCGGAAGGTTTGCTTTCTGATTTCATTTTGGCTACTTTCATGCCTTTGCCTAGAGAGGGTGGCACGGGGGCGTTGGAATTAGAGGCCATCAAAGCAATAATTGATTAAATCTATTCGTCAACGCTTGTTCTTGTCTTGTTTTGTTCGTTTGATCCTTTAATTTCAGGATCTGGTGCAAGGCAGCGGCCACCCTGGGTTGGGACCTGCTCCTTGGCTGGGTCCTGTTTTTTTTTTTTTAAGGAGAATTAACGGTTTTCTGCAGGTTTTTACTTTCAATACTAAAAAGATTTTTTTATTATTCTTAATAATAAAAATAAATATTAATTTGTTTTGCAATAATAGTATTTATTGTAGTGTAGCGGTGTGCGGTTTGGCATTTGGCAGTCAAATTCCGTTCGACGAGGAGTGGTGGGGGAGAAGGGGAGCGTGGTTGGTAACAACAGAAAAAAGTGATTGAATGAGTTTTACCATTGAATTCTTGATTGATAGGTTGTTGGCTGTTTTGATATGACAAAAAGGTAAGCATATATAAACTTAAAGAAAGAGGGGGGGGGGGGGGGGAGTAATTTTGTAATAGCAAAAAGAAGTGTTTAAATAACATAATTAATGCTGGACAGATGTCGACTGTTTTGAAATTATAAGAAAGGATTTATATCAAGTATAATTAGTGGGGGTGGGAGGGAAGGAGTAATTGATAATGATTGGAAACAAAGTTTAAATGACTAATCTCTGCTTGACAGACTTGACTAAAATGACAAAAAAAGATTTATATTAAGTATAACCAAAGAGAGAAGGAGAGGTAAAGACTGAATGTTTTTTTATTTTTGAGAATTTAAACATTGTGGAAATGTGTTGAGAGGGGAGGGGGGGATAACATAATAATATCTTAGACACTAAAAAACAAATCAAAAATGGTTTCTGAAAAACATTTTATTAAATAAATTAAGACTTGATGATACAATAAGTTTTTTCAATAACAATTTGGACATTTCTCTAACCGTGCACATTTGTCATATTTAGTTAATCTTTTATGCACTATATTGCGATTGCTTGATGTAATTTTTTGTCGCGGTCGTGCTCATTGTAGTATTGACGCTCGTGTTGTAGTCTGATTTAGACGGAAATATTTGTGGATGTTGTAGTTTTTATTTGCTTTAGATATTTTTTTTGTTTTAAATTAAATATTAAAATTGTTATTGGAAAAGTAGAGCCCGCAAATGTAGCTACCATATGCATGCCCGATCCCTTTCAGTTACGCCACTGGCTTTTAGCATTTCTAGATATTAACAATTTAACAATTGAAATAAAAGCTTATTATTAATATGATTTGAAAGTAGGATAATAAAATAAAACTAATCAGCGTATGCTAACATAATGCCGACGTTTCGATAACTTCTTTATCACTCTAAAAAGAATTACATTGTTGATTAAACAAAAATAAATGTAAATAAATATCATAAAAAAATACATGTACAGTTTAAAAAAACATCTTTATATTATTTCTATCACAAATGTTCAGATCTACCTTTAAATGTCTGCTATAGTTACCCTGACTTTATAGCTAACTAACTTCATTAGGTTTACAACACTTTAAAATAAACAATCACAATGACTAAGTTTTATTGTTTACAAGCTGGTGCTGTACTGGTTGCATACCACTTAATTGCAAATCTGAATTAAATTAGCATACGTATTGGACAAAAAAATGTATGTATGTAATTTTAGCTTGATGAACATATTATTAAGATTAATAATAATTATATTATAACTTTTCTAAGAAAACTCAGCCCAACTAGGAGTCTAATAATAATCTCATCTGAACTTCAAAACTAATAAAATATTGTTTTGAAATATTTTAAAGCTAAAAATAAAACAAAAACGTGCGAAGCTGCAATTTGACTGGCAATATAATTCGCGACGGCAATTTGAATTCGACACTCTTTAAGGGTAGTAAATTGCATAACATCACACACCATCTTTGCTACCAATTAGCGTTGTCGCACGAATGCACGTAATATTATTATATTCGCATATGAAACCCAGCACGGTCATTAAATAGTCACTCTTTTGAAATGGACATGTATGTTCAATAGGCCACCCAGGTTGGTCAGCCACTGTTATTTGTACGCCACCCAACCATTTAATATGACTTAGTCACAAAATTTTCGACGCGCGTCTTCTTCTTTTGATAATGGAATGCAAATGACAGTCCCTTCTGTAGACATTTAATGATGGACGACATTATGAGTGATGAAAGAGGAACTGGACAAATGCATTCCTTAATTTATAATCGAATCGCATAGAAACAAACTTTATAGTTATATTTATACAGCGTCATTTATATACACATTTGTAATAAATTTCTTAATTATATATTATATTAATGATGACACTTCTATGACAAAAATAATTCAGCGGAATAGAATATAATAAAGCTGAAATTTTTGAGAAACTTGAGGCCAATAAATTAATAAAACAATTTACTATGTTTTTTTATTAAGTTTATGTTTAATAGTTTTGACTTGACTAAAGTTAATGAGTTAATAGAAATAACATAGTAAATTGTTTTATCATTCCATAAAAATGAATTATCACTTAATAGAGTATCACAAAAAAAAAATTAAAAAAAAAAAATTGTAAACCTTGACCCAAAATCAAAATTGCTAAGTGTTATAACTAGAGCTAGGACTTAGATGCGTAAAAAACTGCAAAATAAGCGCATAAATAAGCAATAAAAATCATCAAAAAAGCATAAAAATAAGCATAATTTTTTTTTCTTTCTTTTTTTTTCCTTTTTTTTTTTTCCTTTTTTTTTCCTTTTTTTCCTTTCTAATATAAAACGCATTAAAAAATAATAACGCTTAATATAATAATAATAATAAACACACAAAGATTCAAAGAATTCCGAGACTGAGAAATGTAAAAAAATTGTAGTATTTACAAATATTTTTAAAATTTTTGGGCAATCTGATAGAATCTTTTAATTGGTTTTTTGCAAATTTGTAAAAATTGTTCTAAAAAATTTCAAATTGTTAGTTAGTTTGCTAACATTTTGGACAACCTAATGAAAATAATTAGAACAAATAGTTTCAAAAATTTTGTGCAAAATCAAAACTAGTTTTTGTTATATGCAAAACAAATAGTAATCCAGATTTAAGACAGGCAAGTTTTATCAGTTGGTTTAACAAATCTTTTCTTTTTTTGTAGCGAAAAAAATTGGTACATATTTGCGGAGCCAACTATTTCATAAAGTCTTGCACTTTAACAGTTCACATTTAATGCACAATCTGATGGAAATGGTCAAAATTTTCTAATAGTTTCAAAAATTTGTAAAATTTTTTTTTTTTTAATTGTCAAATTATTAAAAAACCTGATGAGAATGGTCAGAATCTTCTAATAGTTTATTGAAAACAGTTTCAAAATTTTTGGACAATTTGCAGATCAAAACTTTCTAATAATTTTCTTGGAAATTGTTTCAAAAATTTGTATGAATTCTAAACTTTTCTAAGATTCTTTAAAACCTCTTTTGACTAGCTAAATTGTAAAACTCTAGCATTATCAAATAGTATCAGAATCAAAATCTTCTAAAAATTAATTGCAAATAGTTCCAAAAATTTTGGATAATCTGGATTTAATAGTATTCTTGCAAATTTTAATAGTTTCAAAACATGTAAAAAAATTCTTAAATTATTATTAAACTTTGCTCAAATTTTGCACAATTTGATGAGAATGGTCAAAATCAAAACTATTTAAAACTTTTTTGGAAGTGGGCCAGCAGGAACTAATTTACCTTTCCCATCCACCCGCCAACGTGTTTGTGATTCAATCTCTTGCAACAAACACTTAGGTGGGTGGGCGAAAACTAAGTTCAAACTTGTGGATGTGTAGAACTTATTTGTGTTGCCCACTCAACCGCCAAAGTGTTTGTAATTCAATCTTCTGACAATAAACACTTGAGTGGTTAAGCGGGAACTAAGTTCAAAGCTAGTGGGCGTGTAGCTTTCATTTGTGTTGCCCACCTATCCGCCCTAAGCGTTTGTTATCAAATTTCTTGACAACAGACACTTGGGTGAGTAGGCGGAAACTAAGTTTGAGGCCTATCCGCCCAAGTGTTTGTGTTGCAATTTTATGACAACAAACACTTGGGTAAGTGTGCGAGATTTAAGTTCAAAGCTTGTAAGCATCTAGCACTAACTAGTGTTGCCCACCCACTCCCTCAAGTGTTTTTTATTCAGTTATTTTTTGACAATAAACATTAGGTAAGTGGGCGAGAACTAAGTTTAAAATTTGTGGGCGTCTAGCATTTATAAGTGTTGAGTGTCTGTAATACTACTTTTTCACAATAAATACTGGAAACTAAGTTTAAAGCTAGTGGTAGTGTAACATTTATAAATATTACCCAACCACACGCCCAAGTGTTTGCAAACCATTTTTTTGACAACAAAATCTTGGGCGGGCGGGTAAAAACTAAGTTTTTATAAAGGAAGTTCCAAAAACTTTCTTGTGTTTGCAATTTTTAATTTTTGAACTACCAAAGTTAGTGGTTTGTTGCAGGAATGGTTGTATTATGGTCTTACTCAAATATGAGATGTTTTGCACTCTAAGTGTCATAAAAAACTTTTTTTATTGCTTAGTTTACGGATTTTTGTTTTGCCAGAATTGGAATCCAAACCCAAGAGCGGAATTGTCTATAATAAAGCTCAAGTTCAAAACATTTTTTATGTCCGCTAACTACTAACTATACTTCATCCAAGTGTTAGTCATCAAGAGATTGGATTCATCATCCTTTATTCTAACTTAGAAACTTCTATTGCTTAAAAACTTCTCTTGATAACAAACACTCAGAGGTAGGTAGGTGAACACTTCAGTTCAAACTACTCAATAGTTATTATAATCTAAAAACACTTTTCCATCCAAGTGTTGGTTTTTAGATGATTGGATATTACCTTTCTTTTTTTGGACAAAAAGACGCTTTCAAAGACAAAACACGTACAATTTTTTGGTAATAACTTCAGTTCAAACTTTTTGCTAGTAATTATAACTTGGAGTAACCCACTTACTCGCCTAAGTGGTAGTCATCAAGAGAATCAATATCATACTAAAGGTTTTCTAACACTTGGAAAGAAAAAACAACTTCTAATTCTTTGATAACTAACAACGTGTGGTTGTGACCAATCACCCACCTAAGTGGTGGTCATTAAGAAATTTGGTTCATTATCCCCTCTTTTAACATATGGATTTCTAACACTTGCAAATAGAAAAAAACTTCAACATTTGGATAAATAAGTGGGCACTTTAGTTCAAACAACTCAATAATAATCATGATTTGAAATGACCTAGCCACCCACCCAAGTGTTGATAATCAAGAGATTGTACACCTTTTCTCCTCTAACCAAGGGCCTTCTAACACTTGCAGAGAGGAAAATCTATTTATTCTTAACGGGTGGGTGTGCACTCCAGTTCAAGTTATGATCTAGAGAGAACCATCCACCCATCCAAGTGTAGGTCATTAAGAGATTTGATTATAGACTTTTAACGCTTGCAAAGAGGAGAAATTTCCAGTTCTTTGGTATCAAACAGCTGGATAGGTGGGTGGGCACTCCAGTTTAAATAACTTGATAATTATTATGATCTGGATTTACACAACCAACTATTAATCATTAAGAAACTGAATATAATCTCCTTCTCTAACTAAGGGCCTTCTAACATTTGCAAAAAAAAATTTACATTTTTTGATAACAAACAGTTGGGCGGGTGGATGTACACTCAGTTTAAATACCTCAATGGTAATTATAGTAGCCCACCCACACACCCATGTGTTGGTCAATAAGAGAATTGATTTATCATCTCCTTTTATAACTTATGGATTTCTAAAGCTTGCAAAGAAGAGAAAGTTTCAATTCTTTAAAAACAAACATTTGAATGGGTGAGTGAGCACTTCAACTTAAACTATTCCTTAATAACTATAGTTTGAGATGACTCAAATATTACCCTTTCCTACTCTAACTAAATGTCTTCTTACACTTGCAAAATGGAAAATCTTCCAATTATTTGATAACAAATACTCGGGCGGGTAGGTGATTACTCTAGTTTAAACTACTTGCAAATAATCATGTTTTAAGGTGACTCAACCACCCGCCCAAGTGTTGGTCATCAAGATGTTAAATATTACCTCCTTTTTCTCTGACTAAGGATCTTCTAACACTTGCAGAAAGGAAATTTTTTCAATTTTTTAATAACAATAATTTGGTTGAGTGGGCAATCCAGTTTAAACTACTTGCTGGTAATCATGATTTAGAGTGACCCACCCACTTGCCCAAATATTAAGCATTACAAAATTGTATGTAACCTCTTCCTTCTTGGACAAAGAAAATTTTAACGGTCGCAAAATTTTTTTTTATTTTAGTTCAAACTACTCCATGGTGTTTATAATCTGAAGTAAATATATATCAAGTATTTAATATGTCAAACAGTTATTCGGTTTTTCAGAAAGTAGCGAGTTGATTTGTCAAACTGACATTTGACGGTCCAAACGTTTTTCTTAAAAAATTGACAGTTGCTTTGTCAAAAACTGACAATTTATATGTCAAGCATTATATATGTCATACAGATAAACCAGTTCTTAAAAAGTAAATACTTGATTTGTCAAACTGACAGTTTATACGTTTTCTAAGACAGTTGATACGTTAGATTTGTTAAGACAAAGTTAACAATTGACAATTAATTTGTCAAATTGACAATTGACAAACTATGCAACAGATTTATTAAAAAAAATTGACAATTTATATGTCAAGCATTTATATGTCAGGCAGATAAACATTTTCTTAAAAAGTAAACATTTATTTGTCAAACTGCCAGTTTATTTGCTTTTTCAGACAGCTGATTTGTCATAAACTGACATTTGATAAATTAGACTTGTCAAGAAAAAGTTGACAATTAATTTGTCAAATTGACAATTGAGAGTTTATACACCAGATTGTCAAAATATATGTCAATTATTTTATATGTTAGACATATACACAATTTCTCAGAAAGTAGAAAGTTGATTGACTGTTGACAGTTTTAAACAATTTTTTTTTAGAAAATTGTCTTGTCAGAAAACTGACACATTAAATTTGTCAAAAAAGATGACAATTTATATGTCAGACAATTAACAATTGATTTGTCAAATTGACAATTCACAGTTTACACAACAGATTTGTCTAAAAGAAAGTTACACACACTTTTACACGTTGACAGTTTATATGTCAAATATTTTATATGTCAGACAGTTAAAAAATAGAAAATTGATATTCCAGCTGACAGTTGACAGCTTATTTGTTTTTTTTTTAAGTTGAAAATTGTCTTGTCAAAAAACTGACAGTTGATTAAAAATTGTTAAATTGACAATTGATAGTTCATACAACAGATTTGTCAAAAAAAGTTGACAGTTTATATGTCAAGTATTTTATGTCAGACAGTTACACTGTTCCTTAAAAAATAAAAAGTAGATTTTCTAAACTGACAGTTGACAGTTCATAAGTTTTTTTCAATAAGTTGACAGTTGACAAAGCAAAAATTTGACAGTAACATTAAATTTGTCAAAAAGATGACAATTAATTTGTCAAATTGACAGTTGACAAGTTCATACAACAGATTTGTCAAGAAAAAAATTGACTGTTAATATGTCAAATATTTTATGACTGACAGTTACACAAAATAGAATAGAATTGATTTTTTAAACTGACAGTACTTGACAGTTTATACGTGTTTTCAGAAAGTTGAAAATTGTTTTGCTAAACTGACAATTGATACATTAAATTTGTAAAAAAATTTGACAATTTATACATCAGACAATTGACAATTGATTTGTCAAATTGACAACAGATTTGTCAAAAAAAGTTGACAGTTATTATGTCAAATATTTTATATGTCAGACAGTTACACAGTTTTTTAAAAATAGAGAGTTGATTTTCCAGCTGACAGTTGACAGTTCATATTTTTTTTTTTTAGAAAGTTGAAAGTTGTCTTGTGAAAAAACTGACAGTTGACATTAAATTTGTCAAAAAAGTGACAATTTATATGTCAGACAGTTGACAATTGATTTGTCAAATTGACAATTGACAGTTTACACAACAGATTTGTCAAGAAAAAGTTGATAGTTTATATGTTAAGTAATTTATATGTCAAACAGTTACACGGTTTCTCAAAAATAGAAAGTTTCTATTTTAAACTGACAGTTGACAGTTCATACGTTTTATTTTTAGAAGTTGACAGTTGACAAGCAAAAAAATTGACAATTGATACAATAAATTTGTCAAAAAAGGTAACAATTTATATGTCAGATAGTTGACAATTGATTTGTCAAATTGACAGTTAATATGTCAAATATTTTATGTCTGACGGGTACACGCTTTTTCAAAAAAAATAGAGAGGCGATTTTCTAAACTGACTGTACTTAATAGCTTATACGTGTTTTCAGAATGTGGAAAGTTGTTTTGACAAAAAGCTGACAGTTGATACATTAAATTTTTTAAAAAAAGTGACAATTTAAATATCAGACAATTGACAATTGATTTGTCAAATTGACAATTGATTTGTTAAATTGACAATTGACAGTTTTGTCAAGAAACAATTGATAGTTTATTTGTCAAGTATTTTATATGCCAGACAGTTGATAGTTTTTTTTTAATTTGCTTTGTCAAAAAACTGACAGTTGATACATTAAATTTGTCATACAAGGTGACAAATTATATGTCAGACAGTTGACAATTGATTTGCCAAATTGACAGTTTACAATTTACACAACAGATTTGTCAAAAAGAAAGTTGACAGTTAATATGTCAAATATTCTATATGTCAGACAGTTAAACTGTTTCTTAAAAAATAAAAAATTGATTTTTTAAACTGACAGATTATACACTTTTTCAGAAAATTGACAATAAGTTTGTCAAAAATTGACAGTATGAGTATGATATTTATGTGTGAAACAGTTTATATGTTCAAAAGTTAATAATTGTTTTGTCAAACTGGTAGTTGACAGTTTATACACCAGATTTGTCAAAATTAAGGTTGACGTCAATTATTTTATACGTTATATCTTTAAAAAAACATAGTTGATTTGTCATACTAACAGTTAACAGTATATAGGTTTTTTCAGAAAATTGACACTTAATTTGTCAAAACCGACAATTTATACATTAGATTTGTCAAAATAAATTGACAATGAGTGAAGCAGTTTGTATGTTAGACACTTAATAATTGATTTGTCAAATTGGCAGTTGACAGTACATACAATAGGTATGTCAAAAAAATGACAGTCAAACAGATTTGTAAAAAAAAATGATTATTGATGTGTGAAACAGTTAAACGTCAGTTGACAATTAATTTGTCAAATTGGCAATTGACTATTTTATTTGTCAGACAATTGAACATTTTTTTAGAAAGTAGATAGTTGATTGGCAAAAGTTTTGGGGCCCCAAACAAAAGAGCCCTGCGACGTTTTTATCAAAACCTGCGGGAAGAGGAAAATAAAAAGTAAAGTATACACGTTTTTTTTTTTCAAAACAACAAAACAAAAATCCTAGTTACGTCACTTATTGGCAATTGACAATTTATATAACAGATTTGTCAAAGTAATAGTTGACAACTTGACAGTTAACAGTTTATACTCTTTTTCTAGAAAATAAACAATTAATTTATTAATTTGTCAAACTGACAGTTTATACGTTTACTCAAAAAATTTACAGTTAATTTGTCAAAAACTGACAATCTTTCTATTAGATTTGTCAAGAAAAAGTTGGCAATTTATGTTTAAAATAGTTTGTATGCCAGACAGTTGACAATTGATTTGTCAAATTTATCAGTTGACAGTAGGTACAACAAATTTGACAAACAGAAAGTTGACAGTTTATATGCCAAAAATTTTATAAGTTAAATGGTAAACGTTTTTTTAAAAAGTTGACAGTTGACAGCTTATGCATTTTTTTTTTTAAGTTGACAGTTAATTTGTCAATATCTGACTGTTTATACATTAAATTTGTCAAGTAACGGCAGTTGATAATTGATTTGTTAAATTGACAGATGACAGTTCAAAGTTTATAAAAAAAAAGTTGACAGTTTATATGCTTTTTTGAAAAATTGACAGTTGATTTGTCAAAAACTCACAGTTAAATTGGCAATTGACAGTTTATACAACATTCAGAAAATAAACTTTGGTTTGTCAAGTTTGACAGTTGACAGTTAATACGTTTTTTTTTTAAACTGACTTTTATACATTAGATTTGTCAAAAAAAAGTTGACAGTTTATATATCAGACAGTTGACAGTTAATTTGCCAAATTAACAGTTCACACAACTTTTTTCACTTCGGACAGTTATTTGCTTTTTCAAAAGTAGAAAATTGATTTTTTAAATTGTCAGTTAACAATAATAAATTATTTACAATATAAAAATCTTAATACTTCCATCTACATCAAATATATATATACAGGGTGTCCGGAAAATACGTGTACAACGTTTGACGACAGACTCCTGACGTCAAAATAGGTCGATCTAAGCCGACTTAGTTATATCCAAAATTGTCTTGTTTAGCCGGTAGAGGGCGTCAAAAAAAACAAAAGTATAACAAAGTTGAAAGTATCTATTGTAAGAAACTAAGTAAAACAAAAACATTACTTAAGCAAATGTGTAAAATGACCGCCATCTTGCTGAATACACTTATTAACACTCTTTAAAAAATGATATTGGACCCTATCTAATGTCTCGGGATTATTAAAATGGTTGCCTGCATTTAAAATCCGCTGCAATAAATCATCGCGTGTGTTTACCGGAGTCTTGTAAACTTCTGTTTTAATAGCGCCCCACAAAAAGAAGTCACACATATTTAACTCAGGAGAACGTGGTGGCCATTTTACTGGTGCATCATTGCCTCTTTCAATCCATCGGTTGGGATATTGATGATGTAAGTATTGCCGAACGGCAACGGAAAAATGGGGCGGGGCACCATCATGCATATACCACATTTCCCTCCGAAGTAAAAGGGGCAAATTCTCCAGAAGAATTGGTAATGTGTCTTGCAAAAAATTTAAATAAATATTTCCATCTAACCTGTCTGGAATAACAATGGGACCAATAAGGTAGTGATCAATAATACCTGCCCAAATATTAATTTTAAATTGATGCTGATGATGTGCAACTTTAATGGCATGTGGATTTTCATCGGAATAAATATGTTTGTTGTGCAGATTGGTTACCCCAGATCTTGTAAAGCATGCCTCGTCAGTAAACATAATTTTTCTACAAAAATTTGGAACAAGGATTCTTTTGTTTCTAATAAATTGACAAAATGTAAGCCGCATGGGGGGATCAGTCGGTAAAAGTTCCTGGACTTTTTGTATGTGGTAAGGATGTAACAACTGTTCTCTTAAAACCTCATTGTCAATCGTTTTAGGAACATTTAACTCACGTTCTAAGAGACGGGTACTGGTACTTGGTTCTTCTTCAACTCTTTCCAGAATCATCTCTTCTGTTTCCACAGTTCGAGTTGTTCGCATACGACCCCTGCCTTCAAACTTTTTCTCAAAACTGCCCGTTTTCCGAAGATGACGTTCAATATTGGCAAATGTTTGGTGGTTTGGTATTCGACGGTTAGGAAACCTTTCCATGTAAACTCTAACACTCTGACGCCCATTTCCTTGCCAAAACCCGTATACCAGGAACATGTCAACTTTCTGAGAGTTTGTATAATTTTCCATTTTTAATGGTAAAATGAACTTGTAATTCAAGAATGTTGATCGTATACTTGAGTAAATTTCATAGACTGGTGACAATTTGTCAATAATTGTCAAATTATTAAACGCCATAGCAACAAGGTCACTTAAAAAATTATTGTTACAGGTAATTTCTTTTTAATATTTACAAATTTTTGACGCCCTCTACCGGCTAAACGAGACAATTTTGGATATAACTAAGTCGGCTTAGATCGACCTATTTTGACGTCAGGAGTCTGTCGTCAAACGTTGTACACGTATTTTTCGGACACCCTGTATATAAATAATGATATTTTACAATATAACAAAAAAAATACATATACAAATAAGCGTGCATATTAAAACAAAACATTAATCAGTATGACTGACTCAGCTTATAAACGTAAACTTTGATACACTAAATAAATTAAAATTAGTTGGTAAATTATTTGCAAATTTACACATTTTACCGAGTGGATTATTAAAACTATAATTAGTAAAACGGGTAGATTTACCAAATAAGGGAGAATGCCTGCTGCATCTATTATTAGGTGCTATATAGAATGACATATATATATATTTATATATAGCAAATTTGTAAAAAATTCAGTCAATGTTGTAAAATAATTAACAGTTGCATTTTTAAATTTGACAGTTTGTTAAAATTAAAGTTTGCAACTTATACGTCAGATAACTTATATGACATATACGTCTCATACAACAGTTAATATACGTCAAATTGACAGTTTATTTGACGGATTTAGTTGGTATGTTGCAAAATACGTGTAGAGACAAAATGCTACGCATAGTCTGTACGTTTATACGGTATATAAAATAAATATTGATTACGTAAAACTTAGTTAGGATATGAATACCGATTGAGCTAAGCAAATTAGGACAATTAATAACCCCATAAAGCACTATGTAAACTTGTGTCATTAAAATTAAAACGTTTTTATTAGTAATTTTTGGGACCTACAGCAAAATATTGAAAAATAATTTTTTTAAGCAAATTTCCAAACTAGCAGAAATATCAAAATATTGTTAGAGAAAACTAAAATCTAGCCATATTTAGGCTTCACCAAAATTGAAAAATTATATAAACATATTAATCTGTTGCGATTATTTTTAATCGTCCTATTATGGCATAAGTTTGGTAAACAAAAAACAACATCAACCAGTTAATGTTTTGTTATATATTCATAAGATGAATATTGGATTTCAATGTCAGGGCCATAAAAGCAAGTAAAACTCTTAAAAGCAGTATATTTATTGTATTGTAGCAATCGACCCTCTTGGCTTGCCTCCAGTTAGAACTTTACACCTCCAAAAAATCACGCGCTTTTCTCCCTTGGCCTACAATCTCCTATTACAACCTTGGCATTCCATTTTATGTTTTATGGCAACAAATCATTCAATATATCCAATCCGTTGTAAATTAATATATTATCGGTTCACAGAAGTGATCTGCTTTAGGTGACGAAATATTAAGACAGGTCTAAAAATAAAAACTGAAAATGTTGTTTTATTTCTACCTCAATTATTTTTTAATTTAAAATGGTCCCACTTTTGTAATGCTCATTCAAACCGATTGCCTGCCTCTTTTTTCTGGGTATCGCTTTTTAATGAGAATTTAAAAGTTCAACTTATAATAATATACTCTTTCTCAATGCAAAACGATGTCACTGAAATAAAACAACTTAAATGCGATTTAATTACACGACCATTTAAAGATTGGCTCATAAAATTATACTGTATTGGTGATCGTGATCTGTCTTTAGATTTGTATGGTTACGACAACGGTTTACTCACAATAAATGGTAATTAATTTGATATAAAATTATTTTAGTGCTTAATTCAAATTAAATTTGTTTCAATCATTAGGTTTTTAGATAATTGGTTTATTAAAACGTAATTGTTTAAACAATCTTATTGTTATTTAAAATATGTTTTTTGTAATAATTGTTTTTTTTTAATATTAATGATTTAATTTTTAAATTGTAGATTTTTTTTAATCTCGTTTAGTAGTAGTAGTAGTAGTATATTTATTTTATATTATACACACAAATGATTATATACAGGGTGTTGGGTAAACATGCGGCAAAAATTTAAGAAGTTATTCCTTGGCCTATTCTAAAAATATTTTGTCTTATGATGATTTCTGAATAATCCATATGTTTTGAAGAACAAAATTTGCGACAGTTACAACATTTTATTATCAAAAAGTACATGCAAAGTTGATGAATCTACAATAAAAGTTTGAAATGACTTTTTCCAGCCTGGATACAAGCATTCAATCTTCTTGTCATTGAGTGCCGAACTCTTTCAAACACACCGGGGTTGTTTCTAATTGAAATACGATTTTGCATGTCGTCCAAATTCTCCACTGGAGTAGCGTAAATTAATGACTTCAGATAGCTCCATAAAAAATAATCCAGGGGGTTTAAGTCTGGTGATTGAGCAGACCATGCGTGTAGCCCACCTTGACCAATCCAGCAATTTCCGTATGTTGCTGTTAAATAATCACGAGCAATTAAACTGAAATGTGGTGGTGCACCGTGCATAAACCACATTGCAATTCTTGTTGCCAATGGTACATCATCCAGAAACTGAGGTAGCATGTGTTTCAAAAAGTTGCGATACACTTCGCCGGTTAGTCTTCCTGGTAGAAATACTGGTTTAGTTACACAATCACCCACAATTCCAACTCAAACATTTAAAGAGAACTGATGTTGAAAACAATCTTCACATACCTGATGCAAATTTTTATTTAACCCACACATACAAATTCTTTATTGCGTTTCTTAAAAAAAACTAGTTTCATTGGTGAAAAGAATATGTGTCAGGAATTGAGGAATTAGAAGTAATGTTTGCAAAAGCCATTAACATAACGCAATACGTAAAGAAAAGTCACCAGATAGCTGTGTCTGAACACGCTGAATGTGGTATGGATACAACAAATTGCTCTTAAAAATTTTCCAAACTGTCGAATGACTTACATTCAAAGTATTGGCAATTTTTTGCGTAAAACTAGTTGAATCTTTCTCTATCATGTCCAGCACATTCTGTTCCAGTTGTACCGTTCTTACTGTCATTGATTTTCTTGGACCTCCATTTCGTTTTAATGTGCCCGTTTCACAAAAACGTCGATGAATGTTTTTGAAGATTTTTTGTTCGGGTATATTACGGCCAGAAATTCGTTCAATGTACAATTGTCTAGCTTGTAATGAATTGCCATCAGCAAGTCCATACTTGAAATGCATGTCAATGACTGACTCAGCGTTTGTATAGTGATTCATAGTAGACGAATTTAAACAACCAAATATCACTCAGTCTAAACAACTGCAATTGATACATGTGATGATCAATGACAAGACATATTTAAATAAAATCGTTATCGTTAACAATTTTTTGTACTTGATAAACTTATTAATTTTTTGTACTTAATTTTGTTCATCCTGTATCTTCAAAACAAAAGAGTTTTTCAGAAAACATCGTGCCAGAAAACACGTGTAGAGATAAAATGCTGCACATTATCTGTACGTTTATACGCTATATGAAATAGATTAATCAAAACTATTATCTTTATACGCACTTTAACTAAAATAGTAGTTTGTAAATTGGCTTTTTGGGTAACTTTTGAAATTTGTTTGCTTTTAATTGCACAAGTTTCACTTAACAAATTAATGTTTTTTATGCAACAAACAAATGTTTCCCGTTTTTTATTGTTTAAAATGATTTTGTACAGTTTTTTACTGGTATTAACAGTTTTTGCGTAAAAATAAAAATAGATTATGGCTGGATTTTGCTATTTCTAACAACATTTTAGTATTTTATAGCCAAATTTTACTATTTTTGAAATTTTATAAAAACATTAATACATTTTTTAATTGTTTATAGTTGGATTATGTTGCTTTCTGATATTACATTAATGTTTTAAAGTTGGATTTTGGTATTTTTAATTTTTTAATAATTGAATTTTGCACTTTTCAACAGTTTATGACCAAATTTTGCTATTTCTTTTTGCTAGTTTTAAGATGGTATAATTTTTTTACAACAGTTTAAGGTCAAATTTGGATGCTTTATAACAAAATATTTTTAGGTTTAAAAAACGAATCTTTGACATTTTATAAATAAAATTTTGCACTTTTAAACCGTTTTTGGCCAAATTTTAATTTTATTTGAAAATAATTTAAATGTTTTTTATGATTTATTTAGTTATTTTTGATTTTTTTAAAATATAAATTTGCAGACCAAATTTTCGTATTTTTTGACAATATTTTGATGTTTTAAGAACAGATTTTGCTATTTTATTACAGTTTATGGCCAAATTTTGATGCTTAATAAGAAATAAGTTTAAAAAACAAGTTTTGCTATTTCAACATTTTATGAATAAAATGTTGCACTATTAAACTGCTTTTGGCTAAATTTTGATCCAATAATTTTAATGTTTTTTATAATTTAGTTATTTTTGACTTTTTATAAATAGAATTTTTCATTTTTAACAGTTTAAGACCAAATTTTGGTGTTTTTTGAAAATATTTTGATGTTTCAAGAACGGATTTTGTTATTTTTAACATTTACTGAATAGAAGTTTTTACTTTTTAATAGTTTGTAGTCTGGTTTTGGTGCATTCTGGCAATAAGATATTTTTGATTTTTAATATAAGAATTTTGCACGTTTCAATTGTTTTTGGCCGGATTTTGGTTCTTTCTGAAATAATTTTAAAATATAATGATTTGATTTTGTTATTTTTGATATTTTATAAATGGAAAATTCCAATTTAAACGGACCAGAGCAGGAAGAGGGGGTGCATTGAGAAATTTGCTTTAGTATTTTTTGTATTTTTGTTGTTTTTTAACTTAATCGCATTTTTTTTAATAAAAGCAAATTAACTAAAACAAAAAATTTACTAATGAAATCAATTAGAATTTTTTTGTAGAATCCAAATCTGGCGCCATTTCAAGTCTATACTCTGCCTATAAGCCGAAAAAGCCATAAAACCAATTTTTTGTTCTCAGTAGGTTGGTCAAGAAGGACCACTTTTTAGATTTTCTTTAACCGCCGAAGTCGTATTTTGATATAAATTAGTTGGAAAATAAAAATTTGTTTTGTGTATTTGGGTTTTAAGAGTCTAAAACTTTGCAAATTTGCAAAAATAGCCTATTTTTTAATATATACTTTTGCACACAATTTTACATGAAAAATAGTCGTGTCGTGCAAAGAAAATATTTTAAATTTTTTATTATTTACTTAAAAAATAATTTAAAAAAATATTTTTAAGAGATTGGTTTATATTTTTTTTAAGCTTATTTCAGAAGTTTATAAAAGATTAATTTACATCAAAATACGAAAAAATAAGAAGGCTATAATTTACTATTGTGCATGTTATTGTCTACTGCAATGATTTTTAACCTTGGGTTGAGAAGTTTTATATTCCAACGCATTTTTAATATATTTGATGACATAATTTTAATGGATAGGTAAGTCACTTCAATAATATTGTCTTATTACTACTATACAGGGTGTCCGGAAAATACGTGTACAACGTTTGACGACAGACTCCTGACGTCAAAATAGGTCGATCTAAGCCGACTTAGTTATACCCAAAATTGTCTCGTTTAGCCGGTAGAGGGCGTCAAAAATTTGTAAATATTAAAAAGAAATTACTTGTAACAATAATTTTTTAAGTGACCTTGTTGCTATGGCGTTTAATAATTTGACAATTATTGACAAATTGTCACCAGTCTATGAAATTTACTCAAGTATACGATCAACATTCTTGAATTACAAGTTCATTTTACCATTAAAAATGGAAAATTATACAAACTCTCAGAAAGTTGACATGCTCCTGGTATACGGGTTTTGTCAAGGAAATGGGCGTCAGAGTGTTAGGGTTTACATGGAGAGGTTTCCTAACCGTTGAATACCAAACCACCAAACATTTGCCAATATTGAGCGTCATCTCCGGTAAACACACGCGATGATTTATTGCAGCGGATTTTAAATGCAGGCAACCATTTTAATAATCCCGAGACATTAGATAGGGTCCAATATCATTTTTTAAAGAGTGTTAATAAGTGTATTCAGCAAGATGGCGGTCATTTTACACATTTGCTTAAGTAATGTTTTTGTTTTACTTAGTTTCTTACAATAGATACTTTCAACTTTGTTATACTTTTGTTTTTTTTGACGCCCTCTACCGGCTAAACGAGACAATTTTGGATATAACTAAGTCGGCTTAGATCGACCTATTTTGACGTCAGGAGTCTGTCGTCAAACGTTGTACACGTATTTTCCGGACACCCTGTATATTGTTATTTTAAAGCCGGGTTTTGACATTATATAAATAAAAATTTTGCACTTTTCAACGGTTAAGACTAAATAAAAAAAGTTTTTTTTTTACATTTTTCAACAGTTTATGGCCGAATTTTGGTGTTTTATAACAATATTTAGATGTTCAAAAACCGAATTTTGGTATTTTGACATTTTGTAATTAAAATTTTGTACTCTTAAACCGTTTTTGTCAAAATTTTGATTCATTTTAAAAATAATTTTAATGTTTTTTAAGATTTAATTACTTTTAATTTTTTATAAATAAAAATTTGCATTTTTAACAGTTCAGTTTAAGACCAACATTTTGGTATTTGTTGACAATGTTTTAAGAACGGGTTTTGCTATTTTATAACAATTTATGTCCAAATTTTGCTGTTTTATAACAATATTTTTAGGTTTAAAAAACAAATTTTGTTAACCAATTTTGGTCAAACTTTAATTCAATCTGAAAATAATTTTAATGTTTTTTTATGATTTAGTTTTTTGACTTTTTTTGAATAGAAATTTGCATTTTTATCAGTTTAAGACCAAATTTTAGTATTTTTTGACAATAATTTGATGTTTCAAGAACGGAATTTGCTATTTTTGGCATTTTATTAATAGAAGTTTGCACTTTTTAACGGTTTGTAACCGGATTTTAATATTTAATGATTGGTTTTTGTTATTTTTGATATTTTATAAATAGAACTTTACACTTTTTAACAGTTTATGTTCATATTTTGGTGTTTTCTAACAATATTTTCATGGTTCTAAACTAATTTTAACATTTTATGAGTAGAATTTGATATTTTAACATTTTGACCGGATATTTGTACATTTCTGCAATGTTTTAATATTTCATAACCGGATTTAGTTATTTTTAATATTTTATGATTTTGTTTTTGCATTTTTTAACAGTTTATGGCTAAACTTTGGTACCTTTTGACAATATTTAAATTTTGTCGCCGGATTTTACTATTTTTGACATTTTTATAAACAGAATTTTAAACTTTATGACAGTTTATGACCAAACTTTGCTATTTTTAACAATAAACTAATGTTTTATGGCCAGATTTAGCTAGTTTTTAGATTGTATTTTTTTTTAATAACAGTTTATGGCCAAATTTGAATGCTTTGTAACAATATTTTTTGGTTTAAAGAACAAATCTTGCTATTTTGACATTTTATAAATAAAATTTTGCACTTTTAAATTGTTTTTGCCCAAATTTTAATTCAATTTAAAAATAGTTTCAATGTTTTTTATGATTTAGTTATTTTTGATTTTTTATGAATAGAAATTTGCATTTTTAACAATTTAAGACCAAAATTTTGTATTTTTTGACAATATTTTTGATATTTTAAGAACGGATTTTGCTAGTTTATAACAGTTTATAGCCATACTTTGATGCTTTATAACAATAATTTTAGATTTAAAAAAACAAACTTTGCTATTTTAACATTTTATAAATAAAATGTTGCACTCTTAAAACAATTTTGGCAAAATTTTGATTCAATTTTAAAATAATTTTTATGTTTTTTATGATTTAGTTATTTTTGACTTTTTATGAATAGAAATTTGCATTTTTAACAGTTTTAGACCAAATTTTGGTATTTTTTGACAATATTGCACTTTTTAGCAGTTTTTTCCGGATTTTGTTTGATATAATTTTAATAGATAGGTAAATCACTTCAATAGTATTGTCTTATTATTAATATTTATTGTTAATTTAAAGCCGGATTTTGTTATTTTTGACATTTTATAAATAGAATTTTGCACTTTTTAAAAGTTTATGACCAAATTTTGTTATTTCTAAGCATAAATTGTCATTTTATGGCCGGACTTTACTAGTTTTGATTTTTTTTAAATTTTTCAACAGTTTATGGCCAAATTTTGGTGTTTTATAACAATATTTAGATGTTTTAAGACCAAATTTTGCAATTTTGACATTTTATAAACAAAAGTTTTTGGCCAAAGTTGATTCAATTTAAAATATTTTTTATGATTTAGTTGTTTTTGACTTTTTATACATAAAAATTTGCATTTTTAACAGTTTAAGACCAAAATTTGGTATTTCTTGACTATTTTTTGATGCTTGATTTTGCCATTTTTGCCATTTTATGAATAGAAATTTGCACTTTTTAACAGTTTATTGCTGGATTTTTGGTGTTTTGGTGATATATTTGATTTTTAATTAATAGAATTTTGCAAGTCTCAACTATTTTGGCTGAATTTTTTCTAAAATAATTTTAATATTTAATTATTTTGTTATTTTTGATGTTTTATAAATAGAACTTTATATTTTTTCACAGTTTATAGCCCAATTTTGGTACTTTCTGACAATATTTAAGTTTTATCAACGGATTTTACTAATCTTGACTATTTATACAAAAAAAATTGAACTTGTTGTCAGTTTTATGGCCAAATTTGTGTGTTTTCTAACAATATTTTGATTTTTCATAGCTGGATGTTGCTATTTTTGACACTTTATAAATAGAATTTTGTATTGATTGACAGATTATAGCCATGTTTAGCTATTTTTAAAAAATATTTTAGTATTTTATAGCCAAATTTTACTATTTTTAAAGTTTTATAAAAAGATTAATTACATTTTTTAAATGTTTATGGTTGAATTATGTTGCTTTCTGACATTATTTTTTTGTCTCAGGCCCAAACTGTGCAATTTTTATAAACAGAATTTTGTAGTTTTTAACAGTTTTTGACCAAATTTTGCTATTTCTAACAATCTGGTGTTTTATGGCAAAATTTTGCTAGTTTTAAAATTTTAGAACAGTTTATGGATTAATTTGGATGCTTTCTAACAATATTTTTAGGTTTAAAAAACAAATCTTGCTATTTTGACATTTTATAAATAAAGTGTTGCACTCTTCAACTATTTTTGGCCAAATTTTGATTCAATTTGAAAATAATTTTAATGCTTTCTATAGTTTAGTTATTTTTTACTTTTAATGAATAGAAATTTGCATTTTTAATAGTTTAAAACCAAAACTTGATATTTTTTAACAATATATTAATGTTTCAAGAACGGAACTTGCTATCTTTGATATTTTATGAATAGAAGTAGCCGGATTTTAATATTTAATAATTGGATTTTGTTATTTTTGCTATATTATAAATAAAACTTTTTAATTTTGGTGTTTTCTAACAATGTTTTAATGTTTTTGACTAATTTTAACGTTTTATGAATTAAATTTTACATTTTTAACAATTATGAAGACCAATTTTTTGTAAATTTTTGCAATGTTTTGATATTTCATAACCGGTTTTAGTTATTTCTGATATTTTATAAATTTGTTTTTGCATTTTTTTGTGACCTTTTGGTACTTGTTGACAATATTTAAATTTTATCGCCGGATTTTACTATTTTTGACATTTTTATAAATAGAGTTTTAAACTTTTTAACAGTTTAATTAATAAAATTTTTGCACGTTTCAACTGTTTTGGCCGGATTTTATGAATAGAAGTTTGCACTATTTAACAGTTTATGGCTGGATTTTAGAGTTTTTTGACAATCAATAAGATAATTTTGATTTTTACTTAATAGAATTTTGCACGTTTTTGCCGGATTTTGCTTCTTTCTGAAATAATTTTTTGTTGTTTTTTATAAACTTTACATTTTTAACGGTTTATGACCGAATTTTGATGTTTTCTAACAATATTTTGATAGTTCAAGACCGGATTTTGATATTTTTTACAATTTATGAATAGAAGTTTGCACTTTTTAACAGTTTATGGCATTATTTTGGTGTTATTTATTTGTTTTGATGTTTCAACGACGGATTTGGTTAATTTTAACAGTTTATGAGTAAAATTGTACATTTTTAATAGTTTTATGACCATATTTTTGCAATGTTTTAATATTTCATAACCGGATTTGATTATTTTTGACATTTTATTAAACTGTTAAAGTTTTCAATTTTTTTTGACTATATTTTAATGTTTCAAGAACGGATTTTGCTATTTTTAACATTTTATAAATAAAAATTTGCTCTTTTTAACAGATTGTAGCTGGATTTTACTTTACATTTTTTACGGTTTATGGCCAAATTTTGATGTTTTATAACAATATTTAGATGTTTTAAGACCGAATTTTGCTATTTTGACATTTTATAAACAAAATTTTGCACTTTTAAACCGTTTTTGGCCAAAGTTGATTCAATTTAAAAATATTTTTTTATGATTTAGTTGTTTTTGACTTTTTATACATAAAAATTTGCATTTTTAACAGACCAAAATTTGGTATTTTTTGACTATTTTTTTATGCTTCAAGGCCTGATTTTGCTATTTTTGCTATTTTATGAATAGAAGTTTGCACTTTTTAACAGTTTATGGCCGGATTTTTGGTGTTTTGGTGATATATTTGATTTTTAATTAATAGAATTTTGCAGGTCTTAACTATTTTGGCTGAATTTTTTCTAAAATAATTTTAATATTTAATTATTGGATTTTGTTATTTTTGATGTTTTATAAATAGAACTTTATATTTTTTCACAGTTTATAGCCCAATTTTGGTACTTTCTGACAATATTTAAGTTTTATCATCGGATTTTACTAATCTTGACTATTTATAAATAGAATTTTGATCTTGTTGACAGTTTTATGGTCAAATTTGTTTGCTTTCTAACAATATTTTGATTTTTCATAGCTGGATGTTGTTATTTTTGACACTTTATAAATAGAATTTTGCATTGATTGACAGATTATAGCCATGTTTTGCTATTTTTTCAAAAATTTTAGTATTTTATAGCCAAATTTTATTATTTTTAAAGTTTTATAAAAAGATTAATTACATTTTTTAAATGTTTATGGTTGGATTATGTTGCTTTCTGACATTATTTTTTTGTCTCAGGCCCAAATTTTGCTATTTTTATAAACAGAATTTTGTAGTTTTTAACAGTTTATGACAAAATTTTGCTAGTTTTAAAATTTTAGAACAGTTTATGGATTAATTTGGATGCTTTCTAACAATATTTTTAGGTTTAAAAGACAAATCTTGCTATTTTGACATTTTATAAATAAAGTGTTGCACTCTTCAACTATTTTTGGCCGAATTTTGATTCAATTTGAAAATAATTTTTAAAACCAAAACTTGGTATTTTTTGATAATATTTTGATGTTTCAAGACCTGATTTTGGTATTTTTGACATTTAATAAAATTTGCACTTTTTAACAGTTTGTTGCTAGATTTTGATGCTTTCTGACAATAAGATATTTTTGATTTTTATTTAATAAAATTTTGCCCGTTTCAACTGTTTTGACCGGATTTTGGTTCTTTCTGAAATAATTTTATTGGTTAGATTTTGTTATTTTTGATATTTTATAAATAGAACTTTACACTTTTTAACAGTTTGTGGCCGGATTTTGATGTTTTTAACAATATTTTGATGTTTTATGGCCTTCATTAGTTAATTTTAACATTTCACGAGTAGAATTCGACATTTTTAACAGTTTTATGACCGGATTTTTGTAAATTTTTGCAATGTTTTGAAATTTTATGACCAGATTTAGCTATTTTTGACAATTCATAGCCCGATTTTGATACTTTTTTACAAAATTTTTAATTTTATCATCGGATTTTACTATTGACATTTTTATAAACAGAATTTTAAACTTTTTGACAGTTTTATAGTCAGATTTGTGTGCTTTCTAACAATATTTTGATATTTCTTTGACTTTATAAATAGGACTTTGCATCGTTTGACAAATTATAGCTATGTTTTGCTATTCTTAACAATATTTTATAAAAACTTTTTTAATTACATTTTTCAACTGTTTATGGTTAGATTATGTTGCTTTCAGACATTATTTTGATGTTTCTATTTTTATAAACAAAATTTTTGCTAGTTTTAGGATTGTAGAGTTTTTTACACCAGTTTATGGCAAAATTTTGATGTTTTATAACAATATTTTTAGGTTTAAAGAACAAATCTTGCTATTTTGTGATTTAATAAATAAAATTTTGCACTTTCAAACCGTTTTTAGCCGAATTTTGATTCAAATTGAAAATAATTTTAATGTTTTTTTATGATTTAGTTCTTTGTGATTTTTTTTGAATAGAAATTTGCATTTTTATCAGTTTAAGACCAAATTTTGGTATTTTTTGACAATAATTTGATGTTTCAAGAACGGAATTTGCTATTTTTGGCATTTTATGAATAGAAGTTTGCACTTTTTAATAGTTTGTAGCCGGATTTTAATATTTAATGATTGGTTTTTGTTATTTTTGATATTTTATAAATAGAACTTTACACTTTTTAACAGTTTATGTCCGTATTTTGGTGTTTTCAAACAATATTTTCATAGTTCTAAGCCGAATTTTGTTAAAATTAACATTTTATGAGTAGAGTTTGATATTTTAACACTTTGACCGAATGTTTTGATATTTCATAACCGGATTTAGTTAGTTTTAATATTTTATGATTTTGATTTTGCATTTTTTAACAGTTTATGGCTAGTTTTGGTACTTTTTGACAATATTTAAATTTTGTTGCCGTATTTTACTATTTTTGACATTTTTATAAATAGAATTTTTGAGAGTTTATGGCAAAATTTGTTTTTTTTAACTGTTTATGGTTTGATTTTGTTGTTTTCTGACACTTTTTAACAGTTTATGTTTATATTTTGGTGTTTTCTAACAATATTTTCATGGTTCTAAACTAATTTTAACATTTTATGAGTAGAATTTGATATTTTAACATTTTGACCGGATATTTGTACATTTCTGCAATGTTTTAATATTTCATAACCGGATTTAGTTATTTTTAATATTTTATGATTTTGTTTTTGCATTTTTTAACAGTTTATGGCTAAACTTTGATACCTTTTGACAATATTTAAATTTTGTCGCCAGATTTTACTATTTTTGACATTTTTATAAACAGAATTTTAAACTTTATGACAGTTTATGACCAAACTTTGCTATTTCTAACAATAAACTAATGTTTTATGGCCAGATTTAGCTAGTTTTTAGATTGTAATTTTTTTTAATAACAATATTTTTTGGTTTAAAGAATAAATTTTGCTATTTTGACATTTTATAAATAAAATTTTGCACGTTTAAATTGTTTTTGCCCAAATTTTAATTCAATTTAAAAATAGTTTCAATGTTTTTTATGATTTAGTTATTTTTGATTTTTTATGAATAGAAATTTGCATTTTTAACAATTTAAGACCAAAATTTTGTATTTTTTGACAATATTTTTGATATTTTAAGAACGGATTTTGCTAGTTTATAACAGTTTATAGCCATACTTTGATGCTTTATAACAATATTTTTAGATTTTAAAAAACAAACTTTGCTATTTTAACATTTTATAAATAAAATGTTGCACTCTTAAAACAATTTTGGCAAAATTTTGATTCAATTTTAAAATAATTTTTATGTTTTTTATGATTCAGTTATTTTTGACTTTTTATAAATAAAAAATTTGCATTTTTAACAGTTTTAGACCAAATTTTGGTATTTTTTGACAATATTGCACTTTTTAGCAGTTTTTGCCGGATTTTTGTAAATATAATTTTAATGGATAGGTAAATCACTTCAATAATATTGTCTTATTATTACTATTTATTGTTATTTTAAGGCCGGATTTTGTTATTTTTGACATTTTTAAATAGAACTTTGCACTTTTCAAAAGTTTATGACCAAACTTTGGTATTTCTAATCATAATTTGTCATTTTATAGCCGTATTTTGCTAGTTTTGATTTTTTTAACATTTTTAACAGTTTATGGCCAAATTTTGGTGTTTTATAACAATATTTAGATGTTTGAAGACCGAATTCTGCTATTTTAAAATTTTATAAACAAATTTTTGCACTTTTAAACCGTTTTTGGCCAAAGTTGATTCAATTAAAAAAAAAAAAAATTATTTAGTTGTTTTTGACTTTTTATAAATAGAAATTTGCATTTTTAAGACCAAAATTAGGTATTTCTTGACTATTTTTTGATGCTTCAAGGCCCAATTTTGCTAATTTTGGCTTTGGTGATATATTTGGTTTTTAATTAATAATTTTGCAGGTTTCAACTATTTTGGCTAAATTTTTTCTAAAATAATTTTAATATTTAATTATTGGATTTTGTTATTTTTTATGTTTACAGTTTTGGTACTTTTTGACAATATTTAAGTTTTATCATCGGATTTTACTAATCTTGACTATTTATAAATAGAATTTTGAACTTGTTCACAGTTTTATGGCCAAATTTGTGTGCTTTCTAACAATATTTTAATTTTTCATAGCTGGATGTTGCTATTTTTGACACTTTATAAATAGAATTTTGCATTGATTGACAGATTATAGCCATGTTTTGCTATTTTTAAGAATATTTTAGTATTTTATAGCCAAATTTTACTATTTTTAGAGTTTTATAAAAACATTAATTACATTTTTAACTGTTTATGTTGGGATTATGTTGTTTTCTGACATTATTTTTATGTTTCAGGCCCAAATTTTGCTATTTTTATAAACAGAATTATGTACTTTTTTATAGTTTATGACCAAATTTTGCTATTTCTAACAATAATCTGGTGTTTTATGGCTAAATTTTGCTAGTTTTAAAATTTTAGAACAGTTTATGGATTAATTTGGATGCTTTCTAACAATATTTTTAGGTTTAAAAACCAAATCTTGCTATTTTGACATTTTATAAATAAAGTGTTGCACTTTTCAACTATTTTTTGCCGAATTTTGATTCAATTTGAAAATAATTTTAATGCTTTTTATGATTTAGTTATTTTTAACTTTTAATGAATAGAAATTTGCATTTTTAATAGTTTAAGACCAAAACTTGGTATTTTTTAACAATATATTAATGTTTTAAGAACGGAACTTGCTATTTTTGACATTTTATGAATAGAAGTAGCCGGATTTTAATATTTAATAATTGGATTCTGTTATTTTTGATATTTTATAAATAAAACTTTTTAGTTTTGGTGTTTTCTAACAATATTTTAATGTTTTTGACTAATTTTAACATTTTATGAGTTAAATTTTACATTTTTAACCATCAAAAAGACCGATTTTTTGTAAATTTTTGCAATATTTTGATATTTCATAATCGGTTTTAGTTATTTTTGATATTTTATAAATTTGTTTTTGCATTTTTTATGACTTTTTGGTACTTTTTGACAATATTTAAATTTTGTCTCCGAATTTTACTATTTTTGACATTTTTATAAATAGAGTTTTTAACTTTTTAACAGTAATTAATAAAATTTTTGCACGTTTCAACTGTTTTAGCCGGATTTTATGAATAGAAGTTTGCACTATTTAACAGTTTATGGCTGGATTTTAAAGTTTTTTGACAATCAATAATAATTTTGATTTTTACTTAATAGAATTTTGCACGTTTTTGCCGGATTTTGCTTCTTTCTGAAATAATTTTAATATTTACTGATTGGATTTTGTTGTTTTTTATAAACTTTACATTTTTAACGGTTTATGACCGAATTTTGATGTTTTCTAACAGTATTTTGATAGTTCAAGACTGGATTTTGAATTTTTTTACATTTTATGAATAGAAGTTTGCACTTTTTAACAGTTTATGGCAGGATTTTGGTGTTATTTACTTGTTTTCATGTTTCAAAGCCGGTATTGGTTAATTTTAACAGTTTATGAGTAAAATTATACATTTTTAATAGTTTTATGACCAAATTTTTTCAATGTTTTGATATTTCATAACCGGATTTGATTATTTTTGACATTTTATTAAACTGTTAAAGTTTTCAATTTTTTTTTACTATATTTTAATGTTTCAAGAACGGATTTTGCTATTTTTAACATTTTATAAATAAAAATTTGCACTTTTTAACAGATTGTGGCTGGATTTTACTTTACATTTTTTACGGTTTATGGCCAAATTTTGATGTTTTATAACAATATTTAGATGTTTGAAGACCGAATTTTGCTATTTTAACATTTTATAAACAAAATTTTGCACTTTTAAACCGTTTTTGGCCAAAGTTGATTCAATTTAAAAATACTTTTTTATGATTTAGTTGTTTTTGACTTTTATAAATAGAAATTTGCATTTTTAACAGTTTAAGACCAACATTTGGTACTTCTTGACTATTTTTTTATGCTTCAAGGCCCAATTTTGCGATTTTTGCTATTTTATGAATAGAAGTTTGCACTTTTTAACAGTTTATGGCCGGATTTTTGGTGTTTTGGTGATATATTTGATTTTTAATTAATAGAATTTTGCAAGTCTCAACTATTTTGGCTGAATTTTCTCTAAAATAATTTTAATATTTAATTATTGGATTTTGTTATTTTTGATGTTTTATAAATAGAACTTTACATATTTTCACAGTTTATAGCCCAATTTTGGTACTTTCTGACAATATTTAAGTTTTATCATTAGATTTTACTAATCTTGACTATTTATAAATAAAATTTTGAACTTGTTGACAGTTTTATGGCCAAATTTGTGTGTTTTCTAACAATATTTTGATTTTTCATAGTTGGATGTTGCTATTTTTGACACTTTATAAATAGAATTTTGCATTGATTGACAGATTATAGCCATGTTTTGCTATTTTTAACAAATATTTTAGTATTTTATAGCTAAATTTTACTATTTTTATAGTTTTATAAATAGATTAATTACATTTTTTAAATGTTTATGGTTGAATTATGTTGCTTTCTGACATTATTTTTTTGTCTCAGGCCCAAATTGTGCTATTTTTATAAACAGAATTTTGTAGTTTTTAACAGTTTTTGACCAAATTTTGCTATTTCTAACAATCTGGTGTTTTATGGCAAAATTTTGCTAGTTTTAAAATTTTAGAACAGTTTATGGATTAATTTGGATGCTTTCTAACAATATTTTTAGGTTTAAAAAACAAATCTTGCTATTTTGACATTTTATAAATAAAGTGTTGCACTCTTCAACTATTTTTGGCCGAATTTTGATTCAATTTGAAAATAATTTTAATGCTTTTTATGATTTAATTATTTTTGACTTGGTAATTTTTGACAATATTTTGATGTTTCAAGACCGGATTTTGCTATTTTTGACATTTAATAAAATTTGCACTTTTTAACAGTTTGTTGCCAGATTTTGGTGCTTTCTGACAATAAGATATTTTTGATTTTTATTTAATAAAATTTTGCACGTTTCAACTGTTTTGACCGGATTTTGGTTCTTTCTGAAATAATTTTATTGAATAGATTTTGTTATTTTTGATATTTTATAAATAGAACTTTACACTTTTTAACAGTTTGTGGCCGGATTTTAATGTTTTTTTAACCATATTTTGATGTTTTATGGACATCATTAGTTAATTTTGACATTTTACGAGTAGAGTTCGACATTTTTAAAAGTTTTATGACCGGATTTTTGTTCATTTTTGCAATGTTGTGATATTTCATAAACAGATTTAGTTATTTTTGACAATTTATAGCCCGATTTTAGTACTTTTTTACAAAATTTAAATTTTATCATCGGATTTTACTATTCTTGACGTTTTTATAAACAGAATTTTAAACTTTGACAGTTTTATAGCCAAATTTGTGTGCTTTCTAACAATATTTTGATATTTCTTTGACTTTTTAAATAGGACTTTGCATCGTTTGACAAATTATAGCTTTGCTATTTTTAACAATATTTTATAAAAAAAAATTTAATTACATTTTTCAACTGTTTATGGTTAGATTATGTTGCTTTCTGACATTATTTTGATGTTTCTATTTTTATAAACAAAATTTTTGCTAGTTTTAGGATGGTAGAATTTTTTACACTAGTTTATGGCCAAATTTTGATGTTTTATAACAATATTTGTAGGTTTAAAGAACAAATCTTGCTATTTTGTCAATTTATAAATAAAATTTTGCCCTCTCAAACCATTTTTAGTCAAATTTTGATTTAAATTGAAAATAATTACAATGTACTTTATGATTTAGTTCTTTATGACTTTTTTTAATAGAAATTTGCATTTTTATTAGTTTAAGACCAAACTTTGGTATTTTTTGACAATAATTTAATGTTTCAAGAACGGAATTTGCTATTTTTGGCATTTTATTAATAGAAGTTTGCACTTTTCAACAGTTTGTAGCCGAATTTTAATATTTAATGCTTGGTTTTTGTTATTTTTGATATTTTATAAATAGAACTTTATTTTTTTTAACAGTTTATGTCCGTATTTTGGTGTTTTTTAACAATATTTTCATGGTTCTAAGCCGAATTTGGCTAAATTTAACATTTTATTAGTAGAATTTGATATTTTAAAACTTTGACCGGATGTTTGTACATTTCTACAATGTTTTGATATTTTATAACCGGATTTAGTAATTTTTAATATTTTATGATTTTGTTTTTGCATTTTTTAACAGTTTATGGCTAAAATTTGGTATTTTTGACAATATTTAAATTTTGTCGCCGGATATGACTATTTTTGTTATTTTTACAAATAAAATTTTAAACTTTTTGACAGTTTATGGCAAGATTTGTTTTTTTTAACTGTTTATGGTTTGATTTTGTTGCTTCCTGACATTATTTTGATGTTTCAGCGCCGGATTTTGCTATTTTTATAAACAGGATTTTGCATTTTTCTACAGTTTATGACGTGGCTATTTCTAACAATAATCTAATGTTTTATGACCGGATTTTGCTAGTTTTTAGATTGTAAATTTATTTAATAACAGTTTATGGTCAAATTTGGATGCTTTCTAACAATATATTTTGGTTTAAAGAACAAATCTTGCTATTTTGACATTTTATAAATAAAATTTTGCACTTTTAAATCGTTTTTGGACAAATTTTGATTCAATTTGAAAATAGTTTCAATGTTTTTTATGATTTAGTTATTTTTGATTTTTTATGAATTTTAAGACCAAAATTTGGTATATTTTGACAATATTTATGATATTTTAAGAACGGATTTTGCTATTTTATAACAGTTCATAGCCAAATTTTGATGCTTTATAACAATATTTTTAGATTTAAAAAACAAATATTGCTATTTAAACATTTTAAAAAATGTTGCACTCTTAGTTTGGCCAAATTTTGATTCAATTTGAAAATAATTTTAGTGTTTTTTATGATTCAGTTAGATTTGACTTTTTATGAATAGAAATTTGCATTTTTAACAGTTTTAAACCAAATTTTGGTATTTTTAGACAATATTGCAATTTTGCCGGATTTTAGTTAATATAATTTTAATGGATATGTAAATCACTTCAATAATATTGTCTTATTACATTTTATAAACAGTATTTTGCACTTTTCAAAAGTTTATGACCAAATTTTGAAATTTCTAAGCATAATTTGTCATTTTATGGCCGGATTTTGCTAGTTTTGTTTTTTTTAAACAGTTTATGAACAAATTTTGATGTTTTATAACAATATTTAGATGTTTGAAGACCGAGAAGACCGAATTCTGCTATTTTAACATTTTATAAACAAAATTTTGCACTTTTAAACTGTTTTTGGCCAAAGTTGATTCAATTTAAAAATATTTTTTATGGTTTAGTTGTTTTTGACTTTTATAAATAGAAATTTACATTTTTAACAGTTTAAGACCAACATTTGGTATTTCTTGACTATTTTTTGATGCTTCAAGTCCCAATTTTGCTATTTTTGCTATTTTATGAATAGAAGTTTGCACTTTTTAATAGTTTATGGCCGGATTTTTGGTATTTAAGTATAATATTTGATTTTTAATTAATAAAACTTTGCAAGTTTCAACTATTTTGGCTGAATTTTTTCTAAAATAATTTTAATATTTAATTATTGGATTTTGTTATTTTTGATATTTTATAAATAAAACTTTACATTTTTTTACAGTTTATGGCCCAATTGGTACTTTCTGACAATATTTAAGTTTTATCATCGGATTTTACTAATCTTGACTATTTATAAATAGAATTTTGAACTTGTTGACAGTTTTATGGTCAAATTTGTTTGCTTTCTGACAATATTTTGATTTTTCATATGCTATTTTTGACACTTTATAAATAGAATTTTGCATTGATTGACTGATTATAGCCATGTTTTGCTATTTTTAACAATATTTTAGTATTTTATAGCCAAATTTTACTATTTTTGGTGTTTTATAAAAATATTAATTTCATTTTTTAACTGTTTATGGTTAGATTATGTTGCTTTCTGACATTATTTTTATGTTTCAAGTTTAAATTTTGCTATTTTTATAAACAGAATTTTGCACTTTTTAACAGTTTATAACAAAATTTTGCTATTTTTAACAATAATCTGGTGTTTTATGGCAAATCTTTGCTAGTTTTAGAATTTTAAAACAGTTTATTTTTATAAATAAAATTTTGCACTCTTCAACTATTTTTGGCCAAATTTTGAATCAATTTAAAAATAATTTTAATGCTTTTTATGATTTAGTTATTTTTGATTTTTAATGAATAGAAATTTGCATTTTTAATAAGACCAAAACTTATATTTTTTGACAATATTTTGATTTTTCAAGAACGGAACTTGCTATTTTTGACATTTTATGAATAAAAGTTTGCCTTTTTTAACATTTTGTAGCCGGATTTTAATATTTAATAATTGGATTTTGTATTTGATAATTTATAAATAAAACTTTTTAATTTTGATGTTTTCTAACAATATTTTAATGTTTTAAGGCCCGATTTGACTAATTTTAACATTTTATGAGTTGAATTTTACATTTTTAACAAACTTGAAGACTGATTTTTTGTAAGTTTTTGCAATATTTTGATATTTCATAGCCGGTTTTAGTAATTTTTGATATTTTATAAATTTGTTTCTGCATTTTTTATGACCTTTTGGTACTTGTTGACAATATTTAATTTTTGTCGCCGGATTTTACTATTTTTGACACTTTTATAAAGAGAGTTTTAAACGTTTTAACAATTAATAAAATTTTTGCACGTTTCAACTGTTTTGGCCAGATTTTATGAATAGATGTTTGCACTATTTAACAGTTTATGGCTGGATTTTAGTGTTTTTTGACAATAAGATAATTTTAATTTTTAATTAATAAAATTTGGCACGTTTAAACTGTTTTGGCCGGATTTTGCTTTTTTTCAGAAATAATTGTAATATTTACTGATTGGATTTTGTCATTTTTGATATTTTATAAATAAATTTTTTTTAACAATTTGTGGCCAAATTTTAATGTTCTTTAACAATATTTTGATAGTTCAAAACCGGATTTTGCTATTTTTTACATTTTATGAATAGAATTTGCACTATTTAACAGTTTATGGCCGGATTTTGGTTTTCTCTGAAATAATTTTAATTTTTAATGATTGGATTTAGTTATTTCTGATTTTTGATAAATAGAAATTTGCATTTTTAACAGTTTCAGACCAAAACTTGGTACTTTTTGATAATATTTTGATGTTTCAATACTGGATTTTGATATTTTTGACATTTTATAAATAGAACGGTAAGATAGCTCAGTTATAGAGCGTTAGTGTACCACGCTAACAGTTCCAGGTTCGATCCCCGAATATGACTAAAATAATAACTTTGCTCTTTATCCACCGGGGTGATTCGGAAGTCACTTAATAAGCCGTTAGTCCCATCAACTTCTTTCAAACAAGTCGTAAGACTTCTGGGGCGATGTAAAATAGCTTTAAAACGCGAAATAAAGAAAGAAAAACTTTACACTTTTTAATAGTTTATGGCCGAATTTTGATGTTTTCTAACAATATTTTGATGGTTCAAAGCCGAGTTTGACCCAATTTTTATACATTTTTGCAATGTTTTAATATTTTATTACCGGATTTAGTTATTTTTGACATTTTATGATTTAGTTATTGTTGCAGTTTTTTAACAGTTTATGGCCCAATTTTGGTACTTTCTGACTAAATTTAAACTTTATCGCCGCGTTTTACTATTTTTTACATTTTTATAAATAAATTCTTTTTTAACTTTTTAACAGTTTAGGCCGAATTTTAGTGTTTTCTGACAATAAAATATTTTCGATTTTTAATTAATAGAATTTTGCACGTTTCAACTGTTTTGTTCTTTCTAATTCTTTCTTAATAACTGGATTTTGTTATTTTGATATTTTATTTTGATGTTTCCTAACAATATTTCGATAGTTAGACTGAATTTTGCAATTTTTTACATTTTATGAATAAAAGTTGGCATTATTGAAAGTTTATGACCGGATTTTGGTTCTTTCTGAAATAATTTTAATATTTAATGATTGAAGTTAATTATTTTTGATTTTTAATAAATAGAATATTGCATTTTGAACAGTGCAAGACTAACATTTGGTATTTTTTGATAATATTTTGATATTTTATGGCCGGACTTTGCTATTTTTGACACTTTATAAATAGAACTTTACACTTTTTGATCATTTGTGGCCGAGTTTTGGTGTTTTCTAACAATATTTTGTTTTTTAAAGCCGGATTTGGCTAATTTTAACATTTTATGAGTAGAATTTTACATTTTTAACAGATTTATGACTGGATTTTTATACATTTTTGCAACGTTTTGATATTTTATTACCGGATTTAGTTATTTTTGACATTTTATAAATAAAATTTTGCATTCTTAAACCGTTTTTGGCCAAATTTTGATTCATTTAAAAAATAGTTTTAATGTTTTTTTATGATTTAGTTATTTTTGACTTTTTAAGAACAAAAATTTACGTTTTTAACAGTTTAAGACCAAAATTTGGTGTTTTTTTACCAAATTTTGATGTTTCAAGATCGGATTTTTGACATTCTATGAATACAAATTTTTATTTTTATACAGTTTATGGTCGGATTTGGTGTTTTTTTGGCAATAAGATATTTTTGATATTTAATTAATAGAACTTTGATGTTTTTGATGTTTTATAAATGAGCAATGGACTAGAGCAGGGGAGGGGAGTGCATATTAGTAGACTTTTGATCGGTTTATGTTTTTTAATTTAATATAAGCGTTTTTTGTTTAAAAATTGCAAATTTAAAAAAAATAAATTTACTAGTAAAATCAATCAGAAATTTTCCGTAAAATCCAAATCTGGCGTCATTCTCAGTGGGCTGGGCAAAAAAGTACATTTAAAAAAAATATTTAGCCGCTAAAGTTGACGTTGTTTTGATGTAAATTAATTGGAAAATATAAATTTGTTCTGTGTATTTGGGTTTTAAAGGTCTAAAACTCAACAAATCTGCAAAGTAGGCCTATTCTTCAACATAAACTCTTACAAACGCACGTTTAACCGGGCGCAGAGAAACAATACACTAAATTTTATTAAAAATTTTAATTTTGGGGACAATTTTACATAGAAAATAGTCAGTGTTGTACTCATCGTCTATAGAAAAGTCCATCTAGAAAGAAATGTTTACAAAATTTTCAGGCAAAAAATACGTTAAAAACTAATTATTTTTTCATATTTACAAAAATATAAACACACTAGGGTGTGGTTTAAAACTTTTTTAAATCAAATTTTGATAAGCGCCGGGCGGTTTTATGTTTGAATGCCAAAAATAATAATATTCTCAAATTTTGGCGACGATAGATCGAGTTTAAATTTGTGCCGCAAGCGCAAAAACTATCAAACAAAGAGTAAAATGACCCAAAATTGTTTTAAGCAATAAAAGATGTTTTTGTTAAACTTCTGAAATAAGCTTAAAGCCTAATAATCTTAAAAAAAAATTAAAGTAAAGAAAAAATGTACAAAATTTTTTTTTCTAGAAGGGCTTTTCTACGCTATATAAGCACGACACTGACTGTTTTCTATGTAGAATTGTTTGCAAAACTCAAATTTTTAATAATATTTGGTGTAGGCCCATTTTTGCAGATTTTTCGAGTTTTAGACCGCTGAAACCCAAGTACACAAAACAAATTTATATTTTCTAACTAATTTACATCAAAGCTCCTTTTTGCCCAGCCCACTCTGAGAACAAAAAAATGATTTTATGGCTTTTGCGGCTTATAGACAGGGCATAGACTTGAAATGGTGCCAGATTTGGATTCCACGGAAAATTTCTGATTGATTTTACTAATAAGTTTTTTTTAAGGGTTTTATACCCTTATAAACCGATCAAAAGACTACTAATAAGTTATATAAACGGAAAAAAAATCATTTTTTAACGTTTTATAACCAAATTTTAATGTTTCTTAACAATATTTTGATAGTTCAAGACCGCATTTTGCAATTTTTTACATTTTATAAATAGAAGTTTGTACTATTGAATAGTTTTTGGCCGAATTTTAGTGCTTTCTGTTAATAAGATATTTTTAATTTTTAATTAACAAAATTTTGCACGTTTGAACGGTTTTGCCGGTGTTTTGTACTTTCTGAAATAATTTTAATATTTAATGATTAAATTTAGTTACTTTTGACTATTGATAAATAAAAATTTGCATTTTTAACAATTTATGACAAACATTTGGTATTTTTTGACAATATTTTGATGTTTTAAGACCAGATTTTGCTATTTTTGACATTTTATGAATAGAAATTTGCCTTTTTTTAACAGTTTATAACCAGACTTTGGTGTTTTCTAACATTATTTTGATGTTTTAAGGCCAGTTTTAACATTTTATGAGTAGAATTTTACATTTTAAACAGCTTTTGTACATTTCCGCAATGTTTTAATATTTTATGACCGGATTTAGTTATTACAGTTTATGGCCCGATTTTGGTACTTTTTGGACAATATTTAAATTTTATCACAGATTTTTGTTTCTAATATTTTATCACCAGGTTTTACAATATTTGATATTTTTGTAATAGAATTTTACATTTTTCAACTGTTTTATGTTTGGATTTTGTTGTTTTCTAACAATTATTTGCTTTTTTTTTAATTAAAAAAATTTATGTTTTTACATTTTTAACAGTTTTTGGCCGAATTTGGTGTTATTTGACAGAAATTTAATGTTTGTTATTTTTGACATTTTATTAAAAGAATTTTGGTCGGATTTTGGTTAAAAAAAAAATTCCAAAATTGTATACGTTTTTCCTAAAACCGTGAGGAGGGCTTTCTTAATATTTTGCGGTAATGACCAAAAATGTTAGTTATACCACTGCTTACAAAATTTTGGGCAGAACTATCAGGAAAGCCTTGCTCTCAACACCAACTATTTATTTGTGTGAAGCAGAAATTTCCTGTTTTATAAATAAGTACAAGAATAGACTGGATTCTCAGCATACAGTCAGATTTTTTTGCAAGAACAAAGCCGTAGAAATACTTAAGAGAGTGGTAGTACAAACCGCAACAAACAAAAAAGTCTTAATAAACATAGGTTGTCATAGCACCGGTTTTGAAGATATGGAAATTATTATTTTTATATAACTATTTTTACAAAGAACAGAATTATTGAAAATGTTCGAAGTGTTCTCTTTCTATTTCCAAACAAGCTCGACATCTTTGTCTGAAAGACAAAACTCCCGGTTTTTTTAAGCTATATGCAGGAGTAGAATACATTATTAATTTCAAATATCTCCAAAAAAAAAAATCAAGAAGTTTTAAGTCAGGCGATCTTGCTGGCCATAAAACAGGTCCGCTTCTTCCTACTCATCTATGTGGAAAAGTTTGGTCTAAATGCTCTCTAACGGCAATCAAAAAATGAGCTGGAACACTATCATGCTGGAACCACATTTGTTGCCTGTGGGTAAAAGAAATGTCATCCAAAAGATCATTCATTGTGTTCTGCAGAAAGTTGAGGTAAGCAGCGCTTGTTAATCGGTTTGATAAAACAACAGGACCTAGAAACCTGTTGCCTACAATACCCATCTAAACGTTTAATAAAAAACGTGTATGATGTTCACATTCAATTACAGCATGGGAATTTTTGTCGGCCCAACAATGTGCATTATGAAAATTAACAACTCCATTTTGTGTGAACCCGGCTTTATCCGTAAAAAGAATTTTGACAAGAAACTGCAGGTCTTCAGCATTCTTGCGTAGAAACCAGCGACAAAAAACCAAACGTGCTTGATGATTAGTTAAATTTAAGACTTGTACTCGTTGTATATAATATGGATAGATCAATTGCTTGTGGAGGCTTTTTCAAACAAAAGTAGCACCAATTCCTACTTTGGCTGATATTCTCTGCACACTCATCTCTAGATTATGCTCTATCCGTGCTATAATTTCTTGTTCCGCTTTAGGAGTAAATACCGACCTTGGTCTGCCGGAAAGATAACACTGTTTTTGAAGTAAACTGGTATCTCTTAATCTTGGTGAATTCTTCCAAACATACTATGTGAAGGAATTTAACGATTTGGATAAGCTTCTACATAAAGGCGTCGCGCTTTGGTGGCAATCTCATTAGCACAACCATACATGAAATGCATGTCGGCTAGTTCTGTATTAGAGTAACCAGCCATAGCAATAAAAACTTGTGCACTAACAACAACTGTCAAATACTGAATGTTTATTTCACGAAACATCAGCCAACTATGATAAGAAAATGCACGTTTTTGCAAAATTAAAATTAAAAAGAATAATAAAAATAAATAATGTTCCATTATTTATTTTTATTATTTAATAATAAATTCACGCCTATGAAAAGTATCTGCGTCTGAAAGAATACAAATATCGTAATGTATAGCGTGAATTCCAGGTTCGAATTTGCTGGAAAATTTTGACGCAGTAATCCAAGATTCTGAATCTAAGATTCTAAATCTTTGTGTAAAAAGGACTTTAAATGTATTTGTACTTGAGGTCGCCAGCTAGAAATTGCTGGTCTACTGACTGGTACATTTAATACCGTATCTGAAAAAAGTGTTAATAATTTTTTAATTCAACCCGTTCTAAAATTTTGATTTTTGATACAACTCAAGGTGCAATATAAAAATTTTCTAGATAGGCAAATGCTATACTTGCCTTTGTAAACACTAATAAATTTAGACAAATTACAATAGGATTCCACAATAGTTTGTACAATCGTTCCCACATTGACATTTTCGATTTTGCTCAAATTTTGTACATATGTTTGTGGTACCAAAATATGACGATTTCTAAAATTTTAGATCTGTAGATGCAATACAGTGTAAAATATTTGGCCATTTTAATTTTTTAGGAATATTTTGTCAGTTTTTGTGCTGTAAATAAGCAAAAAATAGTCAAAAATCATATTTAAAAAGTATATCTTATAGGAAATTTTTCGTAAAACACGATCTTGCTCTTAGTTTTCCAAAATTTTTCGCAAAAAATAGAAAAAAAAAATACTATTTTATTAAAAGTTTTTGTTGTTGCCCTAGGGTAGAATACAACACATCTTTTTTTGGATTTTTTGTAATTTTACTAATTTTCCTTTTTTTTAAGAACCTAAAAGAATTTTAATTAATTAAAAAAAAACGGACGTAAAAACCGAGTTCTACGAAAAATTTTTTTTTCAAAATTATGAAAGAAAAAAAAATTGTTTTTTATCATAATTTTTTTTCAAATTATTAAATATTTATTCAAAGTATATTATTTCTTTTTGAACAAAATTATGTTAAAAAATAATTATTTCTTGGTCTTTCAAAATTTTGCAAAAAAGAGATCGAAAAAAAAATAGAATTAGTGTAATCGAAAAGAAATTTCTTGTAAAACGTAATCATTATGTTTGTTTTTTAAAATTTTCCTGAAAAAAGCTAAAAAATTAGTAAAATTACGAAAAATCCGAGAAAAATTTCTTAAAAGTAATTCATTTTTTGCAATTATGTGTAATATTTTACCCTAAGGCAAGAAAATCCATTTTTTTTATTTTTGCATTCAAAAGTACTATGTTTCAAGAGTATCATATTCAAATTTAAAGTCTTCAAGTGTAGCGGAATTGAAGATATCGAATTTTTAACAAAATGGTATTTTTCCCATTTTTTGCAAGAAATTTTGTAAAACCAAAAGCGGGATTGTGTTTTACAGAAAATTTCCTATAAGATACACCTTTTTGAATATGGTTTTTGACTATTTTTTGCTTATTTACAGCACAAAAACTAAAAAGAGATATAGAGATATAGAGGTATTCCTAAAAAATCAAAATGACTGCCATTTACACTGTATTGCACCTAGAGATCTAAAATTTTAGAAATTGTTATATTGGTACCCCAAACATGTGTACAAAATTTAAGCAAAATCAAAGATGTCAATGTGAGGACGTTTGTCCAAACAGTAATAACATTGAGTTTTTGACATTTGTGTTGTGTTTGAGCTTGAGTAGTCTGGAACAAAATTCTAATATTTTTTAGTACAAAATGCATTTTTCTTAATAAATGTATATACTAAATTGAGTAAAATTTAAAATTTGGAATCAAGTTTTGAACGCAAGTTTAATTTTTTTTTTTTTTTTTTTTTAATTTATAAAAGTACTTTTTTAATACGCTCCCGGTATACTGTATATTTAAAAATGTTGAAATATTACTAACTACATTATATAAATTTAATATTTGAGCGTGCTTTTGACTACAAAAGTTTTTTTCTGTTTTTAAAAGGAACAAATAAAGATTTTTATAAATTAAAATTCAAAAAACATTCTTAATGAATACTTACATAAATTAACTCTTGATTATCATTTAGAACTAAATTCTAAACATGTTTTTGTTTTTGCTATAAGTATCTTAACAATTGCATATTTGGGCTACAATTTTGTATTTAAAACTCACGAATAACTTCTGAATACTACAAATATTTAAATCAACTTCTATCTGAACTATTTGTAAAATTTAATTCTGTATAAATTGTTTTAAATTTTTATAATAATTTAAAATAAATTTCAGTGATAACTAATTTAAATTATTTGATTTCAATTTAATAATTATTATTAGGTTCAAACGCATCATGATTAAATAGCCCTATAGGTAGTTATTTAGGCTCTTTTGCAAACTTTGAAATTATGGAAATTGATCAGGATTTTTTTTTTATTTTGTGTTCTTCATGCAAATAATAATGAATATGAATTTTGCAATTATTATAATGCGTTCAAAAAAATATAATGATCAAAATTAGTAGGCCGACTAATGTATTATTCATTTATTAGAAATCAATTTCATGACGAAAAGAAATATCTTTGCAGTCTATAATAATTACGGAGGTATCCTTAAAATGCAAATTGCGTGTTTGGAATTTTTAGGAAAGTTTAGGGAATACAATGAATAATAAACTTATTGACATCAGCTATATTTTTATTAATGCCAAAAAAGGCAATTACATATGATCACTGTACACAATAACTCATTATGCAATAACTAATTTTTACATTTATATATATAATTTTTTTCGAAACGATTCCACTGATAAAGAACCCATAATAACATCCTAGAAACTCAGGATCAATTAATATTCATACTATTTTTTTTATTCGTATACATTCAAAAATTCCTTATTATTATTTTGTAGAATATTATTATAATTTTATTTTTTCATACGATATGTATATCCATATGAACATATTTTGTATATAAAGATATACATACTATGTTATATATATAGCTTAATATATACACAGTTATTGCACATTTAAAAGTTGACAAATATACATATTTAAATATAAATAATCTAATAAGGTGAATATTCCAATTGATTTTGTTGAATCTCATCATGGAACAACCTAATAAATGTATGTATATGCATATCGATTACCTAAATTACAATATTTTGAGAATGAGCAATTGTAATATTCACACTGAGAAAGTAGAATGAATCTAAAATCACAACATAACAGAGATCGCCTATATTTAAGAATATTTACAATGAGTATTTTCGCAAGACTGGCTTTATAACATAAAGAAGCTCCGCTTCGCTCCGCACAGCTCGGTACTGTCCGTGCAGCGCGCATTATTAACATGTCTTATGTATGTATATTACAAGCATAATAAATAAGTGTAGTAAGTATATAACTGGCTTTAAAGGAATTCAAACTATATCAAGAATAATATACAATAAATCACATATATCAAAACTATCTATTATAAAGCAAGTTCATATATATAACTTTTTATTTTGAGGATCACCACCATATAGGTACTCTAGAGTCAAACAACGGTCACGAAATGATACTGCCCTTTCTCATCAGGTCTTGATGCAACGAATCATTTTCAGCATGGACGTTACGTTTCGTTTTCGATAAAAATACTTTGGCGCAACCGTTAACTGTACACTTGTGCATTTCGAACAGGTGATGCTTTTCGCAGTGTTCCTTTAGTTGTAACGGACCACTGAAACTCGATCTGCATAGTCGACATGGTAGATTTCCTTCTTTATCAGGGGTGGGCATATCCTCCTCAACGCAATGCACCAGGGCCGGTAATCCTGGTGATATATTGAAAGGCGGTGGTGAGCCGGACAACGGCGAATTAGAACTAGAAGACTGGTCCTTTCTATTTGATACTGAGGAGCCATTGTTTTGCGTGAAATGACTAAATCCACTGAGCGGGAATGGTAATCCTCCTAGGGGCGGTAATAACAGTGGTGGCGGCGGAAGTCTGTCCCCGTTAAGCATTAACTGTTCCAAAGCAGCGTGAGGCGGCAAATGGTGCCCTTTGAAAGCCTCCTCAGCATATAACCTTGCCAGAAACTCACTGTGTAAAGCAGGACTGCTAGTTAAAGATGCAAATGGGGATTTATCCAGTAGCAAACTCCCAGCAGATTTCTCACATGTCGTAGACAATAATTTTCTGTGCAGATTTAAATTCGCACTATGTCTATCTCTGCTTCGCTTCGATGGAAATGCAGCATTACAACCATCAACGTTACATTTATGCATTAACTTCAAATGTACATTCTGATAATGAGTTTTTACACCGAAGTGATTCTGGAAGATTTTTCCGCAAGCCGTGCACCGTCTTGGATTATCTTTATCAATTGGAACATCCATAGTAGTAATAAATTGACCGTTATCAAAATGACCAAATAATTGATTCTGACTATTTTCATCAGATTCAGCTCCATTTGAACTACCGGCCGAGGAAGCTTGCGATCTTGCAGGACTAGGTGGGCCGCCTCCAATCATATAACCCATAGACGGGAATTGAGGTGGTTGTCCGGCGAAACCAAGATGCAATCCTCTACTCATCATTTCACCAAAATGACCATGCGATAGACTTTCAAGTTGCCTCAAAGCATTTGAACAATCGAATGATTCATCGCTTTTATTGCTTTCAACTGAACTAGCAGGTCTTTCATCATTTTCTTCAACAGGTTCGCATTCGGGTTTTTCTTTCTTCACCTTTTCTACGTATAATGGTGCTAAACTAGTTTTAATCTCACTTTTTTCAGGTTCGTTAGCATTTACATCAGGCGATCGTTTGCCTAAATTTAGAGGTGAACTTCGCTCATTGTTTTTTTGATCCTCGTTTTTTTGATCATTCATTTTACGATCGGGATCTATTTGGTGTAAATGGTGTTTTGGGATTGGGTCCGAAAATACATCATTTAATGAATCTCCATCGGAAACTGTATCATCCATGATTACTGGGATGGAACATTTTGTTGGATTTTGATTCTTCCTCTTTCGCTTATGAGTAGGCAACGTGCATTCATCTTTTAGACTATGAATATCTACAACACTAAGCGAATCTTCATTGCTATCTACATTGCTCGTCATATCTTCATCGACATCGGAAATTGATACTTTTTGTCGCTTGGAAGGCATGCTGAAATCTTCTGGTTGATCGCTGATACCATTTGTGCTATCGACTTTTTCTGATTCTTCGTCTTCATCACCACCAACTACAACAATGCCATCGTCTTCATCAAACTCTTCATCTTCGTGGTGGGAATTTGATAATTGCATTGAGCTATAATCAGAAGAATTGTTTCTGTCTTCCATGGAGCGTTGAATTGAAAGATCTAAACTTTGTTTGAAATCCATTGCAAGGGCTGAATGATGCCTCATGTCTGGGGGTGGTGTGAGTAATGGGAATGGGTTGAATGGGTTAAGAGGATTAAGGGCAGCAGCTGCAGCGGGTAGAGTTAGACCAGGTTGAGGAGGAATTAAAATAGGGTGGGCCTGAGCACTTCTACCATCATGTGGTGATATTTTTCGTCGTAAATGTGGCGAATGTAGTTTTGGATTGGGATTAGCACTATGCCTATTGCGTGAACGTCTTGAACTGAACATCATATTGCAGCCTTCTACTGTACATTTATGCATTTCACGTAGATGAACGGCTGAGAAATGGATTTTAAGTGCGCCTTTGTCACAGAATGTTTTTAGGCACACATTACACTGTACCCTTTTCTTTCCGGTAGCTGGGTTGATGAATTGCGTTCCTAAATTTAGAGGTAAGCTGGAAGAACCCCAATGCCTTTTTGTGTGCGTTGAAGATTTCCTATTGTTTGGCATTGAACGTATATGTCGGGGCGTTTTTAACGCATCTTTGCTTAGGTTAAGTACACTATGGGAATTTTCATCGATGTCGTCGTCTTCTTCAGAGGCAAAATCGGTGTGCCCACTATTGCTTAATAAATCGGATGTCGATGGTGATTTATTTCCACAAGACACTTTACTAGAAACTAATCCGTGGAAAGATGATGCTACCAAACTAGCAGCTGCTAATGAATTCACGGAGACGACGGCGGCCATTGCTGCATGATTCATTGATGATGATATCGGAGGCGGCGGTGGAGGCAAGCATGTTGTTAGCGATGTTGACATGCTCAAATTTAATCCGACGGTATCGCTCTCGGATGTTTTTCTACGACTAGACAAGTCCGGGCTTAATCTACTGGGGAAAGCACCAAGTCCGGCACCGAATTTACGAAAATCGAATGGTTGCATATTTTGTAGCCGATTTAGCGGTGAGGTATTGAGCGGGCTAGATGTAATGCTTCTAGGCGGTGATGTTGTCGTCGGACCGTTTACCGGCGGCAATTTTAAAAAACTCAATGGATGCTTTTGATGTGGTGACATTGTAGGCAAACCAGATGAGTGAAAAGTTGATGGAATATTCGGTGAAGATGGGCGACGGCTGGGTGACATAGCCCGACGCGAACTCGCTGTTAATCTTTCTAGCCGCTCCAGTGTTGGGTCCTGAAGCACCTGCTGCGCAAATAATAATTGCTGTGTAATCGCCCTAGTTTCACCAAATCTAAGGAATTGTTGAAGCACCAATGGCTCCTCTTCAGGACTGCAAATACTCCATCTGTCCAATGAACCACCGTGTGACTCCTGAAAATCACAAATAAACATGCATCTATCAGCGTATTATTTAAGCAATAATTACAATAATTAGAATTTGTATTCAATAAATTATAATAATTGTTGTGAATAAAATTAAAATTGGAAATTGTTAAAGAAATATCATTAAATGTTAAAAGGGCAATCATCCAACCAACTATTAAATAAACTGATTGCCTACTATTTCAATTGGCATATTATACCGTGTAAAATTTTGCCAGTTTAAACCTTAAGAATGAAGAAAGGCACTTATTTTTTAAATTATAGCCGTGCCTCCTGAAATTATTGCGTCTTGGTAAAATGATATGCAAAATACCATATAATTTTGGTGTCTGTGATTCCGAATACAACATATCCTTGTACGAAAATTACCTAGTCTAATGTTTTAAATATTAATAAGGTCCAAATACATTCGTGCCATGATACCTGTGTTCAGTACGCATGAATTGGACACTGGCTTCCCATTAAATATGCAAACGGTTCGTTTCAGGTATAAAACATTCAATCTGAACCATATACATCAATTAAATTGAATAACTAACTAACTAGAATTTATTTTTATATTAATTGACGTTTAAATTAATAAATATTTTTATAATTACACACCTGGAGTATATATCCTCTGGCGTAATCTTCAGGGGTCCATCCAAATCCATGCAACACTTGAACCACTTGCTCCTTATGTAGCACAGAAAACAGTCTATCCAAGAGAATCTTTAATCGAATCGGTAAAGCTTGACACCCATAAAGGACCAAACTGGCGATGTCAAATGCCGCGTTAGGTTGCACTGGTTCAGGAGCACTGTTGCTGAAGAGATGTCGCGTTCCCAACTTGTCCAGTGCTGCAACAAAGTGGGGGTTTACTCAGCGTGCGCAATGGAGGCGGGGTTTTTTGGAGGGGATATTGACAAGGTGGACGCGTAGGTGACGGCCTCCCCCCTCCCCTTCACAAAACCCCATAAACGTTGAAACCCCGCAAGCCTTTAGATAACGTTGGCGATCACTTTGCTTTTTTTACGACGACTAAAGAAAAACATCGCGGAAAACTTTATGAAAAATATGAGCTTATTTTAAATTAAACAAAAAAAAATAATAATAATCGCAATTAGATTAGGAATCCCTAAAGCTTTGATGAACCCTTTATTTACATTGATAACTATGTTTGCTGGATCCTTATATTATTAGCCTCTGACCTATGATGTATTTAATGAAATGAATAAAGAAATTAGTAATTTTAAACAAATAAATATGGTTTTGGTTGGTTGGTATTATATAAGAACAGTGGTCGATTGAAAAATGCGTGTTGTTCAACCCCGATTTTCGCGCCTCGCATCCACCAAACCCATTAAGGCATTAGAAAAATAATAAATATCAGTTAAGTTCTTAAGTAAGTCGTTCGTGGAAAATGGTTTTAATGGGTAGCATATAGGCAGCAACCCCTTTCTTTTCCTTAGTTGGGGTGGCATTACAAATTTAAATTACTCAAAAATATTTAGTTAAACATTGTTAAATGGATTTTATTCAGGTAGTATATAAAAAAAATCGAAACGAGTCGATTCGACATGCTTTTCAATGTAAGGACTAATCATGCTTCCCTTTTTTTATTTCGTACGACATATAACGATTTGGTTTAATTTGGGTGTATTAATAGTTTAGTCATAGTTTAAGATCTCAGCGGTGCACTTGTTGTCGAAATTCAGGTAAGGCGGAACTTGAAACGAAAGATTGTAAATGAAATATATTATCTAGCCTTCTTTACGACTTGTAAACATCACCATAATGACTTGTTTTACATTCCTAACTGCGTGCTGATGTCACATAAAAAATTGCATTGTGTGATGATAATTACATAAAAATTGGATTGATTTTTCGGTATTCCTGTCTAGCAGCTTCATTAGCGATGAGATCAGCGATCAGCCGACGGAGGACAGGACGGGGGCGGTGTATATGGCATATAGCGAGGTTAAAATCGGGCGGTGGCAAGTGACAGACACGCAGGTCCGCCCTTCGCCAGGCCAGCTCAGAATTAGTTTGCGGCAGCTCAAAGCCGTACCTGCCAGGATGACTCGGCCATATGATATATGTCTTGTACTTATTGTCTCGACTGCTCTCGATGAAACCTGCAATCGGGCTGAGATCATTAAGCGACGCCGTTCGCGCATCACTACTTCACACTACACATATCACATTCCTGATGTTAAAATTTAATTGACGCACGAATACTCATTTTTGCTATTTAATTTGATTTAATAAAAATAATGGGACTCTACCATCCCCAACAGCAAATTAAAACATAGTCGAGGTATATAAATTAGATCTCTACAAAACAATACATATAAAGAATGAGAAATTATGTTAAATTTTAAAACGTCGGCTTTTTCAAAGGTGGTGCCTTGTAGCAGCTGACTTTAACCGAGGGTGGTCGACCCCCGCAGCTTTTCGAATACCGCACGGCGACAAACGACAATTTTGGGACATCTACCTGTCACCAAAACCAGAAAGTTAATAAAACTAGGATTTTGGTACCGATTATGTCACTCATTATTAGGTGCTAACAGGTAATTTTACAATCCTATACATTTTATGGATATGTAAAAAGCCTCCCGAAATTGCTGCCTGCTCCAATTCCGATTAAGTAGAGCCGCACGGTCGTATATCTTAATAAATAATAATAGGATGCCCGATTATGCGGTTGGAAATTTATAACAAATCAGTGTGCATTGTTTTGGAACGACGAGAACCTTTTTCATCTTAAAAATATCTTTACGTCGTGCCTTACCTAAAGTCAATGCTAAAAGGACGACAGCCTAACCTATAATTATAGGAAATCTCGTAATAATATCGTTTTCACCGGGTGATTGATGTCCATGCCTCTAAACTGTTTACATCTCTCAAAAACACATACGTTCTTCGGTCACGTCATCTAAATCTAAATAACATTTTTGTTTAAATATTGTGTGATAGAGAATATACACAATATACAAGTATTGCAGTTAAGTATTAAAAATAAAACAAAATTAAGCCAACATTTACGTATCAAATCTTATTCAACGAGAATATCTTTTGTATTAAACTTTACTATTCATCATTAACGGAGACTGGGATTAAACCAAGATTTACTAATCAAAAGTTATTTTCAAATCAATTCTATGTCATTAGAGGTGATAGAAAATTAATAAAATGTGGTGGTGCATTAATTGCTATTAAGATTACTTTAAAAAATAGAGAAATTGCATATGTGAAAATATTGACATAGCAGTAGCCAAAATATTTTTAAATTATTAATAACTCACTTTAATATGCATATACATTTCATCTGGAACAACTTTGGAAAAGTACAATACTTTATATGAACACATAAATTGCTTTTTTTAACTAATAATTTGTTTATCAATCTTATTAGTAGTCTTTTGATCGGTTTATGAGAGTATAAAATTCTTAAAAAAAATTCTACAATTTTTTAAAGTTTTTTTGTTGTTTTCTAACTTAGACTTTAAAAAATTGCTTTTTTTGCTTAAAACGGGAACATAGTTTATAATAAATACTTGGGCGAGTGGGCGAGAACAAAATTTAAAACCACATAAACAAAAAGTTTGAACTATGTAGCCCGCCCACCCACCCAAGTGTTTGTGATAAAAAAATTAGATTACAAACACTTGGGCGGGTGGGCGGGGACAAAATTTAAAACTACACAAACAAAAAGTTTGAACTATGTATCCCATCCACCCACCCAAGTGTTTGTGATAAAGAAATTGAATCACAAACACTTGAGCGGGTAGGCGAGAACAAAATTTAAATCCACACAAGTAGAAAGTTTTAACCATATAGCCCAAATGTTTGTGATATAGAAATTGAATCACAAACACTGGGGCGAGTGGGCGGAAACAAAGTTTGAAAACACAGAAGCAGAAAGTTTGAACTATGTAACCCACCCAACCAAGTGTTTGCAATAAAGAAATTGGATCACAAACACTTGGGCGGGTGGGCGGAAACAAAATTTAAAACCACACAAATAGCAATTTTGATCTATGTAGCCCACCCACCCACTCAAGTGTTTGTGATAAAGAATTTGGATCACAAACACTTGGGCGGGTAGGCGGGAACAAAATTTGTAAACACAGAAGCAGAAAGTTTGAACTATGTAGATCACAAACTCTTGGGCGGGTAGGCGGGAACAAAATTTAAAACCACACAAGCAGAAAGTTTGAATTATGTAGCCCACCCACCCACCCAAGTGTTTGTGATAAAGAAATTGGACCACAAACACTTGGGCGGGTGGGCGGGAACAAAATTTAAAACCACACAAGCAGAAAGTTTGAGTTATGTAGCCCACCCACCCACCCAAGTGTTTGTGATAAAAAATCGAATCACAAACACTTGGGCGGGTAGGCGGGAACAAAATTTAAAATCACAAAAGCAGAAAGTTTGAATTATGTAGCCCCACCCACCCAAATGTTTGTGATGAAGAAAATGAAACACAAAAATTTATGCGGGTGGGCGAGAACAAAATTTAAACCACACAAGCAGAAAGTTTGAGCTATGTAACAATGAGCATTTTTGTAGTTTTTTTGTTGACATATTTTGATGTAAATTAGTTTATAAACTTGTTTTGTGTATTTGGGTGGTATGGCTCAAAAAAAATGCAAAAATGTAGTAAAAAATGCCCATTTTTAACATTAAATCTTACAAATACACGTTTAGCACTGCTCAAAGGAACTATATATCAAATATTATTAAAAATTTGGATTCTGCAAACAATTCTACATAACAAATAGTTAGTGTAGTACTTATAGGCCGTAGAAAAGTCCACCTTTACCATATTATTGCAGTTTTTTCGAGTTTTAGACCCTTAAAACCTAAATACACAAAACAAATTTATATTTTCTAACTAATTTAAGTCAACTTTAACGCAAAAAAAAAATAAAAAAATGCTCTTTTTTGCCTAGTCTACTGGAAACAAAAAAATGGTTTTAAGACTTTTACGACTTACAGAATATAAAACACTCCAAACCATGGTAACTTGCCAATAGTTAGAATGGAGTGGCCTACCCACCCATCCAAGTGTTAGTTATCAATCTTTTCTTGTGACAAAATGACTTCTGGCTGAATTCCTTAATAACAAACACTTGGGTAAGTGATTGGAACATTCCAAAAAACAAACCAATAGTTTACAATAAGTGACCCAGCCACCCGCACAAGTGTTAATTATCTAAAACTTAGATCACAACCTCCTCTTGTGACAAAATGACTTCTGATGTCTGTATAGAACCTAAATTTCAAATTCCTTAATGACGAACACTTGGGTGGGTGGGTGGGATACTCCATAGTATGATAATGTGCCAATAGTTTAAAATAGAGTAGCCCACCCACCCACCCAAATGTTAGTTATCAAGAAGTTAGATCACGACCTTCTCTTGTGACAAAATGACTTCTGACGTCTGTATAGAACCTAAATTTCAAATTCCTTAATGGCAAACACTTGGGTGGGTGGGTGGGATACTCCATAGTATGATAATGAGCCAATAGTTTAAAATAGAGTAGCCCACCCATCCACCCAAATGTTAGTTATCAAGAAGTTACATCACAACCTTCTCTTGTGACAAAATGACTTCTACCGTCCGCATAAAAGACAAAGATTTAATTCCTTGATAACAAACATTTGAGTGAAACACTTCAAACCATGGTAACGTGCTAATAGTTTAGATGAAGTGGCCTACCGACCCACCCACCTAAATTTTAGTTATCAAAAAGTTAGATCACGACTTTTTCTTGGGACAAAATGACTTCGCATAGAAAACCAAAATTTAATTTGGGTAAGTGGGTGGGACACTCCAAAACATAAAAATTGAATGGAAAGGCTCACCCACCTGTCCAAGTGTTAGTTATCAAAAGATTAGATCACAACCTTCTCTTGTGACAAAATTACTTCTGACGTCCGCATAAAACCCAAACTTCCAATTCCTTAATGACGAACACTTAGGTGAGTGGGTGGGACACTCCAAAGCATACAAATAGTTTAAAATAAAGTGAATTTTTTTTGCGTTAAAATTGCAATTTTTAAACAATAACATCCAAAAAATGTGACCGATCTAAGGTTTCTAACTATTTATGAAGAAACGCTCAACCACTACAAACCTACTAAGTTTTAGAGAAACAAAATCTAAAAATTTAGAAAACAGACTTATATGTTAATTACACTTGTCCAACGCGTTTGATTATATACCTCATAATATATTTTTGGAAAGACTTCAAAAATTTAACAAAGTGGCAACATTATATCTGCAATAATTTCGTATTTGTGTGATTGTGATCAATATGTAGAGTATTATGGATGCCAATCTGTGATGTACTCTGCAAAAAGTGGTGTCCCACAAGGTTCTAATGTTGAACCACTCTTATTTCTTATATTTATTGATCCAATCTGTAATATTCAACTGTAAATGGTATGCTGATGCCATCAAGCTTTTCAACCCAATTTTTTTAAACTTCAAAATGTAATATTTAGGATTTACTTAATATGCCACCACATCATTAAAATACTTTTTTAGATAGTTAAAAATAAAATTTTAAAGAGTATCAAAACTTCTTGTTGCCTCTAGATAGCCAAAACTGATTTTTTATGGAGTATTAAATTTTTTTGTTAGTTCTAAATAGGTAAAAGTGAAGTATTATAAAGTAACAAATCTCCCAGTTGCTTCTAGATAGTTAAAAATGAAATTTTGAAAAGTATCAAAACTTCTTGTTGCCTCTAGATAGCTAAAACTGAAGTTTTATGCAGTATCAAAACTCTTTCTTGCTTCTAGATAGCTAAAAATAAAATTTTAAAAAATATCAAAACTTTTTGTTGCCTTTAGATAGCCAAAACTGAAGTTTTATGGAGTTCCAAAACTTCCTGTTGCCTCTAGATAGTTAAAATTAAAGTTTTAAAAAGTATCAAAACTTTTTGTTGCCTTTAGATAGCTAAAACTAAAATTTTATAGAGTGCCAAAATTTTTGTTTAGTTCTAGATAGCTAAAACTGAAGTTTTATAAAGTATTAAAATTCTTTGTTGGTTCTACATAGCTAAAAGTAAAGTTTTATGGAGTATCAAATTTTTTTGTTGCTTCTAGATAGTTAAAAATAAAACTTTAAAGTGTATCAGAACTTCTTGTTGCTTCTAGATAGCAAAAAATAAAGTTTAAAAGAGTGTCAACACTTTTTGTTAGATAGCTACAACTGAAATTTTATAGAGTATCAAAGTTCTTTGTTGAATCTAGATAGCTAAAACTGAAATTTTATGGAGTATCAAATTTTTTTGTTGGTTCTATATAGTTTTATGAAGTATTAAAACTTTGTTGCTTCTAGATAGCTAAAAATTAAATTTTAAAAAGTATTAAAACTTTTCGTTGTTTTTAGATAGCAAAAACTGAAATTTTATAAAGTATCAAAATTTTTTATTGGATTTAGATAGCTAAAACTGAAGTTTGTGGAAGATCAAAGCTTTTTGTTACTTCTAGATAGCTAAAACTGAAATTTTATGGAGTATCAAATTTTTTTGTTGGTTCTATATAGTTTTATGAAGTATCAAAACTTTGTTGCTTCTAGATAGTTAAAAATAAAATTTTAAAGAGTATCAATCTATCGGCAATTTTTTTTTACATAATTCCGACAGGAGCTCATCAAAAAATTTAAGCCCCACTATAATATATATACTTAGTCTTTACAGTATCATTTAAAATAGTTTTTAAATCATTCAAATCGGTTTAAAAATAACTTAAAACAAGATTTATTTAAATGTAAACTGAAATAAATATTGAAAATATGAAATCATAACGTGGGAAAAGTCTGCTGAATCATAATTAATAAATAAAACTTCAAAGTATTCATCTAAACTAAAAACTGCTGCTAAGTATTTTTAAATGAAGTCTCTTAGCCAGCTTTTATGGTCAGTTTTTCATTGCATGTTGTGTGATAGAAAATATAGAGAATATACAATAGATACATAATTTAAATATTGCAGGTCATAATTTTGATGCCCTAAATTATGGGCGAATTACGTGAGGCATGCCATCTAGTAGTTGCAGCATCCATCCAACACTCAAAAGGATAAAGCATCCATCCAAACATAAATAATATATACGTAATGAAAAGCTCTCATTGTACACATCGAAGGGTTATGTATTAATATATAACAAAGGGTAAAATTGTATTTGGGGTGCCCTTAAAAATGAAAAAAGAAATATATTACATCACATCTGATGACAGGAGCTCTCGTTGTTCTTCCGGGATATTGTCTTCACGATCGTATTCACATAACGTATTAAGTGATTCGTCATGAGCCACTCATGTTAAGCAGGGGTAGTCCGTAGTAGTCGTATTAAACAACTGCGATTGTGCTTAAGTGGTTTGTTGTAAATAGGGTGGCGTAATTGTAAAATGGAGGATGGATTGTGACATTTTGCATTGCAGCTTGCGTGACAAATATAACAATGAAAAGAGTAAAGAGGGACCTCATTGGTTGCCGTGTACGTGACAAAAGCGTCCAATGGAACTGTCGACGAAGAGACACACAATGACATGAATTAAGAGCAAGCAAGCGCAAACAAGCAAGAACGGTAGCAGCAGCGCCCTATCTGCATTCTGCACCGTTCTCTAATTTCAGAGTGCATCCAATTGTGAAAATGTTCACTACCCCACATTAGCTAAATATTTGCAATATGATATAACGTAACGTGCATGCCTCACTGAAAAAATATTCTTTGTGCAAGTATAATCTTATGGACTGCTAGACAATGTGATGCTGTACTGTATGGATACAAACATTTTATACCCTTGTTTATGTGTGTATGTGTGCACGTTGTTCGTGTATCTGGGGATATTGTAGGGATAGCTGTTCTTTTATTATAATAAAAATATAATAAAGCATATCCTCTGAAACCGCACTAGAATGGCATTTTATGTTTCCTTCAATAATAATAATGATGAGGACCATTCCATTCTTTTATACTGTCAATCATATTTATATTATTTGTATATTGTAAATAAATGAATAAAATGTGTTGTATATAAAACGTGCTAAGTAGGTACACATTGCAAAAGTACGCAGCAATAAAAGGGGACCTATTTAGTAGGTGGAGTTTTGTTGTTCAATATCGCGATCGCAAAGCTATAATTGCGCAAATTTGGTCACTGACAAAGATGGTCTTTAAAATAAGAATGAATAAATTCTCATGTTTCACCTGCACATATCGTGCTGACCATTATGGTAATACGACTACAAAATGGCTTGCTTGATCCCAAATTCAAAGGTTTATTTATGTATACATTGTACATATTCATAGTCACTTATATTTCTGATCACGCACACTTCCAGACTCCATATGATTTACCATCATCAAAGTATACCCTTGCAAAAAGAATATCATCATTTAACAATAATATTGATGCTATAAATATAATCCATGATTATATTATATTTGTGAATATGCAGCCTATATTGTAGTATTTTGGAAGAGCGAACAATACCGAACGAGTATTCAGATGTGCTACATACCGGTATTACTACAGTAGGTATAAGTGGTATGATGTTGCTGCGAGTCTATTGTGCGCTACTTAATAATCAACGGCCACCGAACGGGCACAGTGAAATGGCTTAAATTAGATGATAATTACAATGGAAGGATGTATTCTATTCCGTTCTTAAGATATAAGATTGTCACAGTGGTTGACTAATCTACATACAATACAAAGACAAAACGCGTCCTGATGGGAAAATAGTTCCGGCGAAACAAGATGAAGAAAACGCGTCTCTTTATTAATTAGCCAGTCGTTACGTTTCGTTAATTAACAAGTGCACACTGGTAGTATAATGTGGCATTGTTGATCGGATCGGCACTTATGTGATAATAATGAACAGAACAGAACAGAACAGAACAGGAAAAAAAACTCCTTTCTAAAATAAAAGAAGAATATTATGTATAATAGGTACGAGTATGACCAAAACGAAACAGCACCAGGCATTAAATTAGTCCTCAGTTTCCTGCACTGTGCATGTAAAGTGATTACTAGAATGCCATCTGCATAGTTTTCCGTTTCCGCCAACAAACGCGAACATGCAATCGGAACTAGGCGCTCTCAATCAAATTTATCAAGATCGATGATAGTCTTGTGTCGGTGGTGCGATTGTAACCTTTATGTTGAAACACACTTGGTGCCCACATCGGCTGTGCCACTGCCAATTTTGTAATTTCGACGCGTAATATTTATTTATGATAAGATCTTAGTGGTCTACAAATCGACACCTTGACAACCCGCAATTAACTTTGATAATGTTCTGTATTGTTTTACGGATAGCGATCTGTTCTGCTGATAAACTTTTCAGGGGGAATTGTATTTTTTATTTTATTTTCCCTACACGACTACAACCGAATTGCATAATTTAACTGAAAAATAAACAGTCAACTCAACCCATTTAAGATCAATGACTCTTTTCTTAAAAATCCATGTAAAAGGTCAGTTAGACAGTTGCTACAAAGTGTTTTCGTTATCTTGATCATCGGGTGTTCACACCCAACGTTTGATGGATGACTTGAGCTATATCAGATGAACGACGAAACGTTGGTCACGACTTGAATTTCATGGAATCCGTGATAAGAACCCCTATGATCATTGTGATATCGAACGAAATCACCAATACTGTCATATGAGTTGTATTAAAAAATAAAAATTAATATAAAAATGAAAATGAAATAAGTGCGTGCGCTTCGTGGTTAAAATCTCAGATCTAAATTAAGATTAAACGCAAGTGTAATTAATAATGGACTTGTTAAAGTTTAACAATGTAACGACATTATCTAGATCGGCTATGTCATTTATTAATATTTAACAAAAATTAATTTCAGGCATGACAAAAGGGAATAAAATATTACCTTTATTGCTTCCTGTGCATATGGTGTTTTGGTGTTTTCTACCTGATACTTTCGGATGTATCTCACGGCATATACTAGCACACATTTTCCAGCAATATTATTTACAACTCAGACAAAAGAGGAATACGCGAATATCCCATCAATTATTCAATAGCCTCACATTTTGATGTGTGCACAGTATACAACACAGTATACTGACTTGCCTGCACTGTTATTCTAATTACCCCAATATACGGTGGTTCTAACTGCTAACTACCTGGTCCATTAAATTTTAAGATTCTAAAGATTCTTCTTTATTGTTATTATTATTTTATAAACTGAATATATTAGTTATGGTATACAATTGTCTTGCATTGTGGTCGCCGTAATTAAACACTCGGCTCCGTTATTCTAACTTAATTTAAAATTTAATTTCATCCAGACCTTCTACATTTCCATAATGTTTTAACGTAGAGACGTGTGCAACCGCAAGACCTTGCGCATTTCGTTTGAATTCGTTCCGTTCAGATTTCCCAGCGATAGCAATATCGTGTCGTTAAGATGATCACACAGCGAATCGTGAATATACACACTCTCCACTCACTCACACAACACATACACATACATATATTTATATGGATTTGTATCTACTATGTGTGTGCTTGCTCAATATATGAAACCGTCCTTCCTCCCCACAATCTGCCTTAATTCGACGGATCTGCATGGTTATTGACATAACTCGCCCTCGTATATGGTAAGGGTTAATATGGACCCGCTCGGCTACTGACTAATTATTTCGGTCGGAAGATCATAATCCCCTCATATAATGGCCAGTTTTCAACTTATCAAATCTAACATCATGGCAGCCATTTGTGTGCATTAGGCCTACCCCTTAATTCGAGTTATTATAATTAATTTGTACCACGTTAGCAGTTTATAACGATTATACACAATTTTATGCTCGCACTTTTATTACCATACAACTGAGACACATTACACAAAACACACATTTAACCCTGTTTCCTAAAACGCAACGCATACATTATTATTCATAAAACCAAATAATACTACAACCTTCAAATTATCGTCAATTGCTTTTGCTACGACCCTTGTTTTAAATCCCAAAATTCACATTATCATCTTTCACATTGGTACAGTACATATTATCTTCAAATAAAAGAAATATTTAAAAAAGATAAGATGAGCTATTCTGTATTCTAAAATTGTTTTAAAGTTTTCTAAATCAAGAATAAAACTAGTTATTTCATATCAAACATGTTTATTACAAACAAATCTCTAGAAAACTATTTTGTAAATATAGACTAGACTAGCGCGAGCTTAATTTGACTTCACATCAAGTTTTAGAACAAGATCAAGAGTATTTAAGGCTAGTACGAAGAATTATTGATGTTATTGACTTAGACCATACTATCAGCATAGCATAGCATTTTAGTGGTTTATTGGTTCTCACATTCTTTTTAATGTAAGAATTTCTGGTATTTGTAAATAGTTTCAAAAATTTGTAAGGATTCTTCTAAAAAAATGTCAAATTGTTACAAAGTTGTTTGCTGAAATTTTGGAGAATTTGATTGGAATGATCAAAATCTAAACATTTTAATATAAATATAAAATTCTTTTGACCAGCTAAACTGTAAAAACTTTAGTACTACCAAATAGTTTCAAATTTGTAAAGATCTTTCTAAAAAACTGTCAAACTGTTACAAAACTATGCTGAAATTTTAAACAATGATCAAAATCTTCTAATAGTTTTTTTAAATTGTTAGAGTTTTTTCAAAGATTCTTTAAAAACTCCTGAGACTCTGAGAAATGTAAGAAAATTATAGTATTTATAAATATTTTCAAAAATTTTTAAAAACGTTTCTAAAATTTTGGGCAATCTGATTAATACGATCAGAATCTTCTAATTGTTTTTTTTGCAAATTTGTAAGAATTATTCTAAAAAATGTCAAATTGTTATCAAACTTTGCTAACATTTTGGAAAATCTGATAGGAATAATCAAAATCTTCTAATAGTTTTTTGCAAATAGTTTTAAAAACTTGTATGAACTCTTTTAGAAGAAATATCAAATTTTGCACAATCTGATAAAAATCTTTTAATAGTTTCAAAAGGTTGTAAGATTTTTTTCTAAAAGAATTGTCAAATTATTATAAAACTGTTAAAAATATTATGAGAATAATTAGAATCTTCTAATAATTTATTGAAAATTGTTTTTAAAATTTTTAGACAATCTGAAAGAAATGATCAAAACTTTCTAATAGTTTTCTTGCAAATTGTTTCAAAAATTTGTATGAAACATTCTAAACTTTTCTAAGATTCTTTAAAAACTCCATTGACCAACTAAATTGTAAAAACTCTGCTATTATCAAATAGTTTTAGAATCAAAACCTTCTAAAAGTTTATTGCAAATAGTTGGACAATCTGATCAAAATTTTCTAACACTTTTCTTGCAAATCGTTTCAAAAATTTAGAAGAAATCTTCTAAAAAATGTTAAATTGTTATTAAACTTTGCACAATTTGATGGGAATGGTCAAAATATTTTAATAATTTCAGAAATATGTAAGAATTCTTTTTAGAAGAATTTTTAAATTATTATAAAATTGTTAAAAATTTGATGAGAATGATCAGAATGTTCTAATAGTTTATTGAAAATAGTTTCAAAACTTTTGGACAATCTGATAGGAATGATCAAAAGTTTCAAACAGTTTTTTTGCAAATAGTTTCAACATTTTTGGACAATCTAATGGAAATGATCAAAACTTTCAAATAGTTTTTTTGCAAATTGTTTTAAAAGTTTGTAAAAAAATTTCTAAGAAAATGTGAAATTGTTATCAAACTTTGCTGAAATTTTGGATAATCTGATGAGAATGATCAAAATCTTCTAATAGTTTATTGCAAATAGTTTCAAAATTTTTGTACAACTTGGGAGTATTTGCATGGTGCACCTAGTTTTGTGTTGTATGCAAAACAAAGCGTAGTCTAGGTTAAAAACAAGCAAGTTTAACGGATTTTCTACTTTGAATGTAGCATTTGCGGTTGCATTAAGCCTCGGAAAAATTTTAGAAACCGTTGGAAATTTTAAGTTTTTTTATAAATTTCTCTAACTAAACGCATCTTCTTTTTACTCACTTCCAACCAAAATAAGTTGAGTTGAAGGTTTGACCAGGATAGTAAAAAAAACAAATACTACAGCAACACAGTTTTGTTAAGATACCATGTAGCAAATACAAATTTAAGATTTTTGTTCATTTGTTAAGACTCTTCTGCCAAAACATAAAACTCAAGACAATTTACCCATAAAAAATAGTTTTTGGGCCGATGGACAGATTATTTTAACATGGCCCTAAGCACCAGCAAACATATAAAATATTGATGCACTTAACTTTCAAAAAAGATCAGATTAAGAAAACATTGATAATTGAAGAAACTATAGTTTGACTAAAACCCAAAAAGCTACATGGTCTCAATAAAAAAAAAATTAAAAAATTCAAATCTCGTTTTGCCTCTAGCCCGGATAAAATCCCAAACAGAGCTCTGAAATCGTTTTTGTATAAAACAATAATGGCACTCACCAATATTGCAAATGCTATTTCTAGAACAAGACACTTTCCGACAGTTTAGAAAGGCTCTCACGTCATCAACATTTCTAAATCTGAAAAAGACGCGAAGTTCCTCAAAACTATCGGTCTTTAAACCTACTATGCACTTTAAGTAAGGTCATAGAGAGGGTGATCTTGGACATTATTCTAGAACACACGGAAGCAAACAATCTTGTCCCTTCTCATCAACAAAGATTTCCGACTGAAGAAAACCACGGGTTCTAGCACAAGGTACTTCTCCTAAAACTGATCAGACAACACTGTTTTTTATAAGGCTGATAGCTTCATATCTAAAAAATTTGGCAGTAAAACTTGAAAATCTTATTTCTACTTCATAGCACATCACGGCTGAAGTCTCTCAAAGCTCTATTCTCTCACCTTATCTTTTTATCTTGGGAAGCATGCACAGGGTTAAAATGGCACAATATGCTGATGACTCATTAAGGTCAACTAAAATAGTTACCTTAAGACTACAAAAAACCACCTCTGATCTTGATGATTGGCTAGATGATTTGAGCGTCACAGTAAATCTAGGAAAAACAAGGCCTTTTCACAAGGTGTCAATCACTCACTCTTTATGAAAACTAACATGGCTAAAGCTGTGCTATAACTGATGTTACGTTGAAACAGTGGCATGTTGCTCCAAAACAAAACCCGGCTTTACACCTCGACCATTAGACTAATGATCACGGCTGCAAACAGCCACCTCGGTCGTCTTGAAGCCTTTCAAAGCAAGACTTTGTAGATGTTTGTTGGAGCTTATGATTTGTCTGAAACATATTTAGATATTTAGACCGAGCTCGGGATTCTTCCACTTCTACACTACATTAAAGCTTTGGCCAAAAAGTATTTCAAAAACTTTGCAGTTAACTCCGACCCTAACCTGGCACAACTTGTCAAACTAGATCGGAAAGATTCTATCCACAAACGACCAATAAATTTAACAGAAACTGAGTAACCCAGTAACTTCTTTCATAAGTGGATAAAAACATTTCCCAACGAAAGATTCATAAACCGAAAGAGGAAGGGTACTTTCCCCGTAAGAGTGAAAGTTTTTGGAAGATTCCTTTCCTAAATCACAAAAAAATAAACTCCCTCAATATCTTCTCCAAAAATAAACAAATGAAGTCTACTTAAAAGTTGAGATGCAAAGAAAAAAAACATAAACTTTAGAACAAATAAAGTCTAATCAAGAATTTGAATACTAACACACTACTAAGTAGCAAAAATGCAAAGTGGGCGTGTTGCCCATCCACCCGCCCAAGTATTTGTGACTCAATCTCTTGCAAGAAACACTTGGGTGAGTCGGCGGGAACTAAGTTCAAAGCTTGTGGGTGGGTAGCATCTATTTGTGGTGCCAACCCACCCGCCCAAGTGTTTGCAATCTAATCCCTTGACAACAAATACTCTCATTTGTGTTGCTCACCCACCCGCCCAAGTGTTTGTCATTCAATTTTTTGACAACAAACACTTAAGTGGGTAAGCGGGAACTAAGTTCAAAGCTAGTGAGCGTGTAGCACTTATTTGTGTTCCTCACCCACCCGTCCTGTGTGTGTGAGTGTTTGTTATCGAGTTTCTTGCCAACAGACACTTAGGTGAGTAGGCGGGAACTAAGTTTAAAGCTTTTGGCGTCCAGCACTTATTAGTGTTGCTCAACCACTCCCCCAAGTGTTTGTGTTGCAATTTTTTGAAAACAAACACTTGAGTGAGTGGGCGAGAACCAAGTTCAAAGCTTGTAAGCGTCTAGCACTAATTTAAGTGTTTTTTTTTCAATTATTTTATGACAACAAACACCTAGATGAGTGGGCGGGAACTAGATTTAAATTTTGTGGGTGTCTAAATCTTATAATTGATGAGTGTCTGTAATTTAACTTTTTGATAACAAACACATAGATGGGTGGGAACTAATTCGAAGATAGTAGGCGTGTAACAATTATAGATGTTGCCCATCCACCCATTTTTTGACAACAAACACTTGGGCGGGTGGCCGGGAACTAAGTTCAAAGTTTGTGAAGGTGTAGCATCTCTTTGTGTTGTTCACCCACCCGATCCGACCGATTTCAATCCGATCCATTAACAACAAACGCTTGGGTGGGCGAGTTAAAAAAAAACTTGAAGTTTGTGAGCGTGTAGCATTTATTGGTGTTTCCCAATATCTTGACAACAAACACTTGGGTAAGTGGGTGTAAACTAAGATTAAAGTTTGTGGGCGTTTATAAGTGTTCCCAAACTTCCCGCCAAAGTGTTATTAATTCAATTCCTTGACAAAAAACACATGGCTGGGTGAGCGGGAACTAAGTTTGAAGCTTGTAAACTTATAACATTTTCAAGTGTTCCCCGCCCACCCGCCTAAGTGTTGGTTATCCAAAAGTTGAAACATTTTCTTTTCTGCTAATGTTAGTTGTCATAAAATTGAAAGAAAGTGTGACAGATCAAATTTTTTGACCACAATTACTCGAGTGGGTGAGCGGAACCTAAGTTCAAAGCATTTATTGGTGTTGCTCAACCACCCGCTTTAGTGTTTGTAATCTAATCTCTTGACTAGATCTTTAAACATCTAATATTGCAGAAGCTCGGTTCTACCATGGTAGTCAGAATTAGCACTCGTTTGTTTGAAGTGTCCTGTATATAAATCCGGAGTTGAAAATTTGACCAAAGCCAAAGAACACCAAGAACTAGAAACGAACCGTCCGCAATGAACACTTCTATTACGACTGCCTGACTCGTACCTCGTTTGAACCGGGAGCGTTCTACCCGCTCAAGCTCAGTATCTTACGCTAGACAAAACATTGCACAGCACCCTATTCACTTGAGTAACATTCACTCAGCGTCATTGCACTAGAACGCCATAACCAAACCAAAAACTTGATAAGAATCTTAAAGAAATTACTTTTATTGCAAGATATTTACTCAAAATCACATAAAATTGATCAAAACAAATTGCACTGAAAACCTATTTATTGCATTGCCGTTGTTTAATTTTTGTTTTGGTTAAAAAATTTACTAGCAGTGTGTGGCGTTACGTTTAAGCTAATGTGTTCTTTAAAGAAATATGCACCAATTTCTTATAGGTCACCAAATTGGCGCAGTCGGTAGGTTAATGGGTATTGTCGAATAAACTGTTTTCATGGCATTTTTGTAAGTTATCTAGCAATAAAATAGTAAGAATCTTCTTTTAAATAGAATACTTATACTCAACGACGAAACAATAAAACTTTTTTCAAGTCTGTCACTTTTTCAATGTTTATCGGTGGGGCCCAAAAATCCTAGCTCCGCCACTGGTATTGTTATTGTGATATAGTGTAACAAAACCTTTCTTTATTTTGTCAGTAAAAGCAAGATTATTATTTAATTTGTTTACATCATTAAAGTTATCACAATAAATTATTACAATTTTGATTATAAAATACAAAATATTCCAATTTTTATCGTAAACTAAATTTAAGTAACAAAAAAAAATACTATTATACTGAAACATTTTCTAATCAATTTTATTAAAAAAAATTATAATTATTCTTATATTTTTTTATAATAAAACCTTAGTATTGATCTACTTAATATATTTGTCGTTCATTGACGTCGCTCATTTAGGTCTGAAATCATATCCATTATTTAGCAAAATCGATAAATTGAGTTGCGTGTATATTTATCTCTTAAGGGTGTCTTAGGAATGCGGTTATATTTAATAAATGTTGTTAGTATGGCCGGCAATCATCATTTTTAATTTATTAGTGTTAATTGATCTCGTTCCAGGAGAAGAATCTCCAGGCCATTAATGATTGTCCTTTTTTCCGTCCTCATTTTTATGAGAGGCTATTGTATTAAGGGTTTTTTGCCGCGTGCATTTATACCTGTGTTTATAATGAAAGGGCATTGTAGTTAACTATGTTGAGGCTATAAATACGACGCTGTCCTTTATTGCGCATTGATGTCTGCGTGAGTCGCACTTTTTTTTCCGACCTGACATAGACGTGGATAGAGTTAAACATTAAAAACTGTCAAAACATCTGCCATATATTGAGACAGCAAAAGCTGCGGCGGTGACTTTCACAAAGTTTCAAAATATAAATGACAAAAATAAGAAGCGACAGTATTTTTTATTTTATCAAGTATACAGAGAGTGTAAATTCCATATATTCAATTATATCAATGCGTTACTAAAAATCATTATCGAAATATGAAATATCATCGTTTCCAATGGGATATAATGACTTCTAACAGTTGCCACTTCTTAAAGAAGCAGCGCTACATCAAAAGAGGTTCCAACTTGGCCATATCGGATTAAATAAAGGATTGTAACTACCCCACTTCATATTTCAACCCTATTTTAAAGATTTAATGCAAATTAGGCTTTAATTGTGACATATATCGATTAAAAATAATTGATTGGAAGGGTTGCTATAATGAGTCATTCATGTTGTCATGAACTTTCCACCATCTACCATTAAAGAAAAATCATTTTATATAAAAAAAGCTGTGTAATTAATCGGTATGGCCACTAAATCCCCAATTAGATGATTTACTTTTGACATTGTTATATACGAGGAGGCATTATTAAACGCCCAATTATCAATTCACCTTTTTCTCTTTGTGCAATTAAGTAATTTTACGGCATATTATCGTTTTTTTTTCGTTCTCTCTCTTAACTCTTTGTCAAAAGAAAGTTATTGTGTGCACGGGACAATTACATCTCCGACCACATATTTTTATAAATATATGAAATATTTTATAATTGCCATTGTCCTAGTTTTAGGAAAGTTGTATACCTGAATACAGGTAAAAATTATATAATTTTTTTCAACAAAAATTAATCGTGATTTGCGTGTGCCAATGATATTTTGAACATTAAGGATGTTCCGCTTGAGTAGCCATTCTTTTTTCAAATCGATTTTATTTCAATTTTTAAACGGTGCGCTTTGAGAACATTTTTGTAAACACATTATGATCCTTTGGTAAATAATAACTGAATAGAGATACTTATTTCAAGCATCTTCAAAAAAATACAATGAAGAACTCCGAACGATGAAGGATCAAAATATGATGAGTGAAATAGATGTTATTGTTGTTACACAATTTCATATTTCATCCCTTATTACCCAATAAGTAGATCGGTTGATGGATGATTTTATTGTTCGATTTAAGAATATAATTTGTAATGCTTTGTAATGATGAAAATATATCAATTCAACCATGCTTTTTATAAAATATAATAAAGTTACATAAGTAAATTTATAACAGTTGCAAATTATAAAGAATTTACCTACAGTATTTAATTTTATTTTTAGGCCATAATGAATGTATGAAGGGATGTACCCCTTAACTTACTCTGAATTTATAAATTTTAAGCTTTACTACTTTATTTTTGACATTTTCAAATGATATCCCCATTCGGTTGCAAGATGCTACAAACAATTAGAAAAATTATGCAATATGTGACCGGACGCACCAAAATGCGTCCGGTCACATATAGCATAATTTACATTTTTTACATTTTTCACAAACGTTCAAAATGTTGTCTCCTTTGATAGTTATTATGAGCAAAACCTTTACACTTAGATGTGTAAACTGTTTACTATAACGTAAGAAAATCCTAGGACGTGTTAGACGCAAAGCTTGGACGCAAATTTTGTTTCCAACGTTTTGCCAAAAAGTTGTACCGTTATCAAGATATTTACGTTTTTTTAATTCCGCAAGCATACTCAATCGGCAATCCTTTTGAAGTTTTTGGCAAATCTTGGGCAAAAATGTTTGTTGTACTGTTTTTTTTTTGTTCTCTTTTAGAAGTAATTCTGGGCAAGACCTTCACACCTAGGTGTGCAAATTGTATACCATAACAAAGAAAGACCTTAGAACGTAATGGGCAAGAAGCTTTTTGCAAGTCTCGGGCAAAAATGTTTGTTTGATGGAAGAAGATTGAGGTCTGCGGCATTTGTTTTTTTTTGTTTGTTATGACAGGTCAGAATAAAGCAATTGTACTTTTAAAGTTTTTGCGTCTCTGGGCTTTTGATACCGCAACAGCGGCATAAAAAAAATGTTTAAACTGATCTGTTCAACAATCATCTTCTTCTCTCAAAAACCGTGCCTTGATATTCTAACCAAAAACAGTTTGCATCTCAAAAACAAATTTAAGTTTCTGAATGGATCTAAAAATTTTTTAAAGTATGTTTTTGTAATGGTGCTAAAAATTTTGGCATATTTGGAATTCATCTTTTTCTTAAAACTACTATGAAGATTTTTTGGGCGAAATAGTTTACCAAAGATTTGTAATCGGTTGCTGGCCTAGATAGGTCAGCTCTTTCTTCGTTTCAAATTTTGTCTGCGTTGACAATTATTTCTTATTTTTTTTGCTGTATTTGAAATTTGGACAGGGAATAGAAATCTCAATGCTTTTTGAGGACTTTGTTTGTTGTGGTACAGAAATAGATTAGAAGTTTTTTGATCTACTAATCTACCGGTTGTCTTTAACGTCCTGAAAGTGACATCTTCAAAATTGTTAGGTTATGTTAGGTTACGTTCTTAGCACCTGTGGGTTGGATGACTTTGCTTAGTTTGTTTGGATGCGGTAGGTAAATTTGTATAAAAAAGGTTAGCACAAGGTTCAACATTGGGCAACAGTTGTAGTTTCTCTTCTTTTTTTGCTTTTTTTATTGCTTAGTTTCTTAAAATTCTTTTTTGAGTAGTTTTAATTTTGCAGCGGCTGAGGTGTCTTCTTTATTTTTTGAGCAAAGTAGTACTCTATAGAATAGGTGCTCCTTTTAGCATTTTTGATTTATTGGGCTGTAGTCGAGAAAAACGACTGTATTGCATAGCTTTCAGAGTAATTCATTTGCTTCAGTGCTGAATAATTTAGTAAAAATTCTCTAACAATATTTCTTAATTTTTGTGCCTTGTACAGATTAGCATGCTAAGTTCAAGAATGGTAAAACTTACTGGATAGTAGTTTCTTTTTTATAACTTCAACAAATTTGTTTTTTAAAAATTTTTTTGTTGTGGCAATTTTTTACAGTTAGTTTTGGGGCGGTTTAGCTTGGGAACTTACCTGCTTGCCCCAGTCTGTATCACGACAAACGACAATGAGTAAAAAGTTGACACCTAAGTCATTTTTTTCATGGTAAATTTTATTTTTAGAAAAAAATGGCAAACAGACAATTGGTATTCTAAAACTAGCTTATAAAAGTTTTGAAAATTTAGATATTATAGTCAACTTTTTGCAACAAATTTTGCATCAAAGCAAACAGAAACAATAGTCGCTTTTGTATCAGCAAATTAATTTATTTGTGAGAGTCAAGTATCTTTTGATTTGGAGCAGTTTTGTGATTTTTAACCAATAGAAGAAAGAAAAAGAAACAAAATTTATTGGGAAAATTTGCTTTACCAAGAAAATTACTTTTTTATTGATTTTGAATTTATTTAAAACTTTGCATTTGGTTTGATTTTATATACATAGAACAAACACAAATTGCTTTCCAATTGTGTGCTTTTTTAACCAATAGAAGATAAAAAAAGCCATTTTTGGGCAAAATTGTTTTATAAAAAAAATTACTTTTTTTGGTTTTAAACTTAAAGATTTGTATTTGGTTTGATTTTATGGATATAGATTAAACACGGATTGCTGTCCTAAAGCTTTAATCAATTTTTGATCAATAGATTAAATAAAATCCCAAAGTTTGTTTTGTTGTCTTAAGAAACCTTTGTTGTTTTGTTTTTGTGTTACGCCCAATTATTTAAATTTATTTTTAACTAATCACTGAATGAAACAACAAACGTTAAACTACTCAACCACCACACCGAGCGTAGACGTTGTATATTATATTCTAAAATGCGTTTTACTACCGACCTTGTCTTTCAATAGTTACAGTACTGGAGGTTCAGTGTTCAAATCCCGGATAAAGCATGTATATTTCTTTTGTTAAGAATTTGTAAAAACTTGCTTGTGATTTTAAGAGCGTTATGCTTAAAGTAAGAAAATGTGCGTTTTACGTCTTAGTTTATAAAGTAATTTTTAAATTGCTTTAACCTAACCTAACCACTGAATAAAACAACAAACGCTAAACTACTCAACCACCACACCAAGCGTAGACGTTGTATATTATATTCTAATGTGCGTTTCATTACCGACCTTGTTTGTCTCTTGATAGTTACATTACTGAAGGTCTTGTGTTCAAATCTCGGATAAGGCATGGATATTTCTTTTGTTAAGAATTTGTAAAAAATTGGTTATAACTTTAAGAGCGTTATGCTTTTACAACTTTTTACATTGCCCAGAAGTCTTACGTCTTACGGCTTATAATAATTTTATTTAGTTTAGCTAGCACTCTACCACTGAGCTATCTCACCGACTTATTAGTTACAAATTAATTTTACTTTAACGGCCAATGCAGTTTATCACCAATTTTCTTTCAAGCATATCAGCTAATAAGGTGATTTCTAAATTGCTCTGGTGGATAAAGAGCAAGTTTTTATTTAATCATGTTTTGGAAGTTGAACGCCAGACTGCTAGCTTGCTAATCTAGCGTTTTACCACTGAGCTATCTTACCAACCTATTTTTTTCAACCATGCTAGTTAAATAAGTTTTATGCAACCGCATCACTTTTTTGCGGAAGAAAAACTTTTATCTACCATTTAACTTGCTTTACTGTTTGTCTGCAAATAGTTTTTAAATATAGCCCAATTAAAAATTATAATACCTTTCTCTAGCACATAACCAATTAGTTGTGATAACAGAATTCCATAGCACTAATACACTGGTATACGACAACACCAATACATGCTATACTATATTACCAAAGTTTGCTTTTAGTTTGCACTTAATTAACAAAATATTTCTGGATTCTAAATTTTCAATGCATTCATTAGGTCCTTTGTACAGGGAGTTTATAAATGAATGGGATTATGTAATCACTTTAAATGTGCCGCTTTTTATAAACTGTTTACTATACTATTTGTTTTGACAGATCAACTTTGACAGCTGTCAAGCAAACATATGAAAACATATGTAGTATAGTAAACAGTTTTAAAGAGGCGGCATATTTAAAGTGATTACATAATCCCATTCATTTATAAACTCCCTGTACTTTTTTAATCTCCGGCCCAACACACAGTTAACCTATGTGGTTGATGTATGCTAAAACATTGCTTGAAGAGGTTTTCCGTATACTGATCATGTCAAGCCACTTGTCTTGTTTTTTATTTCACATCCTCTGCATATCGGGCTGTCTAAATGCTCATATTATGTCATAATCTGTCAAGATTCTTGTTATAAGATGCAGATTCTTTCTGGACAGTCTCAAATAGTAGTCGGTTTTGGAATTTAGAGCAATTTGGGGCAATTATTGCCTCGTTTGCCTGTCTACAACCCAACAATTGTGTGTATTTGTTTTTAGTGTTGTTAAAGCTTTGTAACACAATACTTTTGTAAGTGTATATATAACTGCTCATTATTATTATAATGTTTTCTGTATACAACTTTAAGGTCAGTGCAAGCTTAACAATCTTTTGCAATTTGTATGCAACTCTACGGCATCAAATGCCAGTGCATGGCATGCTCTGACTAAGTTTAATAGTTAAATTCTCCAAAGATTTAAAAGATGCTTGCTAATAGAACAAATGTGCTTTATTTAATTTATATATTAGTGTAGATGTTTGCTACTAATCTACTACAAAGTTGAGGTGAGTTGATATACTAATACAATGTAGTATAGTAATCAGTGTGTATATAACTGCCCATTATTATTGTGTTCTGCATACAACCTAAAAGCTTTACCAACCAGTGCACATTTTTTTGCAGTAGTTGTGGAATTTTGATGCATCAAATATCAGTGTACCAAGTCTTCACTGGTGTAAGCTTCAACTATACTTAGCAATGATTTCTTTTAAACTATAGTTACATCTGTAGAAGGCTCTAGTAGAGCCGAAACTAGTAATGTATTCGTAAAAATAAATTTGTAATAAAAGCACAGTGATTGTTTTATTAGAATCATACATTTTTTAATAAAAAAAAATCAAATTTACTGCTTACTTAACTACTGCAATTTTAAATTGCAGTTGAAAACATTGAACAGTATTCAATTTTATGATAAAAGCTTAAAAAAATAATAAAATATTAGAATCGTTTAAATGCGCAGTGCATGTCAATATGTTTTACGAGATATTCAGCATTCGGAATCCCCCTAAAACACTTAACCAGATATAATCCAGACTTTTTCACCCCATTTCGATGCATATTTTGTCATTTTTGAGGAATAATAGTGATTACGTATGGCAGTACGTTTGCCGCAAAATGTGTAGGGGGAGACATTCTTTACTATTATGCGTATTTGATCTGAATTTATATCCCGGCAACGATTAAAGTGGCTTTTGATCCATTTTCAATTTGTGTGAATGGTGGTTGGTGTGGTGATTATAGAAGAGAATAAAAATTAATTAGCGCTCATTGATTGATTGTTTTGCAATATTCTGCGGACAGAAAGAATGATTTGATTTGGCGAGGTGATTAGATGTAATTTGAGTGACACGTGCGTCATCTGCATCTGATATGGCCGGATGCAATGTCAGAGCTGATCTGCCCTGAAGCGTACTGTTTATTTTCAATTTCATGTGTTCTCTCACTCGCTCTATATATGCATGTATAACATACATGTATCCATTGTACTGAGCATACATTTACGCACACTCCCGCATATAGTATCGTTACATATATGTAGTGTCATGTTTTAAAAATCCCCTGGACACGTGACAAGTGACAGAATGTGTACAGCGCTTTTCACATAAATAGAAGTTTACATTTTAAAAATTCAAGAACCCCACACGTCCTATCAAAACAGACACGTATAAACCGTACATGTATTCTTTATATTAATCAATATTATTCTTCACATTTCCTCACAATTATTGATCCTGCTACACAACTGACTATTAACTTGTTATTGCCTTCATCTCAATTACTCCCCCATTGGTTTATCAATATCTTCTACCAATATCTCCTTATTTTATAGCTTTATCTTAAATAATATGAATTGAGTATCAATATTCCGATATTCATCTATATAGTTCTGCACTAACAGTTTATATCTCCATCATACCAAACCCATCAAATTATTACTTCCAATGATTTCTATCTTTTTATTATTCATTTCGAGCAGAATTCATATTTCAATTTTATTCAACTTTAATCAATTTATCAGCATATTTATGCCGCAATCATTCTTATATACAATTTCTATATAAGTTGGTTTTGTTTAATTCTGCGGTTTATTCAATTTCTACTTCTATTATATTGTATACTGTTTATTTATATTAGAACTACTACTACACACGTCTCAGATTGTTTTATTTATTAAATTATTACATCAACAGAATTAGTTCTAGCAAGGAAATAATATTAATTTCTGATTGATAAATAAAAACTGCTTTAGGTGCTGCAAGGCTTTACAGTGTCAGCGGGAGAAAATAGAAATAAAATTTTATTTTAATTGTCATTATTGAACCTGAAATAGGCCAAAAAAACAGTAAATTTAAAATTCACATTTTGACAATTTTTGCTGAACAACTGCAGATTTGTTTTTAATTTATCAAAAAATGTTGACATTTCAAAAACTTTTTTCTCCAAATAATCAATTTTCTCTCAAACACCTCTTCATTTGATCAAAACCTTTTTTAAAAAAAAAATTCTAAATTGAAGAAGCCAAATACAGCAAATGCGGCTGAATTTTAAGCTCAAAATTTTGACAAATATTGAGCAATTGTATTTGAATTTCTTGTACATTTTCTAAATTGCTGTCTTTGGTTTGCCCAAAAAAAATCTCTTTATTTGATCAAAATCTTTTCTTTTAGTTTAGAAAAATTATTTGCACAGTTTTGATTTTTTTGTGGACATTTTTCTAAATAATTTTGGTTTGTCAAAACAAATTTGGGCAATACAGTAAATGCGGCCAAACTTTAAGTTCTAAGTTTTGTCAATTGCTGAGTAAATTTTTTGGACATTTTTCTAAATCATTGTCTTAAAAAAAATTTGTTATTCCAAAAAATTTTTTTGGGCAAATTTTTTTGTTTGTTTTGTTTTTTTGGAACTCGGGATAAATTGAGTACAACTTGCACACAGTTTCCAGCTCAACTACTTGCCCAAGAGTTTGTTATAAAAAAACTAAAAATTTCTCCTCTTTGTAAGCGTTGGAAGTTTCTATGGTAGAGGAAGGAATTATGCATTAAATCTCTTGATGACCAACACTTAAGTGAGTGTGTGGGTCAGTCCAGATTTAGTTACCATCAAGCAATTTGAAGTGGAATGACCACCCATCCGCCCAAAAGTTTGTTAACAAGAAAATGATTTTTTTCCTTTGTGTCTATAGTAAAATAGGAAATAAATTCAATCTTTTGATGATCAACATTTAGGTGGGTGAGGGAGTCTTTCTAGATCATGATGGTAATTATCATCAAATAGTTTAAACTGGTCTGCCCACCCATTTGCCCAAAAGTTTGTCCAAAAAAGAGGCAATAGTATTTAATATTTTGATGACCAGCACTTGAGCAGGTGTGTGAGTCTCTCCATATTATGATTGAAACAGATTGAACTACCTCACCTACCCGCTCAAAATTGTGTATGAAGAAATTTGTTTCCAATTCCAATTTTTGTGAGAACAGTAGAATTGAGACAAATTGCTTCACAATCAAAAAACTATGGAACATGCTATGCAAGTAAAGTTTGCAACCAACAATCTTCAAACACAACGAGGGTGCTACGGCTTGCCCTCAAAATATGATTCAGAAAAAAATGATCATAATGATTTTTTTTTTCAAACATGTTCTGCATCAAGGCTTTGTCTTGGAGAACTGTTGCCGTAAACAAAGACTCAGTAGTGCTAAAGGCAAAAGACGGAAGTTTAAATTTTAAACATTTTAGTGGGTGGGCGGGGCGCTTTAGTTGAAACTACTCAACTGCAATCACTGTACTGAGTAACCCACTGTTTTTTGCAAATAATTGGATGGTCGGGGCACTATAACTAACACTACTAACCCGTAATCTAATCTTTAGATAACTAAAAATTAAGTGGGTGGGCGGGGTACTTCAAATAAAACCAGACATGCCCACAATTAATAAAATAAGTGCCCCACCCAACTGTTTGTTATCAAAAAGTTGGGCTTATCAACCTCTTCCCCTAATTTAATAATAAATTACAAAAGAAATATCCAATTTCTGAATCACCGAATGAGTGGGGTACTCAAGTTAAAACTACTCACCCACAATCAATAAACTGAGTGCTCCGCATATCCACCCAATTAGTTGTTATCAAAAACTTGGATTTATCAACCACTTCCCTTATTTTATTAACAAATTACGCTCGCAGAAAGGAGAAATGTCCAATTTTTGAGTCACTAACACTTGGGTGAGTGAGCGGGGCACTCACAATTGAAACTACTTGCCCACGATTAATAAAATGAGTGCTCCGCACACCCACCCAATTGTTTGTTATCAAAAAGTTGAATTTATCAACCACTTCTTCTAATTTAATGTCAAATTACATTTGCACAAAAGAGAAATATACAATTTTTATCACTAGCATTTGGGTAGGCAGGTGGCGCACTCCATAATCAGTAAACTGAGGGTTTTGCCTACCCACCCAACTGTTTGTTACCAAAAATTTTGATTTATTAACCCTTCTCCTACTTTAATAACTAATTACGCTTGCAGAAAGGAGAAATGTCCAATTTTTGGATTACTAATAGTTGGGTGGGTGAGTAGGGCACTCCAAGTAATACTACTTGCCCACAGCTTTGCACCGAGTATGAGAATAATCCGTCTATAGGAATGATAGCCAAAATTGCCTTTAAGCGTGCACGTGTATTGACATAATATTACTCCGTCTATGGGAACAATAGCCGGGTATAGGAATAATCCGTCTATAGGACTGCTTTCCAAAGCTAACCGCATCTCAGCCTAGGCAATAATCATTGATGGCAGGTTTGATGAATTTAGCACCCGCAAGTCAATCATCTATCATATGCATTTTCACGGTGTAAGGGAACCATCACCGGTTGTAATAAGAAAACCATCACCGGGCGTAAAGGAGCAACCCCTGTTAAACAATCTTAAGAGCAGAACTAGAAAATTGAAGAGAACGGCAGCTTGCAGAAACCCAAATCGGCCGTTAAGAAAGCTTGTTGCATTGGAGAAACCTGATCGCAAGAGAAAAAGAGAGAGTAAGGAAGAACAAATAAAAGAAAGACAGTCGAAAAGAGAAAGAAAGAAAGAGAAAAAAAGAGAAAGAGGCTCCAGAGCAAAATTACCAATGAGTAGTTTGAACTGGAGTGTCCCACCCGCTCACCCAAGTATTATTGATTAAGAAGTACAATATCATTATCGTTTCTTCTGACTAAATGTCTTCTAACGTCTTTAGGAAGAACAAAATTCCAACCTCTTAATCATTAACACTTGAGTGCGTGAGTGGGACACTCCAGATCACAATAATCATCAAGTAGGTTGAACTAGAGTAGCCCACCCACCTACCTAAGAGATTGGATATCAGCAATCTTTCTTGTGATAAAATTTTTTCTGACGTCTTTAGGAGGACAAACATTTAAACTCTTGCTCACTAACACTTGGATGGGTGGGTTGGGACACTTTATTGAGTAATTACCATCAAGTAATTTAAATTGAAATGTCCCACCCATCCACCAAAGTGTTGGTGATCAAGAGGTACAATCTTCACATCTTCTCTTGTGACAAAATGGCTTGTGACGTCTTCAGGAAGGACAATATTTCAACCTTTTGATCACTAACGCTTACGTGGCTGGGTAAGTAGGATACTCTAAAGCATGATTACCTTTGAGTAGTTTAAACTGGAGTATCCCACCCATCCACCTAAGTATTAGTGATCTTCTCTTGTGAGAAAATGTCTTCTAACGTCTTCAGGAAAGACAAATATCAAACCTCTTAATCAGTAACACTTGAGTAGATGGGTGGGACACTCCATAGCACAATTACCATCGAGTAGTTTAATTTAGAGTGGCCCACCCACCCAACCAAGTGTTAGTGAACAAAAGGTTAAACATCACCATCCTCTCTTGTGACAAAATGTCTTTTGACGTTTTCAAGAAGGACAAACATCCATTAATTACTAACATTTGGGTGGGTGGGTAGGACACTCCAGATCACAAATAGTTTGGACTGAAGACTTAAAACTTTAGGAACCCTTTTATTGCAATTTGCGTCCTATTTAAGGTACTTCTTCATTAAAATCATTACAACAAATTTTTAAGATTTTTGTGTGTAATGTAACGTTTTTTATAAAAATGAAACATTTTTGTATCTAAACCAATGGACCAAAACACTGCTCTTAGAACTATTTGCCTTTTCCCAAGAATTTCTGTCACAGTCACAGCCAAACTACTTCTTTGCCAAACTGGTCAAAGCTATTATTTGCGTTTCCGATTAGATTAAAGTGGAGACCTTAAAGAATCCCAGACAATTGATATTCACACACTAGAAATTGTGTGCGACACCCTATTTGGCATTGAGGCCCAACACAGCCGTTGAGAACATGTTGTGCACTGGCATTTGAAACGATGGAGAACCGTAGCAGAAGCGTGCTAATGCAAAAAGATAAGATAAACCGATCCGACTCAAACAAATAGTAGTAAAACAAGTCAAAGCAATACAGCTTCCTTCCTCAGTAAAATAATGCAACCGCATAAATTGGCAGCAAACGACGGTTGATAGAATTTGGCAACAAACAGCAATGACCGTTCTTAACTAAATTATTGTTTAATTAATTAATATTCAACGTAGATGCAGTTATCAAAAATATAAAAAAACTTAACATTTGGTAACAACATAAAACTTTTTTACGTAGCTTCCGGAGTATATTACAGATATTGCCAAAAAAGTATCCTAAAAACTGGAACGCTATGATTTTCATAAATTTATCCAATTTTCCAAACAAAATTGATCCAAACTAAACCAAAAGATTCAAAGTACTCCAACATGTTTTAAAAATGAATTAATGTGTTTTAAACTGATTAATCCAAACAAATCTTTTAAGTAGTCCGAACAAATTCAAACGATTTAGCTATTTCAAAACAATCTAAACCTATTTAAAGTGTTCTACATTAAAGTTAACAGAATGATCACAAAATTTTTATTTAAAGTTATTGATTGGATAGAATTTTGAATTAAATGTTTATGAAAAGAAATTGTATACAAGACATGCCTGAACTGAACTGAGCTGCATCCATGTTTGTTTAATATGTAACCTAATAGTTACCGGAACTGTGTCGATGTTATAAGTTTGAATAAAATTGTTTGAGTTTGGTTAGCAATACTTGTTTGTTAGTGTGTTCAGGAAAGTTATATTGTCTTCATGTCAATGTCAGCACATCTATTATTACTTAATTTTCATATTTAGAATTAATCCAATTACATAATTAGTTATAATATAAATTAAGTTTGTAAAAACTCAGCAATGGTCAATGAACTTTTTTATATTCATACAGATCCTCACACTAATTATGTAAATTATGTATATTCACAAAAATGTTATAATTATACTAAAAATATTGAAATTAATTTCATATTATACGAAAATTACTTAATTATTTTTTAAAAATAATTGACTGCAATGTATTAAATAATAGTAAAAAGAAAATAATTGTAGTTGCCTTAAGGCTTGTCGTTAGCGGCTATTACTTCTTTAACCCACCCCACGCCTTTTCTTTCTTTTTCGGATAACAAAAGCCGTGTGACAAAAATGTTGTGTTGGGTCTAAGATAATATATTGAGAATGGTTTAAAATTATCTCTGCCTTTCAAATTTAATGACGCAGAAAAATTTTACCTTTTCCTCATAAAAAGACCGAAACGTATTTGCAAAATATGAATTGCATAAATTAAACAAAATGTAATCCTTATTGACATTAACCGGATTACGTTATTATTTTTTTATATTTCGAAATGAAATTATCACGGTGGCACGTATATTATAAAAAGAGAATTTGAAATGTAAGCGCCACTGCGGACTTCATTGTTTAAATCGAATTATGTAAAAAATAAAGGGTGTACACCACGTACAATAATAAAACGAGAAAGAATGGTTGGAATGAATGGGAAATTTTTTTCAATCAACAGTTTTAATATAAATTTTCTCGGGGTTATAGACAAGAAAACATACGGAGGGAAATGGATAACGGACAAATGAACTGAATATTTTCCAGTTGGGAAACACTTTCAGAATGTAAAAAAGCGAGGTAAGCTTAATTAAAAATCGTGGTTGCACAAAAATACGTGAATACGACCGGCTCTGTAAAACTAATTACAACTTCTCTCGACTTTTGAAAACGCGTGCTTGAGAGAATCCGGGGCTTTTCGGTGAGCACGTTGAGGGCATTAGATGAATGTATATATACCTATATACTATATATTATATATACACTTACATCGTATAATCAAAGAACATACACAAATAATTAAAAAGAGCAACTTATGTTACATTATTAGTGAGTGGGTTCCTTCATTATTAATGCAGATTTATTATTATGTCCTATAAGTTTTATCTATTGAGTCATTTAATGAATTTTTAATGTTTTATGAAAGTTTGCTGTGGTATCATCAGTACGTACACACGAGTCATATATTTTCATAAATTATTTATAATAATAGTTAAAGGTATCCATACAATTGAAATCAATTGTTAAATTATGATGTTTGCTATTTTAATATTTACAAGAAATAGAAGCTTTAACTTGTAAACAATTAGACTCAAATCAAAAATCATTGATATAAATATATGAATTCTTTTTTTTAATTTAATAAAAAATACCGCATTTTATACTTTATCGACCTTACACACAAATCCAAATATGAGGGGTAAAATCAAGAAAATTGATTAAAGTTTGTTAATGAAACCATAAATATTGCTTATTATGCGGTTACAGCAATAAACAAATTTACAATTAATTTACAGATTTACCACAGTAATAAATAGAACATTCAAGAATTTTTGCTTTCAATAGTTTAATTTTCAAAATTTTGTTTACTAATTTTAAAGTATCTTTTAATATCTATTAGAAAATTTTACAAAAAAAAGTTTTGGCCACAACTCTTAACTAAAAAACAATAATGCTCCTAAAACTAATAGATCTAAGGTATTCTTAAGGTGCTAATCCGATGCACCCAATTGCTACCTTAACTCATTTACATGTTAACGTTTCCAAAACACACAACTGCAACCCAAGTAAAGTGTTTAGGTTGTAGTTGCGTGTTGCGAGCATCGGATTAGCATTTTAAAACTTTTTTCAATCATTGGATAATTAGTTCACCTTATTGTGATTTTTTTAAAGTATTATTAGATCTAATTTTTACTAAAAAGTTAGGTTAATAAATGGCATGACAAAACCAATAACATGTTACACAATCGCAACATATGTCAAGTATTTAACCTGCAACCGCGTGTTACAAGCATCGGATTAGCATCTTAAAAGTTTTATTAGATCTTATCATCTTAATTGAATCAGTTTAAAAAAGGAAAATTGGTTAAAAAAATGTTCAAAAACATTAGCAGTTTGCATAGATTGAATTTAATTTACACCACTGCAATGTTATCAAATATGGTTTGAAAAAAAACGCAGAAATGACGTAAATAAAGCGATGGCACTGTGCAACCATTTCTTTCTTCTACGTAGATTGAAACTACATTACAGTAGTGCAATGTTGTCAGATTAGATTTAAAAAATTGCCGAAATAGCGTAAAGGAAGCATCCAAAAACAAATGCTAATCCAATGTACGCAACTACGACAATACTCTCTAAGTATAGATTAAAACTAATTTACAGTAGAACAAATTTACAAGAAATAATTTAAAAATAAAATTAATGCTATTTTGATCTACAACTCTACTCTTTAAGTATAAATTAGTAGTGCAGTTGTCAGATATAGTTTGAAAACACCCAAAAAAGACGTAGAAGTACATGCGTTTAAAAATAAATGTAATGCTAATCCGATGCGCGCAACCAAAATGCATGACTAGTGCAATGTTGTCAGATATAATTTGAAGACAAGCAAACATGACATAAAAAATGCATGACAATATAAATTGAAACTAATTTACAGAAGTGTCAATTTAAAAACGCGCAGAAATTACGTATGTAATGTAATGCTAATCCGATGCGGGCAACCATAATTTTACTTTCTAAGTATAAATTAAAACTAATTTACAAAAATGCCGATTTAAAATCGCCCAGAAATAACGTAGAAAAAGTACATACGTCTAAAAACAAATGCAATGCTAATTCAATGTGTGCAACCATACTGCATGACTACAACTCTAACCTCAAGGTATAGATTGAAACTATTTATTTACAGTGCAATATTATCAGGTATAATTTAAAGGCGCGTAGAAATGACGCAAAAGAAGCGCTCATCAAAAAATGTAATGCTAATTCGATGTTTGCAACTATTTTGTATGATTACAACTCTACTATAAGTATAGATTAAAACTACATCACAGTGGTTCAATGTTGTCTGATATTATTTTACAACGCGCAGAAATTGCACAAAAGAAGCGTCAACAAAATATAATGCTAATCCAATGAACGCAACTAAATTGCATAACTACGATTTTACTTTCTAAGTATGGATAGAAAATAATTTACAATAGTGCTATGTTGTCAGGCATGGTTTAAAGAATTACAGAAATAGCGTAGAAGTACATGCATCCAAATACAAATTTAATGCTAATCCAATGTACGCAACTATATTACACGACTACAACTCTATTCTTTAAAAAATAATTTAAAATCAGATACTTGTTTACGGAAGCGCAGAAATGCCTCCAAAAACAGTGCGCTTGCATGCGCTACCACAGTAAAGTATATAAAAAAGTAAAACCCCTGCCTCTTATTGCAATTTCGCACATCAGAATAGCACTTTAACATTGTTAGCTTTTATAATTGCCAATGAATTGTTTGCTAAACTGTTAAACTAAACAAATGTAATGCCAATTCGATGTGCGCAACTGTATTATTTTTAGAAAAGAAGCTCACGCACGTCGCAAGGCCTTTTAGTAGACTTTTGGTTGCTTATTGCAGTAACGCACATCGGAATAGCACTTTAACACTGTTGATTTTAAGAAATTAGAGCAAGTCTTTTGTCACTCTTGTTTGTACATAAAATACTTGTTTAGCATATTGAAGCAAACGTAAAAAAATAGCAAAATTTAATGTAGATGCAAAGTAAGGTTTGTTTCCATACAATAAGTACAAATTTTTTAAAATAAAATGCCAAAAATGCCAAAAAATTACATAATTACATCAGACAAAAACAAAACTTAACAAATTTTCTCGTACGGACATTTTAATTTTATTCATTTCATTTTATAAAGTGCTCGTTTTTATTGTAATGTGTTTAAAAAATAAAATTTATGTTTTTTGCAACTTTTTACAAAATTATAAAATCATTATTTTTTTTTAGTTTTTGGATTTGTTTTCTAGATGTAAGTAGATAGTGGTGTTAAAGTTGCTTTAAAAATGTTTGTTGCGGAACCTACTAGAATACAAAGGTTAATTGATTGCCAATTGTTTGCTAAACCAAGCCATGTGTAATGCTAATCCGATGTGCGCAATCATATTGCGTAACTGCAATTTTACTTTCTTAGTATAGATTGAAACTAAAATTGCAGTCACGCACATTAGAATAACACTGTAACATTTTTGACTTTATAACATCGGTTTTTACAACTAAATTGAATAGTTTGCTAATCCATACAAATGTAATGCTAAAATGTGTGCAGTCATATTGCATAATTGCAACTTTACTTTTTAAATATTGATTAAAACTAATTAACAGTAGTGCGATATGCTTAGACATGGTTTAAAAAAATGCATGCACATTGAAATAGCACTTTAACATTGTTGACTTTGAAAAATCGGTTTTTATAAAATGGTTTCCTAATCCAACACAAATGTAATGCTAATACGATATGTGCAACCATATAGCATGACTGCAACTTTACTCTTTAAGTATAGAATTAAACTAATTAACAGTAGTGCAATATAGTTAGACAAGGATTAAAGAAGCGTACATTAGAATAGCATTTTAACAATGTTACCTTTAAGAAACTGTTTTTTATAAGCAGAATAATTGCCAATGATTATACAATTTACATGTTAACATATCAACAACAGGCAACTAAAACAACAGTAAATATGAAAAAAGTAAAGTCGTGGCCTCGTATTGCATGTGCGTACATCGGAATAGCAACTTTAAATTGTTGAATTACAAACTAAAAAAATGATTAAGCTTCATTCCTTCATCGTTCTAAAAATAGATTGTTTATTAAGAATAATTAAAGCAGTTTTGTAAGCTTTATTTGCTTCTTGCAGAAAACCTACAGACTAAAATTGGAGATAAAGCTTGCCACTAGTTTCTGTAAAAGCTGTTTTTTGAGAAAATTTTTTGAATGACCAACTGTATTGTTGATGGCGCTGACTTAAGGTTAGGTTAGGTTACCGGCTGTCTGCTTAATACTTTATGTTAGCAGGGCCCTATAAAGTTTCTGACTAATTAAGCATCATTTTTCATATTACAAAATCTTTGCTTAATTTTGAAAGCAACTTTTGGCATTTTACTTCTTTCTTTTGCCAAAAATCTTTTGAAGCATGCTATTTACATTAGAAATTACGTCATTTCTATGACAAAAACTAATAAGTAATGTTACAGATTCCTCATTTTTTACTAATACAAAATTTGAAGAATTCACCACAATGAATGGGTTTTAAAACATTTGCTATGCTAGAAGCACATAAGAATTACCAAATTTATTTATTCTAACCTCAAAAATTTGTTATGCTAGAAGTTTTAAGTTTAAATAAGTCAAGAATGTATATTCTGAAATAACCACAAGCTTTTTAATTACGTCAGTAACAAAACACCTGCTTTGTTACTTATTTTAAAATTAAGCACTAATCTCAAGAATACTCTAAATTTGCACAACGCAATAAAAAAATTGCGTGATTTATTTAAAAATAAAAAATTAAAATTACGCCCGGGGTTCCACAAGGATCTCACTAGTTTAATTTAGTTTATTTATGTAATGTATTTCAAAATATTTATTACTTAATATTTTAAGTAACAAATTAAATTATATAAATAATGAGAGGAATAGTTGCGGCTTCATCTGCTTTGATTGTTGCTCAATCCAAATTGAATCAATTATTTAAAAAAATTCAATAATAATTCTTCTCTCTTTTAAGTAATGAGTAGAATATTGTTTATAAATTTAATTTAATTTAATGGCATTATTATTTTATTGTTATAATCATAAAATAGTAATTAATTAAAGGTGTTAAGTCGGTTTATTGTGTATAAGTTGGCTCCCTAGATCGAACGACGTATTAATACCATTATTAGCACTTACGTTTAAAACTCAGTAATCCTTATTGACGTATTTACACCTACCGTAGATGACTTTAAAGTTAATAATAAGCTTGAAATTGCATTAAGGGTATTATATAATTGTTTTTAGTAATTCCTGATTGGTTAGTAATAAAGTTTTAGTAATATACTGAATGTCCGGAACATGTCCAGTGGTAAATATATCATGACTCCGGTTTATGGGAATTAGCATAAAATTTTGTTGGCAAGTGGTGAACTAAAGTGATCCGGTATTTTTTGAGTTTCGCGTTACGTCAAGTGAATATGACGTTGCGACAGAGTTTTGCATGACAAAGGATTGCTTGACAGGCCTGTAAATATGTGAGGAATTATTCATGAAAGCGCGATATGGGGCGAGCGACTGACAGTTGCGGTGGCGCACGGTTACACTTTCAAAGAACACCGTGTTATGTCGCATAAATATGGATGTGGTAGTTTTTGGACCTGATAACCGCCACTAATGGATCGATTCTAGAAGATTCAGTTTTTTTTATATATATGTATTTAAAATAAAGTGGCTTACGCATCGCAAAGTATAATACACCCTGATCGACACAGCCACAATCCAATCACTAGCAGAATTTACAAATTCCATAAGAGCGTTGTAAAGCGTTCATAGCCGCGAGCGTAAACGTGTTAGCATACATTAAACAATGACAGCGCAGGCTTTGTTATGCGATCTAAACAGACTAATGCCATCCCGAGGCACATTCGTTTAAGACAATCCCATTTGATATAAAATTGAAACCCGAATCATGGGGAACTTCACCTGCATAGATAATTCACAATCATTGTTTCGATTCCAATTAATACCTTTCCAAAACAAGCCATTATATCGTATCCACCAACCTTTTACAGACGACTCGACTTGAACGTATGTAGATTTGTCATCGTCACACAGAAAACAAAGGACTTACCTATAACAAAAAAAAATCAAAATAACAATAATACTTTAAACATCGTGATCATACATCAATAAATACAAGGTCAGTCGTATTAGTCTACGAAGACTTGTCAGAATCTAATCATAAAAACTTTTCCAATCGCCCCAAGCTACGTTTCATCTGTTATTATGCAAGGGATTTGATCAAATCAAAAATTAAACAACGCCAACTTTTTTACAATCATTTTTTTATTTTCTTTTCTACCCGGATAAATTAGGATGTTCAACAAGTGGATGTCAATGTCAACGACAAAGTAGCTTGATAAAAACACCCTTTGTGGCCATAAAAGGACTTCTCGGCAGCTCCCCCTTCGTATAAATTTTTTTAAGGACATGACAACCGGATACGAATAGAAATGTCAATCCGATCACAAATGACAATTCGCAATGCACTTCATCAATTTACACGCACGTATGCATTCGGTTTATGTTAATAAAATTAAATTGCATTTATTAAATTAGAGTAGAAATCTATAAAGTGATTAAATAAATCGAGAAAACCGGACAGATACAAAGTTACAGGTAGACAGAGCTGCCTCGAGGTGTTAATAATTTTGTAGGGGACGCTTTTAAGGCTTCATCATCCGTATTTTTATGTTGCTACACGTCTCGGTAGATAGCACTAATTATCTTTTCTGTTGAATTTGTCAAATAACTTGTTGTGGTTATATTGCATTGATTAAATATGATGTCATGGTGCATAATTCTCTTGCATCAGCATCATTAGGTATATGTATATATTTTTCTATAATTAATAAGTAATAGGTAGTGGTGTGATGATATTATGTTAACTATGATGGTGATTAAATAAATAAGGAAGGCTTTAATATCATTGGCGATAAAATGGCATAACAAATCGGCATGGGCGGTTTAATAATAATAAGATTTTTATAAGAAACTCGCGGTTTAATGAACGAGCCTCATAAAATGTTCACAGTCCCGCTCGAGTTTCATTCCAATGTCAAAGCATACAGAATCCATCCATAGAATCCATTTGTCATTTGTCTCATGAACAAAATCACGGTATTCTCGGCATGTTAAGTCTCCTATAATTAGTTTTATATTAGTTGCCCGGGGGCAGCGATTCTGAATGCTTTAGAAGGTAAAAAATGATTGCGTCACTAGTCTGTATAATTACGTTAATTAGTATATTACATAAGGCTGTGCAAGAGTAACCTTTAATTGGACGGGTATATCTATTATCATTCTAATTATATTTTCACGATCTCCATACCTATATCGTTTGTACAAACAGAAATAATCAACGGATATTTAGACCAATATTTATTTATCGTTATCTAATATATTGTTGGTTGGCCGGCCGTAACGACTGTTATATATATTTTTTTTATTATTATTTGGCTGGCTGGACAGATATGATGGAAAATATATGTTGTGTGGGTAGGGTAATGATCCGGGCTGAAGAACCGACGGAATGGCGGAAAGGCCGAAATCAAAGCGGGCGACGATATGCGCCACAGGTAATGAACGCGACCTCTCCGAGATATAATACGCCACAATTTCAACATAATGATAGGTTGGTGCACATGTCTCAGAGACGAGAAGTGTCACGACCGCGGGCGGACTCCATCGTGGCTCCAAATCCAACCAACCTGCTACATTATTACGTTTAATTTTAACCGCTCGTGAAGCTGTAGTAAAAGTCTCGTTCCATAATCCTCATAGATTGCGACCAATTATCATTATACACATGTGGTCGGTGCCCATTGCGGAGTACTCTCCGGCTCACTTGCTTGTCATAAAAGAGACAAGAAGCTGATAGAGTGTATGTGTTTGTATGTTAACCTCGACAACTCTCGCATTCAAGGCGAAGAATAAAATACATTAGTTCATCTTTCCAAAACGATGTCGAAACCATGACCCTCATTCTTTGGAATCATGACTGCTTCAAGCACAACCAAAGGTCACTATAACCAACTACCAGCAATTGCTACAATTACCAAATTTTCATAAGTAAGCAAACGATTCCCAACAATCATCATAATAACTATCAAAATTCACCAAACCAAACAAAGCCACTTTATTTATTTTATTTCGTTTCACACCATCCTTCTTTAATAATCAGAATTTTATTATTATTAACTTTCTACCTTTAGGATACCTCACACGATTCAATAAGGGATGAACCATACTAAATTATTAAATAATATAGAAATTATCATCAATAATGAGCATAATAATGCTGATCGTGTGAAGCAAGCACTAACAGTATTGCACATTATACTCATTTATGATCTGTTTAGTCACCAATTGCTTTTGCAAATGCCAATCGGAAATAATTAAGAAATTCTTCAATCAACCTAATTACTTATAAAAGATTAAATATATACAGTAGCAAAACAATATTAATTATTTCAGTGTTTGCTACTGATTGCATAAAAGCGTACATAAACAGCTATAGCCACAAAATTAAAAAAAAAAAAAAAATTTAATTAAAAAGTGACTGTTTTAATATACTTGCTAAAAAAACTAACAGCATGGCATTGCAATTGAAATTTTTAGAAAAAAAAAATCAAAAATTTTGTGTGAACGCCAAAATTCAGTAGTTATGACCAACAAGCTAGTACAATCAAGTATTTATCAAAAATGTTGTTTCAAACATTTCTGAAAATGTGTAATTGCTATCCGTTTATTAAAGATTTTTATGCAAAAAAGCAATCTTGAAAAAAATTGCTTGTGAAGTAGTAGTGAAAAAATTGATAGTTGGTTTTAAAACTTTTTGATAACTGCGGAAACGTTAAAAAAATATATTAGTATTTTTGTTGGATCTTATAAATTGTAATCATTGGTCAATTTTACAGAAGCTAGTGGAAATAGCCATATTGCTTTCCAAAAAAAAACACAAAAATCTTTTTCTGTTGTTTTCAAAACTGAGATAGCAGGAGGAACTTTTAAAATATCCAAGTTAGCAAAACATAAATTATAAAGTTGAACTTTTTTTTGATTTTTGAAAAAAAAATCTTTTTGACACACACTTTGTTACAGGATTTGGGTCCGCCATAACCTCAGAATGCACAAAACTTTGCTGTGCAAATTCTTTAAGCCAAGCTGGATCTACCGGCCCCAAAAAACCAACATACTTGTTCAAGGACGACTTATCTCCTGGTACGATTGTTGCCAACTTTCCCGAAGACTTTGCAGTCCCTTACTACCAAGCTACATACAATAGTTCTTTATCTCTAACGACCTCAGGTCAGTGACCACCAACTCCTAATAGCCCAGTTTCTGCTCCAATTTTTAGTGGAAACAGTCGCAATACATTTCCAATTTTCTCAGACATACCATTAGCCCCCAAAAAACAAAATCTGCTACCGTCCCCAACAAACCTAGACCAGCAGTAGTTAGCGCCCAACATAAAGCACCATGAAGTAAAGATGCCATAAACTTGTCACCATAAAATTTTATCTACTTTGTGGTACTTCTCCAAAAAATCAAAAAAGTTTTAAGCAAAGAAAATTTACCATCTGGTTGCTCATCACCGAAACAATTTACAAACCCACCTGAAGTCTCAACAAAATTTGCAATCGCACATTAACCCGTTCTCTTTTACACACCCTGATCAGCAAACACGTAAGCAAGTACCCTTGCAGCAAAAAAAGTATATACTGTTGATCAGGAAAAAAAGACTTATTAGACAAACTTGATTAAGATTTTGACCTTAAGCAAGAAACCCTTAAGCACTACTTACTTGCCTGGAAACCTCTTAAACCTAAAAAAACTCAAACAAGACCTGGAAGAAAACTCCAAGGACTTCAACTTAGTAAGCTGAGATTTCTACATTTAAGGGTTCAAATAAAACGACAAACTAGCTACGCCGAGTATTTCCTCCGCCAAGTACCTAATCAGCAAAGCCTTTTTACTGTCAAAGATGACTTTAGCAAAAACAACCTAAGCTAAAATGACTCGACAAACGTCAACGCACCATTTAGTGCTAATGCTAACCACAACTCCCCAAACAAAACCGTCAACGCCGCTGCCACAACACCGGATGTACGATCTTTGCATTTAATATGACACTACCATCGGCCAACGTGTTTTCTTTGCACATAGAACCCTATAGTGTAAAACCCCTTAAGCTGTACTAGGGTGATCTCATGTTCAACCTAACCTAACCACAACTCTCCAAACAAAACCGTCAGCGCCGCTGCTGCAACACCGGATGTACGATCGTTGTATTTAATTTGACACCACCATTGGCCAACGTGGTTCCTTTGCACGTAGAACCTTATAGTGTAAAACCCTTTAAGCTGTACTAGGGTGATCTTAAGTTCAAGGTGTCCAAAAGAAACCCGACACAAAAAACGTTCCAACGACAACCCAGGCAAAATTGCGTAGCTGCAGATACTAACGCAACATCTCACGACCAGGAAACTGGACTTAATGCGTTATGCAAGCCTCTAAAACTCGTGACAAATAAATTGTGTGCAAAATTTTAGTAGGATAATGTGTAAAAAGATTGTGCCTACCAACACGTGATCCTACCCTGAAACTACAATGAGGTTTGACTGCAAAAGACATTATTGCGTATCAGAAGAGGGCACAATTCTTTGTAAACTCTTGAAGATGAAAGCAAAATTGCAATAGTGGAGTAAATTGTTACCAAACTGGGGTCTGCTTTGGGCATACTAGAAACGACTGCCAAGCTGCAACAACCGACCACAAAGGACAACTCATCTCTTTTGTGTGTTGTTGTTGTTGACCTCTACCAAGACCTTGTAATCACTTACCACCAAGTTGATCTCCGCCTAATGACCTCATGGTAACCCTGAAAGATGACCATCAACCCTCCAGTAGCCCAGTTTTTGCTCCAAGGCAGTTTCCAGTAGAAACAGACACTCCAACTGCACAACTCATATTACTAATCCTCATTATCTCAGGCATACAATCGCTCCCGACAAGCTTGTAACGGCAACAACTTCTAGTTTAGCACATCATTTGCTAAAACAAATGGTTAACTATCAAAGCAATTGCGTTACCCGTTTCACCAAAACGTATATTTATTTGTCCAACACAAAAACATTATTTTTTCATTTTGAACAAAAAAAGGATATTAAAATCTGTATTGGATTTTCCAAATTATGCTCTCATTTGCCAAAAAGTTAAAAAATTTCATAAAATTAAACTCCAAACTTTCGTTTTGGCAGAGTATCTACTGATATTCTGAGCTTCACTTAGAAGTAAATTAATTGTCTTGTCTTACAGAAAACATGAAGTACGTGGGCAAAAAGAATAAAACCAAACCTTTCTTCAAACGCCAAAAGCTAAATTATTTAATCCATTGATTTTTATTTTGAAAAAACCATTACTTGAGATCTGCTTTACTAGAAAAAAAATTGCGTTCTTAATGTTTCTCAACAAGAGTTATGTAATATTTTTTATACAACTGACGTAACACACGCTAAACTTCCTATCCACCACACTGTGCTAATATTAGTTTAGAGCGGCTGCGCAAAAGTTACTAAACTTTATATTGCCCTACTACGGTTTAGTTTTCTTGCATTAGAGCGCTATTGCTATGGCTTGCTTTCTATCGCTTCTTAGTGTTTTTTATTAATTAAACTTGCACACAATTATTAATACATTTTGTGCTATTAACAAATATATAATTTTCTCTTTAGCATAAGACCAATTGATCTTGATGCCAGAGTTTCTATAAGTACATAAACATGCAGTTAATCACTTAATTAAAACATCTTTAAGGTATACTCTAAGACCTTTGTGTTTATAACGGCTCTTTACTAGTGGAAGGTGCCCTGCTTACAACCTTAAGGCTTAACCGGCCAGTGTAAGCTTGACAATCTTTTTCAGTTATTGTGCAACTTTAAAGTCTCAAATCCTAGTGAACAGAGCATGCCCTCTACAGCAATTACTCAAAACCTCAATGCCAAACACGGTGTTAACACACAACCTCAAGACTTTATGCCAGTGTATGAATAACAATCTTTTACAGTCTAGTACAACCTTAACTCTGGCAGCGTAACTGGCATGCTACAACTGTCAACTTTGATTTAGATAGTTAGAGATAATTCTAAACGTAAAGAAATATTTAAAAGAAAACAATATTATTTGAAAAAGTTGACTGTTACCAACGTTTAAAAAACTATGTTCAGTAAAACACCAGTGTTTAGCGGAAAGTGAGTAAAAGTTTTGTAAAAAAATATTAAAACTAATAATTAATTCAAGCGTATCTATCTATGAAAGACAAAGGGATTGAGTTAAGGTTCATTTGGTTACATTATGTAACTTAATGTTAGAATGCTGTGTTCTACGTTGCTAGATTTTCTGCAAGATCGTACGTTTGGTTTTTTTTTTTTGGATTTAATGCTCTTCAATTGCCTGCTTTTTGGCTAAAGTTAAGAATACAATACCAAAAGGAAGCGTAGTTAGTTTGTACTTTGTTGGGTTAGGTTAGGTTAGGTTTTGAAACAAAATGATTTGTGTTATACAACGTAGTGGTGCGTTCAGCAACTAACAGTGGTCGTACTGAATACGGGGAGTAAATTTTTTTTGGTGTAGGTTTAAAAAAAAGAAAAACAATAAAGTCAATCTAGTTTTAGTGAAAATAAATTATTGTTGCAAGCTACTGTAGAAGTCGATCTTAGACGGTAATGCAGGTTGCGTTGTTTTTTGCTCTAGAATTTGACTGAACTATGCAGTCGAGACCAGAACAGACACTAAAAAACAAAGAAGCGTTTACGAGAAATAAAAATAAAAAATTATATCTGGTCTTACCGTACAAAACAGAATACAAAGCAAGGAAATTTAAAACAAAATGTAGTCACAGACATTGTGTGCTGGACAAGATGAATGCGCTGCGAGTTGCATTGGGACGAGCTACAAATAAACAACCTTGGACGCCCACCCAAGAGATGGATGGACTACTAGACATCACAGAACGCTCAGTAGTTGGAAAATATCAGGGCTTGTCTTACAGTAAGCAAAAGATGAAGCAAAAAGTTGGCTTTCATGGCGTACCTTGGTGTATGGTCATGAAGTCGGTTAGCGTTATCAATGCGTATACCGGTGATTGTTTTATAAAGTTTGTATAAAGGTTACCAATAAACCACAACTTCTACAACTGTTATACAACCTCTGCTATTTTCACGTCATTTACGCCGTAGGTTTTTTTTCTTTGCAGAGATTGGGAAGTGACCTATGGGGTTGAATGAGGCTCTTTGGTAATATTGAAACATTAGGAGTCACACATTAATCACTGATGTTTTGGGCGTTTTAGCGCCAAAGAATGATCTTTACACTTTTTCTGCTAGCCAGCCGCGTTCTCATTATTTGTGAAATGTTTTCTTTTTGTGGCAGCATCAATGATAGGTAAAGTAAAACTTTTACATGATGTTTTCTAATTTTTTTGTCCAAAGCAGCAATTTAGTTTTTGGTTGCATGAATGGCGTCATTACAGACTAAAACCCATCTTGGTCTTAGAGAAAATTAACACTTATCCAGCAGCAACTGCAAGCACGCCTTGCTTCACTGTTCCCCATCATGATGGCAATGTTTTCATTAGCACAGCAAACAACCACGGCAAGATTTAATTGTCTTCAATGAAAAAAGACCCACATCCTAAAAACACCTTCATTACCTGGCCATGCCACTGTTTAGTCTTTTCTCTGTCCATAATACTGGCAACTTACATTACAGGTAGAGCAACAGTTTTGAGTAGATTCCGAACCACAGGAGAAACTATTAATCTATGGACCATAGAAGGATTTTACTTATAAAACCCCACATTACCGGTCAACAGCTTTAGACTTAATTTGCTTCAGTATACTAAGACCTTTGCACCGTTAATCAACTTTGATATGACAGTATACAAACACAAGCTGCTTATTAACATTTAAACCAACTAGAATAAATTTGACTAAAACCGACACTAAATACATCATGACATATTTATAAATTCAGTAAAAGTAAAGTTAAAGTTATGTTCCGTTAAGTTTTTTAGATTCGTGTTCATTATTTTAAGTGTTTTGTTGATGTGTGTCTCTAACTCATAACATCTTTAGTATACAACTGAAACATTGCAGTTCAAATGTGTCCAATCTATTTATTGTTGTAGTTTTTAGTGTCCAAGTTTTACACCTGTAAAAAGGCATTAATTGAATCTTTTAATAAAATTAATAATAAAATTTTGGTTTACATACAGATAATTCCAGATATAAACAAATATTGAAGAACATTAAATCCATAGCTAAAAAAAATGATTAACAAACTTATTACCAACATTGCACCCCAAACTATGCATTTTTAAGGTATCACCCAAGTAATTTTCTTGATTGTTGTTTTCTAAATATATAATATAATCTACAACCTCTTATATATCAAGCACACCAAGCTATGGAGAAGATATGTGTATGTTTGGAGGCCTATATAAGGTAACGGATTAATTGGAAAGAACGCTACGCTCTGCGTCACTTTGTTGATCACACATCCAAGTCTTGGCCGCTTTGATCGTTGCTTAGTTTTTGTTAACGCTGTTAATCATATACGTCCTCTCTACGGTCTGCAAACTATTTCTAAATAAAGTTTTAAAAAACATAATTGAATTGTACAAAATTTATTTAAATAATTTTAGTTTTAAGTTATGTCTCAAATTTATCAAAATGTAATTTTTTATATCAACTCCCACAATAATAAGTTCCAATCTATAAAATAAAATTTAAAAAAGTTTAATTTGAGTGATAATTAAAATTACGTATTGGGGTTGAAATATTTCGATTATAATTCAATTTTTAATTTGAATATGTATTTAATCGTAAATTACTTTTAAGTTAGTAATTGTTGAGTTATGAATAGTAGAAATGATTGCAATTGGAAGATTGAGATAGTTTATAATAGCAACTGAAAATTTGTTGCATGAAACTGTATGGTATTGTTAGGAATGTTGTTGGAGGTATTGTGCTTGTTGATTGTGAAAGTTTTGTTTGTTAATGCGTGTCCTGGATGAACAACCAACAAGCGTATTGTTGTGATGTGTACGTGCTCATCGTCCTGATGGTAATATCCTAGTGGACCAGTACAAAGGACAAAGAGTAAACGCGAGGAATCAAAGATCCACGGGTTGACTTTGACGGGCACGCTCCCTTTGCGCGGATGCTGTTACAATTATGTTGAAATTTAATCATTCGTGCAGCGATTAGTTTACGGTTTACGATCACAGAACGCGACGCTAGGAATGTCCGCGCCAGAGCCGCTATTAATGCAATGTAAATTGTTGACGATTTCAGAGCTAAAATATCGTGATCAAAGAAAATGGGTTTATTGTACTTTATTGAAAAAAATACATTAGACTCATCGTATCGTATCGGCAGTAGCCATAACAATCTGCACGTTAAATACTTCGCATCCCTTAACAATCGCCGTTTTATATTCGTCACATTCTTCTCTGTGTATTTACGCATTATTTTAATTAAACTTATTGAAGAGTTGCCTGCGGCCAGGAATCGAACCGGGACTATGGAATTTGCGCTCGGTGCAGCAACAACCCTCGCACTGGATACATTTACCAATCTACCCCTAACCGACATGAAGGGATCTTCAGGGCCCAGCACTAACATCCAATGTAAATAATATTATATAATATCAGATGTATAAACATATCAACCCTTCCATTCAGAATCTGCGTTCTGTGTGTATAAAGAATTAAATAATTTATGCTTTAGGTCCTCTTCATCATAGAATACTAGTAGAACCCACTAGTTATTTACTATGTTAATATGCTTTGATAACTTTGATAAGTTTGACCATCATCATCATACAATATAACAATATAGATTTTTGCTTGCCGTGCGGACTGGATATAATATAAGAGCTTATAAATTTACATTGGAATTTTTTTTATTCAAAACACATAATAAATATGGTTTCGGCATTGGGAAGTCAAAAGAGCCGACAATAGAGATCCATTTGTTTTGAAGAAAACACATTAAAATATAAATTGAAGCAGGTACGCGACACAATGCGGGGTCTGACAGCGGCGGCGCGAGTCAATCTTTTGGACAACCTGGGGTGGGGTCCGCCCTCCCGGAGCTATCCACAATATTCTTACGACACTTACTATTAGTTGCCCATTATACATAATATGGGGATGAAAATTATTCATTAATCTCTTTTCAATACGAAAAAAAAAACCATTAAAAATTTTTGTCATAAAGAAACAATCATGTGAGGTCATTAAAAATTAAATTGGTTTTTTTATAATTTATACGAAATGAATTGACTAATACATAGTGTCACCTTGAGCATTTTTATTGTTATTGTTATAATATTTTGTCATCAAAGGTGAACAAGATTCATTGTTTCATGTTTCACCATCCTATTAAAAAAAATTGGATCGGAAGTTGGACGAGGAGAAGAAAGAACATCGAACAGCTATATAGTTTTACAATAAGCTCGGTACCCGTAGGGCACCCTACTGGGTCACCTCTTTTATTACCATTATTTGAAGATAAAAAATGTCTTCCAATTAAAAAGCTTGCCGCTGACTCTATATATCAATCTATAAGAGCGCAGCGTGAGGCACCCTCTTGTGAACGTATACCCAAATATCATTAATATTTTATAAAAAATAAATTAGACTTTGTTTACATGCCTTTATAGTCAAATCTATATACACACACTAATAACAATCATAAAACCATAAAAATATATTATTATTATTATTGCATTCAATTTTCTATTTTGATAAACTTCTGTTCGGCCACGATAAATATTGTTACCTGATAAACAAAGAAAGAGAGCGCAAGTGGATTGGATGCCGGCCCAGCTCGTCAGTGGGAAAAAGAAGCACGAGGCCGGCGCTATATAATCAATAGAAAGATGCGAACGGGCTCTTCGTGCCATGGCGTGTCCTTAAATTAATTTCCATTGTGTAAATTCCGTCAATTTTTAATAACCAAAAGGCGACAATCATTCTCACCAATCACCATAACATTATACATTCATTACATTCATTTATTATTTAATTATTTTTTTATTTATCTTACAACATTTTGTCTCCAAACGAATCAAAATATTCATACATGGTTTATCTATGAACTAATAGAAGAACCATTTAAAATAATATGCTTATTAATTGCTGCTTTTAGAGCAATTTTTTAAATAAATCAGTCTTTAAACATTTAACAAATTTTAAAGACTTTCTACAAACCAAATACATCTAATAAAATGCTGAAAGCATTGTAACTAGATAAAAATAAACACCAAAATTTGTCTATTTAGACAATTCTTTAGTTTAAACCGCAGGTCTACCAAAACATTTCAGTTTAAATACTAAAAAACCGCGGGACTACAGAATTCTTCCATTTAAACACCAAATTTTGTCTATTTAGACAATAAAAAGTCACAAAACTACTAAAACTCTTCAGTTTAAACACTACAAAATTGTGGAACTACAAAATTCTTTAGTTTAAACACTTAAAACAGTGTGTCTACTAAAGTTCTTCTATTTAAACTCCAAATTTTGTCTATTTAGACAATAAAAAGCCGTTAGACTACTAACATTTTTTAGTTTAAATACTAAAAAACCGTGGAAATACAGAATTCTTCCATTTAAACACTAAAAATCAGTGTGTACTAAAATTCTTTTATTTAAACACCAAATTTTGTCTATTTAGACAATAAAAAGTCACAAAACTACTAAAACTCTTGAGTTTAAACACTACAAACTTGTGGAACTACAAAATTCTTTAGTTTAATCACTTAAAACAGTGTGTTTACTAAAGTTCTTCTATTTAAACTCCAAATTTTGTCTATTTAGACAATAAAAAGGCGTAAAATTACTAAAATACTTTAGTTTAAACACTAAAAACTGTAAGACTACAAAATTTTGTCTATTTAGACAATAAAAAGTAACAAAACTACTAAAACTTTTCAGTTTAAACACTACAAAATTGTAGAACTACAAAATTCTTTAGTTTAAACACTAAGAAACATTGTGTTTATTAAAGATCTTTTATTTAAACTCCAATTTTTGTCTATTTAGACAATAAAAGCCGTTAGACTACTAACATTCTTTAGTTTAAATACTAAAAAACCGTGAGACTACAAAATTCTTCTATTTAAACACTAAACTTTGTCTAATTAGACAGAAAAAAGTCGTAAAACTACTAAATTTTTTTAATTTAAACACTAAAAAACTGTGATATTACAAAACTTTTTTATTTAAACATTAGAAAACAGTGTGTCTTTTAAGTTTTTCTTTTAAACAGTCTATTTAGACAATAAAAAAACCGTAAGACTACCAAAGTTCTTTAATCTAATCATTAAAAAGCCATAAGACTACCTAAACTCTGCTGTTTGGACACTAAAAAATTCTTCCATTCAGACAAAAGTTTTTTTTTAATTTTCAAAAACTAACATTTTAGGGTATTAATCAAATGTGTTCAAAAACTATCAAATTATTTTAATATTCTGGAAACACTATATACAATTTTTTTCAAGTTGATGATTAATTTATAAATAATGAATTGAAGTACTCCAAAAATTTGCTGTGATAAAAAACTTTAATTAAATTCTATAAAATCCAAAAAACTTAACTTAATGTCCTATTGAGATGAGCTATCAAACACCTTAAAATGATCCAAGAAATAATCCAAACGCCACAAATTTGTTGTGATGAAAGGCGATTACATTTTAAAGTATTCAAAAGACTCAGCTTTATGCGCCATTGAGATTTATTGACTATCAAACACACCAAAATCAAATAAGACCCAACTCAATGTTCTTTAAAGGTGATCTACCAAACACCTCAAAATTTTCCAAAAAATAATCCAAATGCCAAAAATGTGTTGTGTTTGTATTCTATAGTACCCAAAAGACTCAATTCAATGCGCTATTGAGGTGAGCTATCAAACACCTCAAAATTAAAATTTTCCAAATAATAATCCAACATCAAAAATGTGTTGTAATAAAAAACTTTAATTAAATTTTATAGTTTCTAAAAAACCCAACTCAATGTTTCTTTAAGTTAACCTATCAAACACCTCAAAATTTTCCAAAAAATAATCCAAATGCCAAAAATTTGTTGTGATGAAAGATTTCAAGTATATTCTATAGTACTTAAAAAACTTAATTCAATGCGCTATTGAAGTAAGCTATCAAACACTTTAAAATCAAAATTTTCCAATAAATAATCTAAATGCCAAAAATTTTGATTAAACTTTATATTATCCAAAAAACCCACTAAATGTTTTATTGGGGTGAAGCTATCAAACACCTATTATCCAAACGCCAAAACTTTGTTGTGGCAAAGACTTCAATTACATTCAATAGTACCCAAAAGAATTTAATGCGCCATTGAGGTTTAATTTAATCCAAAGGCCAAAAGTTTGTTGTGATAGAAGGCTTCAAATAAATTGTCAAACATCTAAATAACCCAAATCATCTAAGAAAAATCCAAATGCCAAAATCATCAGTTTTTGGTGATGAAAAACTGAAAAATTTGATAGTATCTAAAAGACTTTTTGCTTTAATTGTGTACTTCTAGTTGTTACTCTAGTAGTTCTGTCTCCCAATCTATACTACTGCAATTTGGGTAGTGCATGTGATGGATTCTGTTAGGAATAGCGTGTGTGCTTCAACTATATTTGCATAAAGTATTAAATCTAAAAAACTTGTTCTTTTTAAATCTTGTCTTATAGCGTTTTCAATATTAATTGAAACAAGTTTAAATGTTTTAATAACTAACTTATTCTAGTACCTAGATTGCTGTACTACTTTTTAAAATTTGTGCAAAAATTGGAACTTAACAAAAAAGAATTCAAACAATTTTTTAGACTAAATCAAACGTCTTTATATCTGTAAAAGACAATTTGACCTATTGGTATTGTCCAAATACTCTAAATGATCAATTTAACTACCAAATTGCAAATTTCTTGAATTTAACCAAACTTTAGAAATTTTCTTAAAATGATCAAAAAATTGATATTTTCTCTTTTCTGCAAGTGTTAGAAGCCTTGTAGTCAAAAAAAGAGGAAGTGATTCTAATCTTTTAATGACCAACACTTAGGCGGGTGGGTGAATCACTCCCGATTATGAATCAACCAACCAGCCTGTGTAAATTTTTGTTATCAAAGAATTTGAAGTTTCTATTCTCTGCAAATGTTAGAAATCTTTAATCAAAAGAAGAGGACACTTGGGCCGGTAGGTGGGTCATTCCAGATTATAATTACCATAAATTAGTAAAGTACTCACCAACCCGCCCAAAATTTTTTTATTATGAAAAAAGTTGCTCTTCTTTGCAAGCGTTAGAAGTTATTAAAAAATAGAAGTTTCTCCTCTATGCAAGTGTTTGAATTGAACACTTGGCCGAGTATTGGAAGTTTTTTGTCCAAAAATGAGAAAGTGATATTTAATCTTTTGAAGATAAATTTTTTTGCGAGTGGGTAGTTTACCTCATATCATAATTACCAGCAAATAGTTTAAACTGTAGTGTTCACACACTTTCCCAAATATTTCTTATAAAAAAATTTGAAACTTTTCCTTTCTGCAAGTGTTAAAAGCTTTTTAGTCAAAATAAGAGAAAGTGATATCCAATCTTTTAATGACCAACACTAGAAGTTTCTCCTATGTGCAAGTGTTAGAAATTCCTAGTCAAAAGAAGAAAAAGTTATATTCAATTTTTTGATGACTTAACACTTGGGCAAATAGGTGGGTCACCTCAGATTATGATTACTATCAACTAATTTAAACTGCAGTGCTCACCAACCCGCCCAAAAATTTGTTATCATAAAATTGATTTTTTTTCTTTTTGCAAGCGTTAGAAATATTTTGTTTAAGTAAGAAAGCGTGATATTCAATCTTTTGATGGCCAAGACTTGGGCGAGTAAATAAGATATCCAGATCATGATTACTAATCTTAAGTTTGTCCTTTCTCCAAGTGTTAGAAGTCCTTTAGTTAGAAGAAGGAAGAGGAGGTAATATCTAATTTTTTGATAGTCAACACATGGGCGGGTGTTTGGTAGACTCCAGATTATGATTATTATGAAGTAGTTTAAACTGGAGTGTTTACCCACTTGCCAAAAAACTTTTTATTATAAAATTAAAAGTTTTTCTTCTTTACAAATATTAGAAGTCGTTTTGTCCAAAAATAAGAGTTTATTTCAGATCAGAATTGTCAGCGGTTAATTTAAACTGTAGTGTTCACTCACTTGCCCAAATGTTTGTTATCAAAAAATTTAAAGTTTTTCTTCTCTGCAATTGTTAGAAGTTTTTTGGGTTCGTAGATGGGTCACTCCAAACCATGATCACCATCAAACAGTTTGAGCTGAAGTGCCTACCCACCCACTCGAGTCTTTGTTATAAAAAAAATAGAATTTATCTTCTAAATGTTAGAAATCTTTTAGTCAGAAGAAGAAAAGTTGTGTGGGTCATTCCAGATTATAATTACTATTGAGTAATTTGAACTAGAATATTTACTCACCCGCTTAAGAGTTTGTTATCAAGAAATTTTAAATCTTAGAAATTTTTATATTAGAAGAGAGTATGATGAATTCAATCTTTTGATGACCAACAGTTGGAACGGTGGGTGGGTCACTCTAGATTACAATTATTATCAAGTAGTTTAAAAATAAATTTAAAAATTCTTTGGAAAACTTAAAAAGATTTTTGAAAGACTCTAAGAAACTTGAGTAAATCTTGAAAGACTTTTGAAGCTAATTAAGACAATAAAAGTAGACCTTTACTAGACGTTCAAAAGTTTGGAAAACTTATTAAAACATTATGGAATTCTTTGAGAGTAACTACAACTGACAACCTTAACAGCTTCCAAAAGGCTGAAAAATCTAAAAAGTTTAAAGACTTCAAAAGATAGAACAATAAACAAAACATGTTTAAAAAAATGTCGGAAAGAAAAAGTTTGAAAAAAATTAATAAAAGTAAAAAGCTTTTTTAGTAAAATTATTTATTGGTGCAAACAGAAATTAAATTGCTAAACAGTAGTAGAAACGGAAAAAATCACTTTATTTCTATTGAAGTAATCTTCTAGAATTAATCATTTAATTTAGGCTGATCAAATTAAATAAAAATTAATGTTTTATAATATATTTTATTATATTGTGAAGTTGATGATGATTTTCAGTTGGATTTATTTAAAAATAACCTTCCTCTTAATCGGACAGTTCCAACAAAAATTCATGCTAAAATGTGTAACAGAAATTTTTAAGAAATTCGTGGTTGATCAATTTTTGGAATCACGACTTGGCGAAATGATTAATTGTAGAAATATAACATAAGAGACACATTAATTTCAGTTTTAGAACACCTGCGGTTATTTGATCTTTTTTAATAGTGTGAAAGCTCGCAACGACATGGACATAATAGAAAATTGGAGGTATTGAAAAGACGAAATGGCATGATCAAAGCAACATATTGATATTTGGTCAGACAAAATGATGACAGATGGCCAACGGATACCATTAACAGAAATCCGATGGTGCATGCAATAGGGTTACGTTGCCCGTGTTAGAAAATTGACTTAATTTAACTGGGAATTGTTAATAAAGTAATGATCATTTGTGCGGCAATTTCAAACAAGTGTTACGCAACCAAAAAGAGCATAATAATATATAATAAAATAATGAATCCAACAATACACAATGAGGTTGGAGCATCAGGTACGAGTACACACAGCACAGCACAGTGCAATACTGAAAAGGTGAAAAGGCACGATAATAAAGGAGCCATTTAACATGCGTAGATGAAAACTGCTCCATATAACTAATGTATAATTAATAGCAATTGTAAAAACAATAGCCTTTAGTATGAAAGAGAGTATACTTTAGTAAATCGCGGTTTTGACTTTTGTTGTTTACTCAGTGTGAATGTGAGGAACGGGACCCATTGTTTCATGTCGAATATTTAACTAGAATATCAAAAAGTATATTTAACAACGCACCAATTTTTTTAACTTTTTTTCAAGCGTAAATATTTCACTGGTGATTACTTGTTCTCTTACAATTTACGTTTCAATTAAAATCCAGACCGAGTTTTCTTTTTCTGACCAAAACAAATATTTGATTGAAATTCATTTTCAATTTTATATATTTATTTAATGGAACGTAATAAAAGTTTGTAATTTTGTGAAAGAATTAACTATCAGGTAAACTAATAAGGTTTTATTCTCCGACGATTATTCAATAAACAATAGGTCATCAGTGGAGTTCATGATCAATCAATTCTTTGTCTCTGTGGAAATTAAAAATGATCCCGCAGTTACGATCCGCCCACTTTCTTAGTAGTGACCATTCGGCAGGCATTAGTTTAAAAAATAAAAGAATTCTTAATCATGTGTTTTACGACGTTGTGTTTTGGTACTTAACAGACTTAATAATTAATTATTTAAAACAATTTTGCTTAATTAAAACTTTTAAAAATAATTATGCACTAACAGAAAAATTTACTTTTAATAGTTAATAAATAGCAATATTTTCTTTAATTTTTTGATATTACAATTGATTCACAATATTTTCAACATAACATTAAAAAAATAGTTCAAACTGGTTTTAAGCAAGCCGAAGATTGTTTAAATGTAGGGTTGACATGAAACAAATAATGTCTTTCACGTCTAAAATAAAAGTTGCCATAAAAACAAAAATAAATTTTCAATTTGAAGAAATACTCAAACAGCTTGTTGAGAATGCTTGACGTGCGGGTCTTTTCAGAATTATAAAATGGTTTTTTATTTGTTTTGAATTGCTAAGCATCATGTTGAGTATGAGCTTAATGTGTGTACTCGGTTCATACAAGCTTTGGTTTGAGTGCGTCTAATCTCAGTTGCGGATCACACTTACGCTAGACAATCAATAATATTAAACAATCTATTGCACAATATATTGCTAGGACCACCTACACGTTGTAATATAATTGTGCAAACTTTTTGTTAGTTACTGACACATCTGCAGTCAACATGTGGAATAAAATAAAACAAGTTGTGTGACCATTACTTTAGTTAAAAAAGAAGGAGAAAAAAAGCAAATAGATGAAAGAATGGTTCAAACAATAAAATAAATACTTTTAGATCAGATTGTACAATACAAATCTGATTGACTCAATATATTGCGCAATCTTTCAATATGATCGACAGACGGTCAATATTATTGTATAATATCAATAATTGTGCAATACATTGACTACAATATTGAACGTCTAGAGGCCACTTAACTTCAAAAATAGTCGCTCTACAATACATTGGCATACTTCCAGCAATTTTTCAAATAGTGTAGACTAAAGTAAATTATTTAAAAAAAAAAATTCAAGATTACTATTTTGAACAAGATCATTATATTTATTTTAAAAAAACATTTGTAAAACGCAGTGTGTACTTTCATTCATTTTCTATAATACATAGCTAAATTCTTAGTTTTTAGACAGGATTTTTATCATGTTTGCTACTGAAAGTTAGATTTTGAACAATTTTGGTTAGATTGTTGTTTTTAATTTCCGGATTTGTGCCTCTATAGTACGAGTTTCAACATTTTATATTAAGTTATTGCATCTAAAATCTGAAATTTTATATTTAATGGCCAACTTCAACAGTTTTTTGTCAAAATCATGTTCTATGATATGTTTGTTTTTCAAATTATGTCTCAATATATTTGACACATATTATTACACTCATTTTCAAGAAGTACGACTTAACACTTTAATAAAAACTGATTTTTCCTTAATTTTAAGCTTTATTGATTTCTTTAATGATTGATTTTTAATTTCTGGTTATAATTTTGTTTTTCAAAGTACATATATACATTTTAAATGTTTAGAACTTTAAAACTTCAAAGAAGAAGCCAAAGACAAAGAAGTATTTGCCTAGTAAGCCCTTCTAGTGGTGTGGTTTGGATTTCACGTTAAAACTGTAGGTCCCGCATATTTGTGTAGAACTATTATCGCACACCACAAACATACAAGAGGGGAGCCTACAAGAGGGGAGCCTACGCTCGTAGCAAGCACGGCATTATAAGAAGAAGAATACAAATCCATTACAATATTTTTGAGTAAATTCAAGAAACTGTCAGTATTAAAAAATCATATTTTTGTTGTAGTTAGGATTTTTAAGCCTTACTACAAAATATTGAGAAAAGCCATAAACTATTAAAAAGTGCAAAACTTTATTTATAAGAAGTCAAAAGTAACAAACAAATATTTTCAAAAAGAACCAAAATTTGTCAAAAAACGGATAAATAGGCATAATTTTATTAAATTTTAAGGAGAAACTTTTAATTTCTTAACGTCATACACTTGGGTAGGTGGGCAAAAACTCCAAACTCAAACTACTTGTCTATAATCATGCTTAGGAATGCCCCCACCCACTCACCAAGTGTTTGTCATCAAGGGATTGAATATTACTATTACCTCTTTTGGCATAGAGACATCGGTTGCGGAGAAAAAAAGTTCTTGACAACATACACTTGGGTGAATGGTTAGGAACCTCAGTTTAAACTACTTGTTTGTAATCATGCTTTGGAATGCTTCCACCCGCTTAGTGTTTGTAATCAAGAGATTAACACCATCAGTTCCTTTGACGTAAAGACTTCCAACGCTTGCGGAGACAAAATACTTACAATTTCTTGATAATTAACTTGGACAAGTGAAAAAAAAACCCAGTTTAAACCACCCGTTTGTACACATGCTCTGGAGTAAAAGTGTTTATCATCAAAACTTGTTATTACCTTTTTGAATATTGAAGCTTCTTTTGCTTGCAGAATAGAGAAACTGTTAATTCCCTAATAACAAACGCTTGGGTGAGTGGGCGGGATCTCCAGTTTAAATTATTTGTAATTATGCGGGGCGTCCACTCACCAAGTGTTTGGCATCCAGAGATTGAATATCAACATCACCTTCTTTTCAAATTATGACTTCAAACGCTTGCAGAGAGAAGCAATTTCCAATCTCTTGATGACATACTTGGGTGGCTGGGCAAGAACCTCAATTTAAATTATCCGTACATACTCATGTTCTCTTCTCTTCTTTGATCATAGAAACTTTTAACACTTGAAGAGAGAAGAAACTTTTAATCTCTTGATGACAAACACTTGGGTGGGTGGGCAAGAACCCAGTTTAAATTATGCTCTGAGGTGCCGCGCCCACCCACCAAATGTTCGGCATCAAGAAATTGGATATCAATATCAGTTCCTTTCAAATTAAAAATTCTAAAGTTTGCAGAGAGAAGCAATTTCCAATCTCTTGATATGCCATCACTTGGGTGAGTTTAAATCAACCGTCTACGCTTGCATAAAGAATTTTTTTTAATCTCTTGATGATAAACACTTGGGTGAGTGAGCGAGAACCCCAGTTCAAACTACTTGTTTGTAATTATGCTCTGTAGTGCCGGCAACAAACTGTTGAAAAGTGTAAAAAAATACAAAAACTCAAAAATGACAAAATTTGGCTATCAAATATCAAAATATTGTTAAAAAGTACCAAAATCCGGCCATAAAACTGTTAAAATGTAATATTTATTTATAAAATGAATAAAATAGCCAAATCCGACTATTAAATATAGAAATATAGCTGGAAAATACTAAAATTTGTCCAAAAATTGTCAAGTATAATAAAATCCGGCCATTTAAATATTGTCCAAAAACATTTAAAAACTGCAAAATCCGGTTATGAAATATGAAAATATTGTTAGAAATAGCAAAAATCCGGCCGTAAACTGTTAAAAAGTACAAAACTTTATTATAAAAAGATAAAAATAAGTAACTGCAACTATAAAACATTAAAATATTTTCAGATGGAATAAAAATCTGGCCAACAACGGTTAAAAAGTGCAAAATTGTATTCTTTACATGTCAAAAATAGCCTAATCCGGTGTAGAAACATCAAAATTTTGTAAAAAAACAACAAAATGTCAAAATTTAGCAATAAACCATTCAAAAGTATTAAATTCTTTTCATAAAATGTCAAAAATAGCAAAATTCAGTCATGAATATTAAAACTATGTTATAAAAAATAAAATCCGGTCATAAACTGTTGGAAAGTACAAAACCTATATATAAAATGTCAAAAATAACAAAATCTAGTTTTGAATCATTAAAATTTTGTTATAAAATACTATAATCCGGCCATAAAGCTATTGAAAAATGTAATATTTTACTTATAAAATGTCAAAAATAGCAAAATCCGGCTTTAAAATATCAAAATATTGTTAAAAACTCCAAAATCTGACTATAAAACATCAACATATTGTTAGAAAGCACCAGAATTTGGCCATAAAATATCAAAATTTAGCAATAAACCGTTAAAAAGTGTTAAATTCTTTTAATAAAATGTCAAAAATAGCAAAATCCAGTCATGAATATCAAAATTATGTTAGAAAAAACAAAATCCGGTCATAAACTGTTAAAAATAGCAAAATCCGGCTTTAAAATATCAAAATTTTGTTAAAAAACTCAAAATTTGACTATAAAAAATCAAAATATTGTTAGAAAACACTAGAATCAACCCATAAACTTGTTGAAGAAAATTATGACTTTTTAGCAAAATTTGACTAAAGGATCAAAATATTGTTAATAACAGCAAAATTATAAAATCAAAAATATCGTATCAGAAAGCACTAACAATCGGCTATAAACAGCAAAAGTGCAAAATTCTATTTATAAAAAGTAAAAAATAAATCCGGTCATAAAATATTTTTAGATAAAATCTAATTTTGACCAAAAACGGTTTAAAAGCACAAAATTTGATTAATAAAAAGTCAAAAATAACAAAATGCGGTCTCGAAACATCAACACATTGTTAGAAAACACCAAAATTAGCTCATAAACTGTTGGAAAATGTATTTTATATGAAATCCAACTAGCAAAATCCGGCCATCAAAATATTGTTAGAAAAAACCAAAATTTAGTCATACAAAATTTTTCCAAAAAATCCAACTATAAAAAACATCGTTGAAAATCCTATTTGAAAAAACTGCCAAATTCTATTCACAAAATGTCAAAAATATCCCCCTCACAGGTCGATAGCTACGCCACTGGTAAAACCTATAGAAATATAACAAGATTCGCTATTTTTCAAAACACGCATTACAAATTGCAAAATTCGTTCTGACAAATGACAAATTTTACAAAGATTTCAAAAATGTGTTTAGTTAAACTTTAAATCGCTTTTAATAAGTTTACTAATACACGTACAAGATTCTACCGCTGAGTTCTTGATATGTGACAGATTTAAAATTAAAATTTATTTTGAGGTTGACAAGAAGACTTTTTTTGCAATATTAACTATCAAATGTTATGAGACGCCTGCATATTTTGAAACAATAAATAAAATAAGAAATTTCAGTCATGTATTTATAAAATAGCCGGCTTGTTTTATTATTCAGTTGTATATTCAAATGCATCTTTAATTATAAAAGCGAATAAAACGATACCGACGAAATTTTACTGTGGCGTATAAAAGTTTTCCATGCTTGCACACGTAACGTAAACGAAGAAACCCGGCATACCCCGTTTTCCTCGGAGCGTTTATGTTTATGAAGAAGCCTTATAAATTTTATAATTAGTCTCGTTGGTACAACATCTTTAGAATGAAACATAAAAATTAGCACATCTCGCAAATCCCCCAGGGCCGATACGGTCCAATAAAGGAACGCTGCAATAGATAAACACTCCCCAAAAGATTTTCGTAATATTTACTTCAGTCGTAATGTTACATTTATTTGATCGCGTCGCACATGCGACAGACGACAAAGTCGGTATTGTACTTGTCTTATAAAAGAATACACTGTAAAGCTATTTTCTTATTATTATTTTTTTTAATCTCTGTATCTGTGGCGTATATGACAAGCAGATATACCGCTTTAGAATGACCCTGAGCAATCTACAGATCGACTTCAATGTCAAGACTCTATTCTAGTGAACAGGTTTACGTATACGTACGTATTAATCACACTACTCAATGGAAATTAATTTAAGGACACACCATGGCATGAAGAGCGCCGATCGCATCTTTCTATTGATTATATAGCGCCGTTCTCATACTTCTTTTTCCCACCCGTACGCTTTGCTTTCCTCTCACTCATTCTCGCTCGCTCTCTCTGTCCCCTTCTTTGTTTATCAGGTATAATCATATTTATTAACACACGAATTCTACCGCACAACAGAATTCACAAAAGATTTCCTTAATCACATTCATAGATCATCTCATAAAAAAATTATTATATATGGCAACGGCGATTCAATCAATATCTCATCAAAAATCAACAAATTTATTAAAAAAAATTATTCAATTCACGACACACTAAAAATTGTAATCCTATTTTGTAAAATATTTAATCAAAATTAACATATCAAGATCATTTATTAAAATTTGTATTTTTTATTAACAACTTGAATACATTCAACAATGAAAACATCAACAGTTATTGTAATCTACAACTTTTTGTTAGCTTTCTGAGTTTTTGGTAACAAAACGTTTTAATTTGCTTAGATTTTGTTTTAGAATTCAGATTAATAATTTATTTTTGTAATTTTATAATTTTCTGAGTTATTTTAATATTTTCTTTTAATATGAGTTTTCCAGAACGTAATTTTAGGTTAGGTTAGGTTAAAGTTAGGTTAAGTTAGGTTAGGTTAGGTTAGGTTAGGTCTTTAGATATGTCTGCAATACTATGGAAATGTTTGTTAGAATCCCCAAATTATTTTTTAGATGTTTTGGGTAACACGTTTCATGTTTCAACAAAATTTTTGAACTTTTGGACAAAAACAACAATTCGGTTTACTCCAAACATTTTTTAGATGTTTTGGGCAATACTTTTTATGTTTGTTCATTTTTTGGACAAAAGCAATAATGTTATGATGCCTTTGCATACTATTTGGTTTATTTAGAAGTTTTGGGCAACACTTTTTATAGTACAAAAAAATTTGTTAAATCTGTTGAGTTTTTGGACAAAAACAATAATGTTATGATGGCTTTGCATACCATTTGCTTTATTTCAAGTATTTGTTAGATGTTTTGGGCAACACGTTATATGTTGCAACAAAATTTGTAAGAATTTTGGACAAAAACAATAATGTTATGATAGCTTAGCTTCCGTATTTGTCATACACTCCTAAATTTTATTGAAGAAATCGTTTTTGGCAAATAGCAACTATTTACCGTTCGCCAAAAAAAATTTCTTTAAAAGTACGGAATACAAAATTTGATCAAAAAAATTACGTCTACTCTACAATTTCTAATTTTTCATAATTGATATGTTTAGCTCTTCTATAAGTATATAAAATTTGCATAATTTTGTCTACAACATCATTTCTTGAAATCCTGAATCAAAAGTTGCATTTGTTCATAGAAACCTTTTTTTATTAACGTTTTTGTATTTTCCGTTGTTTGTCATCAATTCTTTAGATTTGATCTATTCATCTAGTAAAACATTGTCTTTTTAATCATTTTTATTCTACTTCTCTCAAAATAATCAAATTTTAAATTTGGCAAAACTTTTTTTGTACAATTCAAAAATTCAAAAAACTTTCTTTCGAAAACAGTAAACAGACAATGGTTCTTAGTTTTTCTAATCATTCAATAGCATCAACTTAATTTCTGATTGCTGTTTATAAATTTTGGTTCACAATTTTGCTGCAAATAAGAAAATTGCACCAGGAATATTTTTTATTTTTGTAATCTGTAGACCCAAATTTTTGCTATATTGCACAGCTTTCTGCTTATTAGAAAACCATAAAATTCATTTTTAGCATTAGTTTTGTTTGATACTTTCTTTGCAAACAATTAAAGCATTTTTGTCATTTTGTTTTTATCTTTAATTCAGAGCGATTTAAGACTATCAATTTAATATTGCAAATGACAATCTCTCTTTCTTATGGGTATAGTAAACGTTTTGTAATATGATAATCACATGCGTTTGTCTTACCAACAGTTACGCTCTAGCATACTAAGTACCAGGCCAACTGTACTGTTGTACAAAGCTGTAAAAAGTTGTAACTCATACACTGGTTTTTGAAGGCTTGGGGTTGTGTGTTAATACTGTATCTGGTATTGATTAAAAGCATGATGTGCACTAGCATGTGTATTAATACCGTATTTTGTATTAAAGTTTTGTACGTAAACGCCGCTAAGAGCATGCTGTGCACTGGCTTTTACGTCTTTGAGTTGCAAGAATAGCAAAAGATTGTTAAGTTAAAAATTCTTAGGCTGTCAACAATGTTGTTGTTTTATGAGATTTAATACATCAATTATTGCATTCTGTATTAGTAGGTTCCCCAAGTGTTCTATGTTAGTGGTCCAAATAACCGTATTGTCGGCATAGCAAATGTTTTTGGTATTTTGCTATTTATGACTACTCCTGCTCTCTTTTCTTCTACGGCTTCTCTAAAAATCTCCTCGCTGTATAAATTAAATTAAAAATAATAAACCAATTAAGTTGTATTTTATTATTTTGAGCAGAAAGCACACGGGAGGAACGCTGATGTATGAAGACGTACTAGACCGACTCAAATAGGGAACAGTGAGGCAAGTTGAAACGACGCAAGAAAAAGAAAAACAGTTCCTCTGCTGCAGTGAAATGATGCGATTACATAGAATAACAGTTGATGACGTTTAAAAAATAATGGCCGTAGGCGCTTTCTTAGATATAATTAACTTTGCTCTATTTTTACTGCGAGGCTAATCACCAGAGGTGAATCTACAAATTTAGCCACAAATTCAAGGTTTTTAACACACGCTACACCGAGGCAGACCATCTGAAATTTTTATTCTTATCCGAAAGGACAGTAAAGCGTACTCATCATATCACATTCTTTTTAACCAGAAAAACTGACCCTATAAATAAAGGACTTAAACCCAAAACTCTTTAGCAGTCGAGTACGCTAACCACTACACCACCTGGGCAAGAAGTATTGGCCGTTAAAATAAAAATATACTTTAAATTATTTAATAAAGTTTATCATCGGTGTAGTGGTTGGGTGGTTGAGCGTTTGTTGCATTAATAACAAACATTTAAAAACCTTTGAAAAGAGTTTAAAAAAATAAATAGAGCTTTTGACATATGAGAATATAAAACATTAATTATAAAATGCAAATAAATTAACAACAAAAGAACTAACTGAGACAGACAACCCTGCCAAAGCAAAAATTAAAACTATGAAACCAAAACAAAATATCAAACTAAAACTGGACTTACAAATTATATTTAATTAAAGCCAAACAAGAAAAACATAAAGAAGAATAAAAAAGAAGAAACAGAAGACAAACCAAACCACAACAAAACAAATGCTGATTGAAACAATGCAACCCAAGTTGTGTTAAAGAAATCTTCTTACTTGCACACATGTTACCACTGAGAATCAAATCAAATTAATTATAGCCTAATTGCAACTTCTAAGAATTCATGATTTGATCCAAAAACTGATAGCGTTTTCAACTTTTTTGAAAAAAATAATTTTATTGTTGCCTAACTATTATCATTAAAAGTCTTTGATTTGATAACATTAAAAAAAAAAATTAAAAGCTTTTACTGTAAACTTACGCGACAGCATTTTTAACTTTTGTAAAAAAATCAAATTAATTATTGTTTTAAAATTTTTGATTAGAACAAAATTTGATTAATTTTTGAACTTTTTTTAAAAAAGAGTAAAAATTTTAATTTTTGAAAAATCATTTATCATTTTACATGATAGTATTTTCAACTTTTTTTGAAAAAACTACTATTACTAACAATCTTTGATTTGACCAAAAATTTGATTTATTTATAAAAATAAAAAAAAATAATGTAAAAATAAAAAAAAACTAAAAAGCTAACTATCATTTTACTTGATAGCATTTTAAACTTTTTTAAAACAATCAAATTAGTTGTTGCCTAACTACTATCACTAACAATCTTTGACTTGATAAAAAGTTTGATTTATGTTTTTTTTTAAATAAAAAAAATAAAAATTAAAAAAAAATCAAATTAATTATTGTTTAAGATTTTTGATTTCAACAAAATTTGATTCGTTTTTGAACATTTAAAAAAAAGAATAAAAATCTTTTGCTATTATATTACTTAATAGAAACTTTAATTTTTATAAAAAAAAGAGATATTTTAAAAATTAAAAAAAAAAAGTAAATCAAGTCAATATATCTAAGCACTAAAAAAAAGTAATACAACTGAACACGCCAAAGTCCTAAAAGATAAAAATAATGCTAGAAAGATAATACAAAATTTCTATTTAAACAAATCTAGACAAATTAGCTAATATTTAAAAAAAAATCTTATTCTAAAAGATTTTGGTATTACATTTTCTAAGATCAAGAATAGTTTTTATTAGAATGAATTGAGATTCTAGAATTACAGCAGAATTTGATAATTTACTTTTTTAAAATAATACAAAATGTGCAAAATATGACCAAAAATTGAATTTAAAATAAAAATGAGTAAAAAATTGATTTCTTTAAATTTTATTGAATAGGATTTTTGTATTAAACTTTTGACCTTAACAGAATCTTCAAGAAACTAAAAAAAATATTGCTAGTAATTGACATCATAGACAGGTACTTTAATTTTGTTGACAAAGTTAATCAAAGCAATGCATTAAGTATGCAGCAAATTAAGGATTACTACACAAATGCTAGAGCAATTTAAATTTTGTATTTTTTTGGTATAATTGCATGTAGAAAGTAAAAAAAAAACTTTGCATATAACATTGATTGTTGGTAAATATTTAGTTAAAAACTGGAAGGGTTGATATTCGAGATTGAGAGTTGAGAAGTATCGATTGATTATAATAAAGCATCGTGTTGTACACGATGATGTTAAAATGTGGGCTGATTATAACTGGAGGAATTTGTGGAATGATTTGAATGTTACGTATATAAATATGAGGAGGAGATACTGGTATATTTATTAGTATGAATCCCAGAGGCATCTAAATCGTGGTCCTGCAGAAGGGTTAATCAACCACAGGTGGACGTTACTAGTAGAAAGGACGGGAGCGGCAGCGCAGTAGCAACAAGATTTAGGCTGGTAGGACTTATTCCCGGGGGCAGTAGCGTAGCAGGAAGTTGCCGGGCTAAAAGGCAAGGGTTAAGCACCAAACAAACGAACCCCACAGCATAACAATACCGACTTCCGCTTCATGGCTCTCCCAGGAAAAAGCTGCGAATATTTATCATAATTAACAACTTTTATGTACCGGCAGAGAAAGAAAGGCATCTCTAAGGTGAACAAAAAGTGTGATTAAAACAGCTAAATTGCAGCATTAAATTCGGACAAAAAAATATAACATAATAAAAAGTAATAATACGTTTTTTTTTTGTTATTGCGTGGCGTTGCGTTTCTTAACAAAAAATAAAAAGTAACGAGGAGTAATCAAAGGCCTATTATGTCTAAACATTTATGATATAAATAGTGAATTAGAGTAATTTTCTAGGTGGGGGTGTATGTGCTACTTAGGGGTGAATAATTAAGAAGGCCTTTAAATAATCTGCAGAGCAATTACAAGGGTAGAACTGAAAATAACTTGCAACGCCCAATTAAAATTGATGCGCTGATTAGAAAAGCCAATCAAAACTTGCGAATGTTATTCAATTTTTAGTCAAATTACACACAATTTAAGAAGTTTCCCAGTCGTCGAACTTAAGCGGCCGTCCCGACGTCTCATTACCGTGTTTACACAGCTCAGTTTGCTTTACGTATATACCCCTCAAACCATCGCTGCCATTACTCCATCCTTCAACGTTCAGACGTCTCTGTAATTCGCTCTCTACTACCTATCTCACTCAGCCCCCATTGTCTCCAAATCTTAAATGTACGCTTAAACTCATAGATTAGTAACCCTCACTGTTTACATTTCCCTTAACTTATCCGCAAATAAATTTAAAACACTGATACTTGTAATTGTTTATACATACAAATCCCAATTACTTTTAACCGCAGTTTACATCAACGACTTTCAAAATTAAACAAACAAAACGCAAATACTTATTATCTTTCATTCTATTTATACACATGCAGGTAATATTTTGTAATACAGTAACAACAAAAAAAGTTTTACAATAACAGAAAATATTTTTGATATCATATGTTATCAAAGGAGTCTGGAGTAAGTCCATTCCTTTAAGGAATAATTAAATCTTTACATTACACTTTATGAAAGTTATAAACTCTAAAAATCAATTTCTGTAAAATCTGAAAAAAATTAATATCTGAACACATAAACAATATATAATATTGAAAGTAGTGGTCTCGACATCGATTAAGATTGCTATTAACAAAAGAGTGAATCGTCATTGTGAGTTTTCATTTACTTGTATTGTGTCCATTATACAACTAGCTAAATAAAATAATGCTATTTTTTACGTTTTATTGCCCACGGATAATGCAAAAAGAGCACTAAAAAGTGACAAAAGTAATGGGACGATTAGGCCCGGAAAAATTTTGGAAATCAATAATTTTTTTTCTTTTTTTTTGACAAATGCCGCAAACTCATAAACGAATGGTTGAATGGATTTTTTTATTTATTTACCTATCTAACTATCTATTTATTTAATCATTTATAGATGGATAAATAGTTGAATTCATTAATTATCTATTTATCCATCTATCCGTCCACATACCCATCCATCCATTCGTAGCATTTATCAAAAAAATAAAAAAGTTTCCACGGTTTCTAAAATTTTCCCTGGCCTAACCGTCCCGTTAATATAATAATTTAATAAATAATTTCATTTTTTTTGTATGCGTTATAAGTATTGTAGCTGTAAAAAAAATATAGCCACATTTGGTGTGTCATCTGTTTTTAATACGGCACGTCCCCATTAAAAAAAAAAATTGCGTTATATTTTCTTAAAATGTTTACAATCTGGCTCATTTTTGTACACTGTTTGTCATGCCTTTCTTAAAGCACTTTAAGTGGCTATGCATAGTTGTGTAAAGCCCGTGTAGGTATAAAAATCTAAAAGACATTTTGCTCTATCATTGAGATACGCATTTGTAGTGCATTACCTGTGCGTTTGCGTTCCCGAGTTCTCTCTCTATTTCAAATTTTCAAAACACATTATTTTTTTGAAAAAATCAAAAAAGGTAATGGGGCAATTAAGCCTCGGAAAATTTTAGGAAACGTTGGAAATTTTAAGTTTTTTTATAAATTTCTCTACCTAAACGCATCTACTTTTTTACTCACCTCCAACCAAAATAAGTTGAGTTGAAGGTTTGACCAGGATATTAAGAAAAAAACAAATACTACAGCAACACAGTTTTGTTAAGATACCATGTAGCAAATACAAACTTAAGATTTTTGCTCATTTGTTAAGACTTTTCTGCCAAAACATAAAACTCAAGACAATTTACCCATAAAAAATGGTTTTTGGGCCAATGAACAGATTATTTTAACATAATCCTAAGCACCAGCAAACATATAAAATATTGATGCACTTAACTTTCAAAAAAGATCAGATCAAGAAAACATTGATAATTGAAGAAACTATATTTTGACTAAAACCCAAAAAACTACATGGTTCTCGATAAAAAAAAATGATCAAAAATTCAAATCTCGTTTTGCCCTTAGCCCGGATAAAATCCCAAACAGAGCTCTGAAATCGTTTTTGTATAAATAATAATGGCACTCACCAATATTGCAAATGCTATTTCTAGAACAAGGCACTTTCCGACAGTTTGGAAAGATTCTCACGTCATCAACATTTCTAAATCTGAATAAGACATGAAGTTCCCTAAAACTATCGGTCTTTAAACCTACTATGCACTTTAAGTAAGATCATAGAGAGAGCGATCTTAGACATTATTCTAGAGCAAACAATTTTTTCCCCTCTCATCAACAAAGATTTCCGACTGAAGAAAACTACGGGTTTACCTTTTTTAACGTCCAAAAAGCCTTTGACAAGTTCTAGCACAAGGGACTTCTCCTAAAACTGATCAGACAACATTGTTTTTTATAAGGCTGATAGCTTCATATCTAAAAAATTTGGCAGTAAAACTTGAAAATCATATTTCTACTTCACAGCAGATCAAGGCTGAAGTCCTTCAAAGCTCTATTCTCTCGCCTTATCTTTTTATCTTAGGAAGCATGCACAGGGTAAAAATGGCACAATATGCTGATGACTTATTAAGGTCAACTAAAATAGTTACCTTATGACTACAAAAAACCACCTTTGATCTTGATGATTGGCTAGATGATTTGCGCGTCACAGTGAATCTAGGAAAAAACAAGGCCGTTCTTTTCACAAGATGTCAATCACTCACTTTTCATAAAAACTAACATGGCTAAAGCTGTTCTATAATTGATGTTACGTTGAAACAGTGGCATGTTGCTCCGGAACAAAACCCGGCTCTACACCTCGACCTTTCAAAGCAAAACCTTAAGGCCTTTCAAAGCAAGACTTTGTAGATGTTTGATAGAGCTTATGGTTTGTCCGAAACATATTTAGATATTTAGACCGAGCTCCGGATTCTTCTACTTCTACACTATATAAAAGCTTTGACCAAAAAGTATTTTAAAAACTTTGCTGTAAACTCCAATCCTGACCTGGCACAACTCGTCGAACTAGATTGAGAAGATTCTATCTACAAACGACCAATAAATTTAATAGTAACTGAGTAACCCAGTAACCTCTTTCATAAGTGGATAAAAATATTTCCCAACAAAAAAATCATAAACCGAAAGAAGAGGGGGGTTAATTGGTAGGCACTTTCTTTGTAAGAGTGAAAGTCCTTAGAAGATTTCTCTCCCAAATCACAAAAAAAAGTAAACTCTCTCAATACCTTCTCCAAAAATGAACAAATAAAGTCTACTTAAAAGTTGAAAAAAAAAACAAAAAATTTAGAACAAATAAAATCTAATCAAGAATTTGAATACTAACACACTACTAAGTAGCAAAGATGCAAATAAACTTAATATTTTAGCTGCCACTTGCCAGTTAGGACTTTTCTATCAAAATCTAAAATAAGTGTAGAGCCCAAACGTTAAAAAAATTTAAAAACTTTAGCAAGAAACAAACAGAATCTAATAAAAAACCGGATACTAGCTTACTTTTGTTCAGATACCAGGAATTTTTGCACTCATTACTTACAATTTTTCTACCAAAATTCAAGACAGGCAGAAATTATACTGGCTGCCATAAGTAAATAAAAACACGTTTACCCTGTAGTTCAGGGTAAACGTGTTTTTATTCTTAGTAATAATTAATGAAAATTTCAGAAACTTTAACAAATAACATTTGGGTCAACATTAATATTGCTTAATTCTTTCAACAAGGCGACAAAGCATATTTAAAATTGTTTTATGGTATGCTATCCCAAATGTCCAAAAACTGTCGTTGGGGGTTATCTTTACTGTTTGGGGAATTAAAAGTAATGAAAAAAATTGTTGGTACGATTTAACTACAAAAATTTTAAAATCTACAATACATAAATCGTATAGAAATTTGATGATTAATTAAACTTCTTCTTTGTTAACAAAAAATGGTCCCAGAAACCGCTAGCCAGAGAGCTTCTTTACAATTATTTATGCTTTTACAACGTTTAGGCCAAAACTTGTTGTTTCTTGTGTGATTCTGTCTACTTATTAGTTAGAACTTTTTTAAAACAGGTATAATGAAGCCATAGATATAGTGTTTTTAGGGCATGGACTTAAATTATCTCAGCGGATTATTTCATTCATAACCAAGTTATTTAGTCTTCAGGGGTTAAATAGCTTCCAGGTATATGAAACAAACTTAATTGTCCTCCAAAGCAATTGGTAATAAAATAATTTGCTGAGATAATTTAATTCTATGTCGTAATGACAGTATATCTATGGCTACACTATACTGTAGACAATTTATAAATAAAATATTATAATTTTAACATGAAAGTATCTGCAAACATATAAAGTGTTGGTGTACTAAAAAAAATACTAACAGATTAAAAACAAAAAAACACTTGGTAACGATAGTGATCACTCCTAGAATAGAGAAAAGTAGTTTTTTACAAAAAAATGTTAGTACTGAAGTAGCACTAAATGAGTTAAAACTATCACTAGACTAAACTTAGCTGAAAAACCAATTCTAAAAAAAATTGTCTAAAACTTATAGTGAAGAGCTTTTTGTTGGTGTGTTTACGTACATTTTTTCTAAGCCTTAACAAGCTAAGTGTTAAGTGCTAATTAAGTCTCAATTATAACAAAGTAACTATGTTTAGAATGAAAAACCAACAAATTTGCATAAGACATTTTAAGTACAATAACTATTTTAAAAAAATTAAAAATTAATTTGTCATTCCTGTGGGAAGCTAGTTGAATTAGCGATTTGCAGCTTACATAGAGCAATGGTCCAGCTACTAAAAAAAATATTTGATCTCCACTGAATGAAATATGAAGCTTGATTAATTAATTAAATTGACAAAAGTGTTAAATCACTTCTCATTATGATACCTATTTAGTATAAATCAAAGTGTAGAAAATAGTTTGTTAATTTATGTAAATTGAACTATTCGGATGAAACTTTACATTATTATTATTATTATTATTATTATTATATTTAATATCCACCCACTGGAATTTCAATAAGCGATTTTAATACGGAATCTCACCTACCAGCACACCGCGCCACGGCACCGGCCGATATTTTATGGCTTGATTATATTCATGCAAGTCAATGCAAAAATAATTAACCTGTTTGTATACTCGGATATTTTAAAGGCTGCTTCTTTAACACTTTCAAATTGTCTGTTTACATTACACTATAAACAGTGCGATGTAAACATACGGACCACTAATATCATATCATAAAATATATAATTAAATCACAGCTTCAGTCCAAAAATAAAGAAGAAAATGATGAAGAAGAAGAAATGTTAATGGTAGATATAAACGAATAATTGTCATTGATTTTTTGTTCTGATTTAATAAATTGATTACGTTAAGTACAGTTCTTTTTTTAAACATTGGTATTACATATATGTGATTATAAACTGTTGGACTGTTGATAATCCATCATTGATGTGTCTTGTAATTTTCAACAGGCGCCTATGGCGACATTTACTCGAGACTTGAAACGTGACTTTGTATATACGTCTTGTTGATTGCCTTACATACAAAAAAAATTGAAGCCTGTATTATTTTATACAAGCCACATTCAAAATATTTATAGAGGACACTGAACTGTCCACATGGCTCCGGTATTATTATTATTATTATTATTATTATGAATATTGCCTTCGCGAGCCACTCACTCACCGGGATGGACGACGTTGTTGGATGAATATCCACCGAACTTGTTGCAATCTATACAGATGCTGCCTAATGTATAACCATTAAAATTATGAATCTACATTATACACACTGCTAATGGATTTTTAATTACCCACAACTAAATTATCCTAGATGTTGACTTTTTATCGTAACTCTAATTACAACCTATAATTAACCTGGCAAACTTCATTCAGTGTGCGTACTGAAATTCACGTTTAATAAACAAGATCGCTGCTTACATCAGTTAGATCGCAAAGCAGCGACAAAATACCGCAACAACACGCGACATGCGGACTGTTTAATTAAATGACCGGATCGACATCGTTTTCATATCATTTCTAAAGCATGTTACAATTACTTTTTGATATTCATTACCTTATAATTAGTGAATCATTTAACGCACACGCTATACGATAATAAAATGCGTTCTCTATTGTCTATCTATATTGTGCTCTTATTTTACATGAAAGAATAGAAGGGAGCGAAAAAAATAACGAAACAAAAATAATAATAAATGATTGCTATAAAGATTTAGATAGAGTTGCCTCGGAAAAATTTTTACTTCCTGGACATTTGGTGGTGTGCTAAATAATTCACATTGGAGACGGACTACATCAGTTAGAATGGGGTGGCCATTTGGCATTCCCTAGATGTTTATCCCTCTCATAGTCACGTATACTATTGCTTCTTGTCATGCAAAAAGTGCAGACCACTGTGTGTGATTTATTTTCAAATTTAAAAATTTCATACAATCATACATATTTAGAAAGATTTTTTATGTAGAAATCGAAACGTGAAAAAATACAACAATGCAACACAAAATAATAAATGAAATTAACCCCTTCACCCTACCAGAGTGATGCATAAATAATAACATGATTCATCCCCTTAATTTTATTTCGTGTTTAATAAATACAGACGCAGTATAGTAAGATTTGGGTGTAGTGACGCTATCTATCTCAAAACCCTCTGGAGTCCTGCGGCCTTCTTCAATTTCTAGTCTAGTTCCTTCGGGATAGCTAGCTACCTGTTCCTGATTTATCACTCGTCTATTCCACTTTCCCGTAAACTTTTCCATTCCGTGTTAGGGATGTCTGATATTTAGCTAGATTGAGGTGATTCGCTCGTATAAATTATTGACCAGATTTATTTAACCTGAACATAATTATATATTTTTTTTATTTAGAAAGCAATCTGCAAAATATTAAGTGTAAAGACAAACATGCCCGTACCACTAGATCTTCAATCATTATTTATTATTTTTTTCTTCCTTAATTACTTTTTAAAGACTGTAACACGCAAACAAATGTACTCTTCGGAAGAGTGTAATTAAAAATAATAGAGACCGAGATTACCAGAAAACCATATGCCTCGAAACCCATAGTGAAAGTCGTGCAATTATATAAAGCACATTACAAATTAGTAAAATTTCTTGAAACCATTACCGGCACATGGAGGCTATTGTCATAGACCCCACTTTTGTTGAAACTCAATCATATTATAATTTGAAACACTTGTCCCCTCTTGATACACTTTGCACGTCCCTATTTAACCCAAAATTACTTTTTATTAATAGTTAATCGATTCCAGGATTAAAATCAATAAGGTATTGTGAATTGAATTGAATTGAGTCGAATTGAATAGTATTTTCCGTGGTTGGCAAGTTTAGTAAGCTTAATTGTGTGATTGGTAATATTGATATGTGAATGCGATTACTTGAAGTAGCAGATACTGCAGAGGGGTTTGATTATTAAGGCTCTGAACATCTATATTGTAGTAACTCAATATTTGGGGAGTGAGATGCCATTTATCATGAATTTCTGATTTAATGCATTGCACGGGTAAGTGACGTCATCTGTCACAGAAATAGACCGAAATTCCGGGTGTCAATGTAGAATTACGTTCGACAATAACTTATCGTCGTGTTACGCACAGATTATTTTTCTTCTCCACTCCAATCCACATTTCTGTTCTACTTACTTTGGCGTGCGTGCACTTTTCTCAATAATAATTTAAAATAAAATCCTAACAAAGTTATCCAAAGAGATATGTGCATAAATAATCAAGTTGAAAGCAAATTCCCATTTTGTCAACAGCTCGGTTCAAAACAGACGTGATAATGTAAACATCAGTAAAGGTGGCTTGTGTATGCGTCGCGAGCGTCATTAAAGCGTCCGGCGCCGTGCTGTTTACATTTACTTATATACATCTTTTTTTATAAACGTCGCGACATCTCACCGAAATATCAATACTTTACTACTAATTATAGATCCCCATCTGATCAAAGCCATTGTGTCTTAAATTAAACCACTAATGCGTTGTTAACTCATCTCAACTCAAATAACCCCATACAACGGACCCAATTAACAAGATATTTACAACATTACACCCAAACTAAAATTTAATGTGAAATTGTAAATAGTGATGATGATTTTATATTGCGTTGCCAGATGAAGTTGATGTATCAGGAATAGAAGCGATATTACAATAAATAACTACTTATGTTGCCGAACCGAACTAAAAATAAAATTGAAACTAGCAATTTGAACCGTGGAGTGTGAGGGAGTGCTGTTCAAACAAATATTAGTTCCACAAACTGATTATACTGAAATGTAACACATTATATAGCGAATAACACGCACCCATACATACATACACATATCGTGGAAAGTGTAATAAAATTTTGTAGTAAACATAATTGTGGAACTAATAAAAATTAATAAGTACGAACACCGTTACTTCGACATAAACTTCTATCTAACGAGCAATTAGCAATACCAAACAACAAAAACTTATATATACGTATAATTAATAGCCATTTAATCTCATTTACATTGTGATCAACTATCTTTATTCAACCAATACTTAATTGCTAAATCGATATTACTTACGTTATCGACGCCACTGACTGACTGTTTAATTAAAGTCCTTGGATGTGATGCTATCTTTTCAGAGAGAAACTTAATTGAATTGATGAGTGGAACAAGGAAATAGCTATGTTGTTTTGAATCAATCAGAATTTCAGAATTTTGTTGGAGAAATTTTTGTGTGTAAATTTTAATAAATTAGTACTCTTCTTGACGTCATTAAATATTACAAAAAGCTATTTTTATGCCTTTACAAAAAGAAAAAAGCTTAAGAAATTGTAATGCCCAAATTCTAAGATTGTCATATGAAAAAGTTAAATTTAGTCTATTACAAAAATCAAAAATTGTTTGGAAAACCAATTTGGAGCTACTTTTGATCAAAAATTTGCTAATAAACTTACACAAAAAATCCATTTACTGCCAATTGTTTAAAATACAATAAAATTGCACAAAAAACTAATTTTATACAAAAAATTAAACATTAAACCTGTTAATTTATTATTATCAAAAATAGTACAAAATACCAATTTATTGGGTAAAATTTGTTAAAAATCTTACAAGAAACTTATCTATTTCATACAATTGCACATTTATCACTCAAAATTTGTTTAAATGAGTTTTGTCTAAAAATAGACAAGAAATAATTCATAAATCTTACAAAAATCATGTTTATGACATAAAAATCATAAAAAAATGCGCATGGCACCCATTTTTGCATCAAATTTATCACACAGTAAGTCATAAATTAATGTACCCACAAAACACCAAATATTTAGTAAACACCTATTTGCTGTGGTACAAAAACACTACAAAATTACACAAAAAACTAACTAAATATGTTGAAATTTTTTTTTTTACAAATAACAAATTTATTGTTTATCAAATTTGTTAAAACTCGTACAGAAAATTTATCTACTTTATTAAATTGATCATTTATTATACAAAAAATTACTAAAACTCAAAAATTGAATAGTGGTGGCCATTACTTAATGACATTTGTCAGTTACTCTTTTTTGTGTATTAGCTGCAGGAACACGCTAGGTAGAAGTATCCTTCAATTCCTGGATGATTAACACTTAGGTGGGTGGTCGGGAACACTATATCAAACTAATAACAAATTACCGACCTAATATTTATAAACTGTGTTTTCACCCACCCGCCCAAGTGTTTGTTATTCAAATATTAGTGACGTCAACTCTCTCTTTTAATATAATGACATCTGTCAGTCACTCTCTTTTGTGTATTAGCTGCAGGAACACGCTAGGTAGTAGAAACATTCAATTACTGCATGACAAACACGTCAGCAGGTGGGCGGGAACACTATATCAAACTACCGGACCAATATTTATAAACTGTGATTTTGTCTACCCGCCCAAGTGTTTATTATTAAGAAATTAGTGACGTCAACTTTCTCTTCTAATATAATGACATCTGCCAATCATTCTTTTTTGTGTATTAACTGCAGAAACACGCTAAGTGGTAGTAATCTTCAATTCTTGGATCACTAACACTTGAGTGGGCGGGCGGGAATACTATAACAAATCACTGGCCTGATATTTATAAATTGTGTTTCCGCCCACCCGCCCAAGTGTTTGTTATTACGAAATTAGCATAAACATGTTAGGTGGTAGTAACTTTCAATTTTTGAATTACTAACACTTATGTGGGCGGGCGAGAACACTATATCAAATCACCGGCTCAATAATCATAAACTGTGTTCTTGCCCACCCGCCCAAGTGTTTGTTAATTAAAAATTAGTGACGTCAACTCCCTCTTTTAATATAATGACTTCTGCCATTTACTCTCTTTTGTGTATAAGCTGCAAGAACACGCTAGGTAAAAGTAACTTTCAGTTTCTGCTTGACTAACACTTGAGTGGGTAGGCGGGAACACAACAAACTATTGGCTCAATATTTTAAACAGTGTTTCTGCCCACCCGCCCAAGTGTTAGTTATCAAAAAATTAGTAACGTCAATTTTCTGTTACATCTTAATGACATTTGTCAGTTACACTCATTTGTGTATTAGCTGCAGGAACACGCTAGTTGGTAGTAACCTTAAATTCCTGCTTGACAAACACTTGGGTGGGTGGGCGGGAACACTATATCAAACTACTGGCCCAATATTCATAAACTGTGTTCCCGCCCACACTCCCAAGTGTTTGTTATTAAGAAATTAGTGACGTCAACTACTTCTTCTAATATAATAACATCTGTCAGACACTTTCTTTTGTGTATTAGTAATCTTCAATTCTTGGATCACTAACACTTGAGTGGGCGGGCGGGAATACTATAACAAATCACTGGCCTGATATTTATAAATTGTGTTTCCGCCCACCCGCCCAAGTGTTTGTTATTACGAAATTAGCATGAACATGTTAGGTGGTAGTAACTTTCAATTCTTGGATTACTAACACTTGGGTGAGCGGGCGGGAACACTATATCAAATCACCGGCCCAATAATCATAAACTGTGTTCTTGCCCACCCACCCAAGTGTTTGTTATTTAGAAATTAGCAACGCCAACTCTTTCTTTTAATATAATGACTTCTGCCATTAACTCTCTTTTGTGTATAAGCTGCAAGAACACGCTAGGTAGAAGTAACTTTCAATTCCTGCATGACTAACACTTGAGTGGGTGGGCGGGAACACAACAAACTATTGGCTCAATATTTATAAACAGTGTTTCTGCTTAACTTAAGACCTTTGTCAGTTACTCTCTTTTGTGTATTATCAGCAAGACCACGCTAGGTGGTAGTAACCTTCAATTTCTGCATAACAAACATTTGGATGGGTGGGCGGGAACACTGTATCAAACCACCGGCCCAATATTCATAAATAGTTTTCCCGTCCACCCGCCCAAGTGTTTGTTATTAAACAAATAGTAACGTCAATTCCCTTTTTTAATATAATGACATCTGTCAGTCACTCTTTTTTGTGTATTAGCTGCAGGAACACGTTAGGTGGTAGTAACCTTTAATTCTTAGATCACAAACACTTGGGTGGGTGGGCCGGAACACTATATTAAATTACCGGTGCAATATTCATAAACTGTGTTCCCTCCCACCCGCCCAAGTGTTTGTTATTAAGAAATTAGTAACGTAAACTCCTTCTTCTATTTTTTGTCAATCACTCTCTCTTGTTTGTTAGCCGCAGGAATACCCCGGGTGGTAGTGACCTTTAATTCCTGATTGACTTACACTTGGGTGGGTGGGCAAAAACACTATATCAAACCAGCGGCTCAATATTCATAAACTGTTTTCTCGCCCATCCGCCCAAGTGTTACTTATAAAGAAATTAGTAACGTCAACTCCTTTTTCTAACTTAATGTCATCTGTTAGTCATTATCTTTTGTGTATTAGATGCAGGAACACGCTAGGTGGTAATAACTTACAATTCCTGGATGACTAACACTTGGGTGAGTGGGCGGGAACACTATATCAAACCACTGGTCCAATATTCATAAACTGTGTTCCCGCCCACCCGCCCAAGTGTTTATTATTAAGAAATTAGTGACGTCAACTCCCTCTTCTAATATAATGACATATGTCAGTCACTCTCTTTTGTGTATTAGCTACAGGAACACGCTAGGTAGTAGTAACCTTCAATTCCTGCATGACAAACACTTAAGTAGGTAGGCGGAAACTCTATATCAAATCACCGGCACAATATTCATAAACTGTGTTCCCGCCCACCCGCTCAAATGTTTGTTGTCAAGAAATTAGTCAACTTCCTCTTCTAATGTAATGACATTTGTCTTTTTTGTTTGTTAACTGCAGGAATACCCCAGGTGGTAGTAACCTTTAATTTATGAATGACCAACACTTGGGTGGGTGACAGTCAGTCACTCTCTTTTGTTTGTTAGCTGCTGGAATACCCCTGATAGTAGTAACCTTCAATTCCTGAATGATTAACATTTGAGTGGGTAGGCGGGAACACTATATCAAACTACCGGCACAAAATTTATGAACTGTTTTCCCGCCCACCCGCCCAAGTGTTACTTATCAAAAAATTAGTAACGTCAAAGCCTTTTTCTAGCTTAATGACATCTGTTAGTCATTTTCTTTTGTGTATTAGCTGCAGGAACACGTTAGGTGGTAGTAACCTTCAATTTCTGGAACATTTAAGTGGGTGAGCGGGAACACAATAACAAATCAGGCCCAACATTTAAAAAAATTTCAATTCCTGTGTGACTAACACTTGGGTGGGTGACCGGGAACACTATATCAAATTACCGGCTCAATATTTGTAAACTGTGTTTCCGCCCACCCGACCAAGTGTTTCTTATCAAAAAAATTGTGAAATCAACTTCCTCTTCAAACTTAATGACATCTGTCAGTCACTCTATTTTGTTTGTTGGCTGCAAAAACACGCTAGGTAGTAGAAATGTTTAATTTCTATATGATTAACACTTGGGTGGGTGGGCGAAAACACTATATCAAACCTCCGACCCAATATTTATAATCTGTGTTTCTGCCCACTGTCCCAAGTGTTGGTTTTTAAGAAATTTGTAACGTCAACTCCCTCTTCTAACTTAATGACATCTGTCAGTCATTTTCTTTTGTTTGTTAGCTGCAGGAACACGCTAGGTAGTAGAAATTTTTAATTCCTAGATGACTAACATTTGGGTGAGTGGGCGGGAACACTACATCAAACCACTAACCCAATATTTATAAACTGTGTTTCCGCCCATCCGCCCAAGTGTTTGTTATTAATAAATTAGTGACGTCAACTCCCTCTTCTAATATAATGACATTTGTCAGTTACTGTCTCTTGTTTGTTAGCTGCAGAAATACCTCAGGTAGTAGTAAACTTTAATTCTTAAATGATTAACATTTTGGTGGGTGGGTGAGCGGGAACACTATATTAAACCACTGGTTCAATATTTATAAACCGTTTTCCCGCCTACCCGCCCAAGTGTAACTTATTAAGAAATTAGTAACGTCAACTCCTTCTAACTTAATGACATCTGTCAGTCATTTTTTTTGTGTATTAGCTGCAGAAACACGCTAGGTGGTAGTAACTTTTAATTCCTGGATGACTAACACTTGGGTGGGTGAACGAAAACACAATAACAAACTACTGGCACAATATTTATAAACTGTGTTCCCGCCCACCCGCCCAAGTGTTGGTTATTAAAAAATTAGTAACGTCAACTTCCTTTTCTAACTTGATGACATTTGATAGTCACTCTCTTTTGTGTATTAGCTGCAGAAACACGTTAGGTGTTAGTAATCTTTATTTCTTGGAACACTAACACTTGGGTGCGTAGGCGGAAACACTGTATCAAACCACCGGCCCAATATTTATAAACAATACACCCGCCTACCCGTCTAAGTGTTGCTTATCAAAAAATTAGTGACGTCAACTTCCTCTTCTAACTTAATAACTTCTGTCAGTCAACGTAACACTTGGGTGGGTGAGCGGAAATACCAAATCAAACTACTGACTCAACAACTCAAGTGTTTGTAATCAATAAATTGGAATACAAACATTTGATTAAGTTCCAAAACTGTTTCTAACTTTTTTTTTCTAAAACTGTTACAAATGATCAAAAAATGTTACTTTCCAAACTATAAAAATATTTAAGAATTGGTCAAAATTTTTCACAAACTGTCAAAAATGTTTTTAAATTAACAAAAAAAAGTTCAAAACCTGATTCAATAATTTCTAAAACTGTCAAATGTACTCAAACAGTCAAAATCTTTAAAGAAAGTTACTAATTGGTTCAAAACCTGCGCCAAACGTTTTGAAAGCATTCAATTACTGTCAAATATTTTCTAAAACTGCTATAAATTGACGAGAAATGTTCTAAAACTGCTTTTAGACTATTTGAAAGTACATAAACAAAGTCTTGACACAATTCATTGCTTTTTGTGTGATTCTTAGAGCTATATTTTTAGCGTAATCATAGTTTTTAAGAGTTTAGGTAGCTTGTTCAAGATTTTTTTGCTCTTTAAGATACTCCAATTTTGCAGAAATTGATTTTAGTTCTTTTTTTGCTTCACGTAGCCAAAGATTTTTTTAAATTATTTGGTCATCCAATTTAACTAGATTATCCACAATAATTAGTTCTAATTACGTTATTGTTTAATATAGATGCCGTATGTAATGGAAAACATAATTTGATACAATATGTTTACTAAAATATGGTTACAAAGTTAATATCTGCCAAGCATGCATCTTGCAAAATTAAAATTAAAAACAAAATACTCTGCAAATCCTTGATTATAAGTATACCATTTAATCCACGTACATACAAATAAGAATGATTGTACAATCAGTAAAAGTGAACACAATAGTAAAAGTAATAAATTGGATTAAAACTACTAAACAGATTTTATTGAACTTTTTTTCAATAATAAAATTAAAATACTAATTTACTAAAAAGGCTTCTTTCAGTAATTTTAATTTATTTGAAAAGTATGCTAGACATAATTATAGAATATCCTTTCAAATAATCCAATCTAATAGTTTCGCGTCCACATGCACATCTAATAGCCTGGAGACAAAACGGTCGAAAAAATAAAACTATTATTTTTTGACAACGCTTCACGCCTCTTCCAGTCCACCCACACGAGCGAAACGTTAGTTTAGTTTCACCGTGTGCGATTAGCAATTCCGCGAACTGGACTTTGTTATTTTTTTTTGTTGGTTGTTGTAAACGCAAACACAGAATGGAATAAGAGAAAAAAAATAGAGAGTAAAATGTTATAATAAACCAACGGGAAACCCTTCTAGGCAGGACGATTATACCGACCCCTGCTCAAAAATCGGTTAATTATGTGAAATTAGTGTGCACACGAAACTCATGGCATTTTTAATGAATGCTTTGAAATGAAAACCATTCAGTCACAACAAATATTGTTACATTCCATTAATAAATTGTTATCAAATTCCTCAGTTTTATTACTTTTAGGTATTTGCTCGTGATTGCATATTCTTTAATTTATTCAAAAAATGAAAATAAATTAGAAATCATAATTGTGTTAAAAATTTAAAATAATTTTATGATATTTATAAAAATTTGATTTAATTAATATTAAATTGATGTTGATTGCAATTAAATTAATGTTTTTTTTACATGCAGTTTATGGCTTATTTAATTACTTTGAGGTTGTGTGAAACACTAAGAATATAAATCTAAATTACAAATGATTTGTAGATTCTTGTACGCTTTCCTTTAAAGAAATTGCAGAAAATTACTTCTTCTAAGTACTCCGTTTTCAAACGTTTTTAACGTACAACAATGTAGAAAAGACCCAAAATTGTAGTATTGCATGTGTAATTGCAACTCTTTTTAGTGCCGTCTGTTTTTTTGAATTAGTAAAACTCTATACAATCACTTAAATTTTTACTCTAAGCTATAAAACCAACAAAAACTTGCTTGTGGCAGCAACAGTAATCCCAAGATGACAAGATTTTAAACATCTAAAAAGAGACCTGTCATAGCAATACTGTTAAAATTGACTAAACTTTTTGAGTAAAACTCAGAAAACCAAAAACTGTAAAAACAAATTTTTAACTTTGGCCTGCGTAAGGACATTACGGAAAAAAATAAAAAGAGCAAAGCCGCTTCTACTGCTTCTATAATGTTATTTGTTGTCAAGCTGATTTCCCAATCCCACACGCCACCAAAAATTCTGGCTTCAACCTTCTACACAATAGTCTTAAAGACCATAGCGTCTTTTCCAGTTGCTGCAGCAATGTCCCAAAACTTTGAACGCCTCGGCCCAAGCCTCCCTCAAGAGGCTTGCCAAGAACCCAGTAAAATCTAACCCTTTCAAAGATAAAAAGTTGATGGAGATCCAGCCAGACAGCAAAGTTATTGCCCAAGAAGCTCAAGAAACAAAAGAAAAACATCAACCGGCCCATCAAGTCAAGCATCTTTATCAAAGCCATCAGCTAACAAGGCCAAAGAGTTTACAACCTGGCCGGCCACTAAGTCCAAAACAACCATTTCTGGTGCAACTAATAGCTTTATAGTCCCTTCAACAAACTTCTCATTTTTATCAACATCCACAGAAGATGCTTTGACATAGTCTTTTTTAGTCCAGTTTTTGGTGGATTATAAATCCAGGTTGAACAAATTTGCGTACTTTAGATGTTCTGAGCAATTCATCTTAAATCTTGTTTATGCCGTCCTTCAATTTAATGGTGTATGTATTAAGGCTTTGTCATAGGAGTTGTAGGGCCCAAAAAAACTATTGTAAAAGTTACAAACATAATCAATGATGGCCATTTCTTCAACAAATAGAAGCAGGCAACGGTAATCGTCTTACAAATCAAAGAGTTTTCCTCAAAACTATCGGCCAATAAGTTTACTACCAACACAAATCTATAATAAACACAATCAAACTATACCAGACCATCAATATGGTTGCTCGCGTACAGATCTTAAGGTTTTTACATTAAAAAGCGTACTGGAGCAATTTTTTTTTTTTACATAGAAAAGGCATTTGATAGTCTGGCATGACGGCCTAATAATCAAACTTTAGAGAGAAAATTACCCGCACGACCTGCTAAAACAATCAAAGATTTCTTGACCATCAAGAAAACCCATGACAGGCTAATAGCACCATTCTAGCCCAATCCACATCACCAGAGCTCATCACAAAAAACCTCGGCTTATACAATTACTGAATGGACAAAAAAGTAGAGAATAACAATCACAAAAAGCTCTTTAACACATTATACTAGAGAACACCGATACTTTGGACAAAACAAGGAAAATACATACTAATGGACAAATCTCTAACATGGAAAGCACACATCAACTTTAGGAACAGAGCAATGGTGTTAAACCTTTGATTATAGTTTTGTCATAACCATTCCATCCAACTGTCATACGCTGCACTACTGTGTGGAAACCAACAGTAAACTGTCATCTTCAATCACTCAAAAAGTGCCAATCAAAATTTCTTAAAATGATTACAAAAGCCCCATGGTTTATTAGAAATAAAAATGTAAGAGAAGACCTCTAAAGCACTTCTTTGCCAAAACTGAATCATATAAAAACCCGGACAACCAAACGATAACGCAAAACCTTCTAAAGTACACTAAATACAATAGACCTGATTAGACCAAAAACAACACAAGTGCTACAGTAAAGAAGTAGACACACACTAAAGTATCCATTATTGAGATGTTTTCTGTTCAAAATAAAAGACTCTTAATCTTCTATCCTGGTTGGTTGCAAAAAAGTACGCGTTTGAGAAGATGTTATGTCTGTTTGACCCCAAAGCTTCTCTCAACACTTGTAATCCCATAGTGTTGTAAACGAGAACCCAAGAAGTTCCCGATGATATAAAATTTTCAAGAATCCCAAACTTAGAGCTTGCACTTTGAATAAATTGCACTGCGTTTGTATCACTTGCAAATATTTATATTATTGCACCGCTTGAGCAAACTACATAGGGTACATACTATAATAAATATATCATATTTGATAAAATAATGGAGTAAAGTCGGCAGTACGTCAAAAAGGACATGTATGATTAACAGCGCTACCAAAAGTTAAACAATAAGCGGAGCGGTCACGAGTTAGATGAGTGTCAACAAAGTGATGCAGAGCGTAGCGTTTTTTCCAAATATAAGCATCCAAATATACACATGTCTTCTCTGTGACTCGGTGTGCTCAACCGACCTCAATTGCCTACCCCAAAAGGGCGTGATTAGGTATGTATAATGGACTAAAAAATCCATCAATGTGAAAAACGTTGGAAAATATATTTTGGTTTGCGTACACAGTGCTAAATACAATTTTTTGTAAAGTTACCAGATATTTTAAACATCAGAAGGGGTACAAGCAAATTTTTGCATTTTTGTTTTGAACTGCGCCGGTTTTGTTGCTGGGAATTGTTATTTAACCAATGTAACAGATCAACACAACAATGATTATAAAAATTGTTTTTACTACGCGAATGTTTTGCTATATTTTTCTACTGTAAGAGAACTTTCTTAGACCTCCTACGCTAGATTTTTTTTATTGGTTTTTCTTTGAATAAAAGATTGAAAAAAAGTAGAACAGTATAAAAGTTAGTAGCATTAAACCATTAATTTTTGTTCATTTTAGTGCATAAGAAACCAACTATAGATAAGAAAAATCAAATCATAAACAAAAAATAAAAACTTGGCTCAGTAAATTAAAATAAAAAGAACAAAAATGAATAATTTATATTAAAACTTGTATAAAGAATTTTTAATTATGCCAAACATTGTCATTTTTGACATTTGATTGTTATCAATTTTGACTTTGAGTGCATTTAGAGGACAAAAGTATTATAATCATTCAAACAAGTTGCACAATAACCTTAGACCATACACACTTATAGACACGCCTTTTGCCGACGCGGCAAACGGCAAAGTCAACATGATTGTGTAACGTTAGTTGTGGGCAAGCGCATAAAACAAAAAAAATTAAAAAAAAAACATTGAACTTTGTAGTACAAATATTGTTGCAGAAGATTTTATCAAAATTATAAAGTATTGTAGGTAGCTTGTAGCGTCATTTGCGGCCATAGAATGTTATGTTAGCTTCATTATGCGACGAGCAGGAAATAGCACACGGTGCGTCTATAAGTGTATATGGTCAAAGAATATAACCGCATAATTAAAAAAAAAATACAAAAATTATGTAAAAAAATCCTGTAAATGCATTACTAGCAATATTGGTTTAATAACCTTTTATACCTGAGGCAAAAAGTATATTTGTTTTGTTGTTACTTCTCATCGGTGCTTATTAAGTTTGAGAAAAAAGTCGAATGACAAAAAGTAGATATTTTTGATGAAAATGAATAATGATGCAATGAGATAGTGTAATGCAAGCTTTGATTATTAATGAGTATTAATGGTAATAGTGCGGGCAATGTCAATTATCGGAGAGAAGTAAAGAAATCCAGATAGGAACGAGGATGTGTAATGATGATTAGCGTACGTATGTACGGCATGGCATCAGGCATGGTATGTTACGTGCGAGGCCGTCGAAGCAGTGTGTAATGTGTATACTTTTTTAATAAACGTGCATATAAAATGCGTGCAAGATAAAGATTTATATAGATATATTAATTTACAACCCCAACAATTTGTTCGCGACGGGATATCTCCATTAGGGGACTGCGCCCCGGTCTCAATCGAGGACATCGAAGTCAAGGATTAAATATAGCTGGTCTTGCCGGTATATAAGGTTTAAATTAAATTAAAATGTAATGTTGCGAGTTATGCCGTTTATTAAATTAAAACATGCAGTGTGTTTGGCGGGCGGCACGGCGTCGCAGTTCGTATCGCCGCGTCTAATATCGTTCGTTCCTTTTTAAAGCGACGTAGATGGATTGTTGAATTTTATTGACGACGGGTGGAGGATTATCAATTGCCACAGGCATAGCACAGGGTGTCTTGCTCGGGGATTATTTTTGCATCTGCGTCGACTATGACGGAAGCCTACATAATTTAGGGTATGCCACGCGATCGACAGGGGCGTAATAATATTACGACATATTGTTTTCCGTATGAAATATAAATGTATAAGATATAAATTGAATGGGCAATGCGGCTGGCCATGTCTGCCGGTTTCCGCCAGTTCCGCCACCGTATATCATGCACATGTGAAGTCCCAAGAGTGCCATACCATCTTGGACATAGTTGGTATGCACAATGAGGCGAACAACGGACGGACAATATGAGACTGCCAAGGGCTGTAGCTGAAGCTATAGCGATGGTCAACCGACTACATTAGACTATAAATGGCACCGGGTTGCTCGTAAACCGTTTCCAAAACGAATGTAAATTCTGAATGACTAGGGCGCGGTGCTTTTCCGTCGATAACTCAACGATGACAGTTCATTATTCGATAACTTGTAAAGCTCCTACACACTAGCTCTCCAATAAACTTGCGATCGTATTGATAAGAACCGTTCGATTCATCATACAACAATTTATTATTTATACCGACCAACAAAACGATCTAATTATTCGGTATTCGGCAGTCGGGTGGCTACCAAAGTCCGCGACCGCTTTGTTTTGCTTTCCTTAGTCAGATGCGACCAACAATAACCAACCGGCCGACACACAACGAGACCGACAAAACCAAAACAAGAAATAAAACAAGCAAACAATTTAAAATGGGTCGACTCCTTCGGGTACACGGATGATTTAGGAGGTGGGTTAATGCGTCATATACAGATTTGATTTCAGGATCCACCGTGGGAGGACTCGGCCAAACATACTTTATAGCGATACGTTATTACGGAGACCGAGACCATCGGACGAACGGACAGACTCGCATTTATTAGGGACGATATACATATCCATATACATAATACATAGTACTATATACAAGCAAGGTATATACCTTGTCTACGCCGTAGACGTCGTACATATACGGCGTATCGTACAGATTATATTTAAATTTCCAATTAGAATGTAAACTTACCGTGAGGAACCCAACCGTGTTTGCAGGTCTCGCAGTATCTGAGGTGGCGCTTCCCCGGCGTGAAACACTCGCAAATGCAGCCCGGAACAGTACAACGAATCGCCTGCAAGCAGAAAGAAAAGAAAAAAACATTACAATTATAAAGTGTATCGTTTATAAGCGTAACCCTTAACAGTTAAGAGTTAATTTTCATAGTGGAGATGTAAAAAGTCCCTGAGAGGATTTGCTCCCGATGGCACTGCCGGTCCTCCCGTTGTTTCATGTCGGAGAAATTGGCGTCAACCTCAATGGCTCCCCTGTGGGTGTTAAAGAGGACCAATTTGAATATTTTCAACATGGATTTTAAGAAGCGTGAATTTTTATCGCCTAGTAAATATTGAACCCCGGACGTAGGGGAATTGTGATCCTCCGCGACTTAAAAGAACCCAACCCTATATAAACCGAATGAAATATACGGCGAATATTAAAATCCAAGGAAAGAGTTTTACATAAAAGGATATTATAAAGGAAAGTCAAATTTAAATTGAGATTAATTAACGTGCGTCAACAATAAACTAACATACACCGAAAAAAACTAAATGAAAGTCGTAAATTTAACGCACCCTTCCACTGAGTTGATTATATCAACCCGTCGCCACCCCTTTTAAGAAGCATTGATAACGCATAATAAAATTGCGCTTCATAACCCGGTACAGTACTACTAAACTAAACTAAACTAAACTAAACTAAACTAAACTAAAATATTATTGTATAGTAGTACGGATTTGAGTATAATATTTTCAGTTTGTTTTAGTCCACAATGCTCCCCCGGATTGAGAGGAGTTATTAAATATCGAATTGCATGCGGTAAGCGGTAGTTATTATTAGAGCTTATCCTGAATTCCGAATGGTGTTCGATAAATTCCCAGCGCTCTTGTATTTATTCAGTTTCGAGTGCTGATTGGACATTTGCGTACTAACTCGGTTAGGCTGATAATCGAGTACATGCGGAGATGGATGTGTGTATAATGCGCCATAACATTGTATGCGTGTTTGTTTACCTGGATGTATAACAACGAGGATTAGACTAGATTTAATATGGGTTTAATATGAACTTTATGACGGGATCGGTAATAATTCACAAATTTGCAAAATCGCAAATGATTCGCATTAATCTTGGCTATAAAAATGCGTAGCTGCTTTGCCGCTTTGCTACTTGCGTTGTTATTGTTCGTTACGTGATGAAATGGGTTAGTGAATATATTAGAATTTCACGTGCCGGGATCATCCAGGACATGTACGTTCGTTCTTGCCGGTTCATGCATCACATCTTCGCGTTCTTCGCGTGGCATGGTGTGGCGTTCACGCGGTAGATTAATATTTATCAGATATAAGAATAAAAAAACAATCTTGCGAGCGCGCTTAAGTGAAACAATATACGCAGCTCCGAGGCGACAACACATAAATTATTAGAGTTGTTTTTGTTATTTTCACGCCATTACACGGCGCTTGCAACGTCTGGTGGTGGTGGGATATTGCACTATAAAGTCGTATCTTCCGTTGTTCTAATATAGAAAGAAATATCTGGGGATTTTGTGGCGCAATTTAAAGGGAGGATTCGCGAAAATTATTAGGGCGATTGCATATTCGGTTTATTAAATATAAACGACGGTTACATATTTTCATTATGTCAGCGGGGATGGATTCACCGACGACAGGAACCCCCGCCAACTAACCAACCGGCAACCAACAAACCAACCAACCACCCACCCACCGCAAAGCTCGTTTCGTGTTGTTCTTTCACCGACAATCTCGTTCTCATATTGTCCCCCGATAACGATCTTGCACCAATTTATCGTGTAAATGGGCTGGCAGGATTGAGGTGAGGTTTTAAGTACTATAATGCTCGGCCTCGGAAAGTAAGCACTGTAGGTTGTCCTTACGGCTATGAATCACATGGACATTGCAATCCTTGTAAAAGCAGAGGGCATTAGTGACCCAACAACGCGCGCCCGCTTCTATGACATGAAACAGGTCGGAAGTAATAGTCTTGTATCGGAACTAATTCCGGGAAACATTTTTTATTAAGATGGCGTTTTGTTAATCAGGAAGAATGGGGGCGCACCTTAACTAGATTAAAGGTGCACTACCTCATTCAATCTACAGTGAAATGATTATATATCGACATGGCATCGATGCCTACGTCTGATACCTTTGTCGGTCTATCTACACAGTTAATACAGTTAATACAGTTAATACAGTATACACCACCAAACCAAACCACACATACACATATAAACAATGCTATCTATATTGAGCGAAACTCTTGTCTATGTGTATGCGTTTAGTTGCTGGAATGGAATACCAAGTTAACCCAGCCATCTATTTGATTACACGTAAGTATGGCTAACATTGTGGTGTAATCGCGAAAATGTGGCTGCGGTGAACCTCTACACTCGACTATAAACTGGCTGTCTTGAAATCTCGACATGTTTATGATGTTGTTACGCTAAACCGTCAACTGGCGTAGTTGATCAAAGTATGCGCTTCTCTACATGCCGACATCCTGTAAATGACTGCTCTATGGGGAACCTCTTGCTTTATACCCCCAGTGACATCATATGCTCATATATCGGATTAATCGCCTCATATACCTACCATCGACATGTTGCGTTAACTAATGCGAGGGAACCAACGGGCCATCTTCGCAAAGCGTCTTCACGGCTCGCTGCTTACAGGGATTATTGCTCGCCAAAGAATGTTTACCCATTATTATTTATTAACGAGCTAACAACTAGCATCAATTAGCAATATACCGAATTTTTACAATCCACTCACAATCTCAATAACAACCAGACATTTATATCATCACAACTTGTTATATTATGCACCTACTTTTATCTCAATTATAATTCTATTACCATCACAATTCTCATAACACACATCATTTAAATATAATAGCATCAAAATGATCTACTTTACAATCATCAAACTACCGGTACATCATCAAAATTCCCCATTCATTGACCCCGAACTAGGTCCATATTTTAACAGAAATATTTACAGTATTTCCTTAAAAAGGATCGCACTAAAGTAAAGATGAGTCGGTAAAATAATGAAGCTGTCTCTCTTAGAAAAGTTAATAATATAATAGACGGACGCATTAAGTGTTACTTAATCTCGATTCAATGGGGATAATTAATTTGTATTGGTTGGTGTTTTTAGTGCGTTCCACGAACAGAACAAGTGGAGATGAGTATATTTTCGGTTGTTTGGTTGTTAGCTTGTAAAAAGTGTGTGCGTACCTGAATACGCATCGATGAATACGCGTGCACTTTAAGGATACAATAGAGAAGTACCTCGACATTATACATGGTTGCACTATAATCAATCTTCTGAATAGATCAATCAAAATCCGGCCTAGCTGTCTGATTTGCATGCCGGCAAGCAAGATGTTTATAAATGGGCCGAAGACAGGCCGAAGCCCCTCCCGGGAAAACGTTGCACTTTCTGTACACTCACATATTTTCCAAAAAAATCAAATATTTTATGTCTTTTACATATAATATTATATAACCGTACCCAGTTCGGTTCGTTTCGAAGTGAAGTTATTAAAAGAGCTGTAGCTGACCGGTAGCGATCAGCTTTTAATTAGAGAAGCGAGAGTTAATCAATAACGCTAGAGAGTTTGGAAAACATTGCGATCCGGCGAGAAAAAGAATAAAATGAATTTGCCCCGAAACGTCTGAAGGACGAAGGCGGTCTCAATAGAAAATTTCATCGAGTAAATTGAGAGAGTGCATTCAATGCAATGCAATTTGGTTAAATGATTAATGATCGCAATGAGAATTAGCACTTGGACGATAGTTTTATTGTTGTTGCTGGTTGGCTGAATATTTAAATAAAGCAAGTCAACTGTAATGAAATATAAACAATGTTATTTAAAATGAAATATTGTGCATATGGGAATACGTTAACAAGCTTGCAATAATATACCTACGTATCCTTTGTTCTAAACCGCAATTCGTATAACAGGCTATAAATACAGAAGATAACATTAAACCATAATCCAATGACACTTTAAAAAGAAATGGATGTCCTATAGTGTATTCGACATACTGCGATCAGAGCCGTACTGCGGCGATGGGTGCCCAGAATGCAATAAACACCTTCGACATCTAGGAGGCCGCCTGAATCCACCTGATTTTATTTGCAATAAAACCACGTGGAGACCGATCCCGCTCGCGATGATTAGCTCACGGGGCGCAATAGATGCCGATTGTGGCGCATTAAAAATGGTTTATTTGAAAAGTAAAATGTAATTATAGCCGACCCTGTAAGAGTGTAAGGAACAGGTTATGAGAGTGCCACTGCATCTTTGATTTGTGGTTGGTATTGTTACGCCCTCTCAGAAAGCTGCTCATGAAATTTCATGCCTGATCAAGTTGGCTTTGTAAAAAGTAAAACCGTTTAAAGTATTATCAAAGGGAGACTCGCATTACAATTAATAAACAAAATACTGTATAAATAAATAGACGTATTTGTTTATTTATTTATTTATTTATTTATTTATTTATTTACAAACACTACTCAGTTTAGTGAAGGAATGTTAAAACAATTCGCATACACATAGCACGTACATACTCCGGCCAGACACAACAAACTCGTTGCGGATTTAATTGATTTTATTTTTAATGATACCAAAATGATGATACTACATTTGTTGGTTTGGTTATAATATCGGTTGCCATTAGTAACGATCGTTAACAAATTTTGATAATAAAGCGTCGATGACTGCGGTGGTTGGTGATTGGGGTTGCTTTTATCATGTGAAGCAAAGACAATGTTGTCAGGTGCCTACGCAGATAATGATTAAACCCTCCGTGTCATTCGCGCCGTATTTACTTTATCGCGCGAAATAATGTTCTGTTGGAAAATGCAAACCAGATAAAGGTGAGGAATTAAAAAAGCAACAGAACCAAAAAAAATGTTTTTGTTTGTTTGAATTGGCGAGCTTAATCGGGTTCACTGTTTGCAAACACTAGCAAAGTGCCAGCAAAATATACAAGTTGAGGTCACCTGCAATCCTAATTATACACAATATTTTTTCCATGGTTGATGGAAATATTGATATTTTATAATTAGATTGCGTATTGGGGTTAAGTGTGGGTTTCGGCAATCAAGCTAAGCTGGAAGGTGTAATCAGTCACTGGGACATAACCCCCGCCCCAATCGTATTATAAAGAAAAATGTTACGTGTTAATCATTGTCTCGGATGTAAAAAGGTAAATTGCGTATATTTAGTTAGGAGATGAATTGCTGTAATGATAATAATAATCCGGCTGCTGGGTAGCACTGTCTAACATTGATTTGCTTCGCGGTCATCATTTATGAATATGTACCCTAAGGATGCCTCTGTTAGCCTAAACGGGCAAGGGTGGATGAAATGTTAGCCGGCAAGCCGCAATCCAACGTAACGTCACTTCGTTCCATTGTTATTATTAGTAACGACGTTTAAGTCCGTTACTCCTTTTATATTACAAAATTTGCTACACGTCGTGTTTTATGTTTTCTATAGATAACATAACATGTTACAACGTTACATACATGAAGCGTAAATTTAAATGTAATTATTTTACCAGGCTATGTTTCGTAACCAAAATATGACATTACCGAATATCTCCAATAACAACGGTGAAAATATCCCAATTAAGAGTAACCCCGGCAACGGAACGAGAGAACGAGTGAATTTCTAAAGGGAGTATGTTGGAATATTTGAACAGCACCGGAGACTTGTGAAATGATCGATACTAATAATGTTATGATGCATAACCGTACGTATAACCGTACATTTTATGTGTCGTTATTTATATTACAACTACCTAGTAGTAGTAGTAGTACTAGTATTACATACAAATCAATTTTCATCATATTAAATTATCAATTTAAAATTACATAAAAATGTGCTCTTCTACATCACCTTGACGCTGCTTGACGGCAGATGGTCTACGTGGATCTACACCCGTCAAAACCGTCTGCTCCTTTCGGTTCGTATGGATAGACATTTTTGCAACTGGAGCATAAGCCAGCACAAGCACAAGCTTATTTAATCATAACATACAATTTATATATTCACTCGCATGCGTTCAATACAATTCCTTTTTTTGCGCCAGGTAAAAAATCATTTCGGGGTGATTGTAGTGCCGGGTCCAATATTATTAATTTTAGTAATTTGACAGTGTAAACGACAGGCGGCTCGGGGGCCCTTGAAAGGCGTCAAATGCGGCAATGACAACGTTTGAAAAAAGAATTCAGCAAGTCACCGTCTTGATTAGGACAGATATCCGTCGCCTCTGGACCTTCCCATGATCAAGCAGAATTTTATAATATCTTATATATAGTGTTGCCTTTGCTCCTCATTGTTGGAGATAACTTCTTTTTTAAGGCGTGGAATTGTTTATTTTATTTTAGGACATATAATTTACAACACATTACAACGGCTCTCTCGATCCACGAATAAGAACAAAATATATAAATATCAACTCCTACATAAGCATACAACGAGCTTCCTTCACGCTTCATGCAATTATACGCTTCCAATTTTCACACAACTTACAATATCAAAAATCAATTCTGTATTATATTTGATTTTCCTGGAAACAATTCCTTTTATATTACGATCATTACAAATACCGTACTATATAAAATCACTTCCTTAGAAACAATTTTAACTATAACGTCAAATGTTTTATTATTACCAGTAATGTGACCAAACTTGGTTTTATTCATATTAATATTAAATAAATAAATAATAAATGTTTCACTGAATTCTAATAAATAATTACCAAATTAAATTAATTTTTATTTAGGTTAGACTAATTTCATCAATATGTCCAATAGGAGTTAATTTAATTAATGCATATATCACATACAGGGTTGGGCAAAAGTACGAAACAGAAACACGCAATTTGTCTAATAAAATATATCCAATTTCATTCTTTTTTTATTGTAATAGTGTATTAATGAACGAGTTTTATAAGACACATTATTTAGACAATTTTTTCTAATTTATTAAAATCAAAATGTTCAAATGTTCCGCATAGTAATGACTTAATTACAATACGCGTTAAATAATGTAATTGCGTTTTTTAATAAGTTTTATTACGATGCCCAATAGCGTCGTAATCATTATGAAAAAAAAAATGAAATTAGTTCTTATTTATTATGTGGCATACACACGTGCAGATTAGTCTTACGTCTTATTGTAAGTCAAATCTTTAATAAAAAAGAACACTTTACTGATAATAAGAGTTGCAAAGTACAGTAATCCCAATATAGCGTGGCCGGTATAATAGGCAACTTAATATACACAAAAAAACTGTTTGCTTTGTTGCATTCATGACCGTTTTAGAATATTTTCTTGCGCTCACATTCCACACATTCCATATCATAATCAGCTCCTTTTCACGCCACTGCAGGCTCATTAGTCTTTTCTCTACCCGTAATGCTGGCAACTTACATTACAGGTGGACAGTTTTAAGATTCCGAACCACTGGAAAAATTATTAATCTACTCCAGACCAGAGAAATAAACTTAATCATAAAAATCCACCTTGACAAGGTGGGTTTTAAAGGTGGTACGTCTAGCAAACTGCGGAGTTGATTGTGCATCTCTGCTTGTTACTCCTTTTGTAAACAGTCTTTGGTTGGCTTATGATTGCCAAAAAAGACTTTGTGTTGCGTATTGTATTTCTCGCACATGCTCAGCAACTGCGACATAAAAAAAATTGTCCAAATTCTCATTCTATGCTTGTCATGTATAAGCCTTTGCAGTTTTGTCCGACTTGTCAGCATTACTTGGATATACGCAGTGTGTGATGATCAGGTTCTTGTTTTTTGTTGTAAATTTACTACAAACTATTTGTTTTTTGATTTTGTATAAGATTCCAAAAGCTGGTTGAGGTTCAATAAACGTCTATGGTTTTTTGATCCGTCTTAAGATTCATTTCTATACTCTAATCTTTTGATATCCATATTAGGTGTACTTTGTTGTTTGTAGCCAATGTTTTCAAACTGATTTGCAGTCCGTCAATAGTTTGGATTTTGTTTTTAACAAACTTATCGCCCGTAGCATCAATTGAACATGATAGTTAAAATTAAAAAAGTTAATCACTTGGATTCTGGATTTAGAGTTAGAAAGTAAACCAAAGTTTACTGCATATAGGCCTCATTAAGCCTTTTGTACTTTCTCAAATGGTGACATTACTTCCTTGTTCTGGCTATGTATGCAACTCTATCATGTTAAACATTAAAAAATTGTCAAACAAACAATTTGACCGCAAGGTTAGCGTTTTCAAAAATATTTGGCGCAATTTGCGGTCAACAAGTTCTGGGTCAAGATTAAACCCAGGCTCAAAATTTTGATTTGACAACGCGATCAATCTGACCGTTATTATTTTAACTGCTATTGGCTATTAAGTGTAGGATGTTTGAATAAAAAATCCAAAAACGCAACATTTTGACAAACAAACATTGACGTGTGGAAGGCTCCAAAAACTTTAAAGTTTTTAATAATAAACGAAAGGTCATAAAATGCTCTAAAACGTTTCTCTTGACCATTAGTGCCATAAAGCCAAAATTAAGTTTACTTTAAACACAAACATTTTGAAAAACTATCTGAGAGAACCTGATAGGTCTAAGCAAAAATCAAAAACCCTGATTTCCAAAACAGTACATCTTGCGCTGTCCCAATTTTTAACCAAGTCTTGTTTTTAGAAAGGTCGGCGCGTTATGTTCTTCTCCATTTTATATCTACAAGTTGTCTCTGTGGTTTTTTGCTATATTAGTGAACAAACCCGCAGCGTTTTTAGGCAAAAAAAATGATGATTACAAAAAAAAAAGTTGTTATTAAGTTATTGTTTGTTAAGTTTGATATTAAAAGTTGGAATTTGGCTGTGATTTAGCAAAAGTTTTTGACAAAACTTTAAAAAAAAGCAAAAAGTATGAAAGATAAAGCAACAAAATCAGTCAAAAAATCTTTGCAGAAGCAACTGCAAGCACACTTCCCTAACTTAACCTAACATTTAACGTCGATCTATTTCTGCTGCTAGGAATAACTACCGACGCCAGAGGTTAAAAGGGATTCCGACCTAAATTATTGAGTTCTTTACTGTGCACGCAAGGAAACACAGGGAACCTAGTAAAGTTTTTTTCTTGTTCGAAAAAAAAAAACGTTTTTATCATATTTTTTCTTAAGCAGAAAAACTAACCTTTCAGATAGGGAATTTAAACCCAATACCCCTGATGTAGCAGTCAAGTACGCTAACCAATACATTAGTTAAGCGATCATATTAAGTTAGGTTAGCTATTCCTTTAGTAATTCTGATTCTTCAATAAAATCTAGGAGCTATTGCCAAAAGATTATTATCATCCCTTTTTTGAATAGCTTGAACCACATCTTACTCTACTAACAGCAGTTAGAAAAAACAAGCAGCAGCAGTAGAAACTGACAAAATCGTAGATGAACGCCTACAAAAACGAATTTAAGCAACTTTTGCTTGACCAGAAAAAAACCTTATCCAAGATGAAAACGAGCATAGTAGCTAGCTTAAAAACCACTATTGCTAGGTTGCCCACCCAGGTTCCCTCACTGGTTCCTCTTAACCTCTACCAAAAAAGTTCTGAAGAAGCCATTTGCAGCAACTAGGGTCAGACCAGCAAACCAGCAAAAAAATCAGGTTCAAGATTTCCTAAAGAAACCTGCCGCTACAGACAAGCTCGCATCTTTAACGGAAGAAGAAATTGAAATCGACCAGGACTGCAGCTTTGACGCTCACTACAAAGTTCCGTTCGTAGAGGAAGAAGTCACCCTAGTAAGCCTAAAAAAGAAGCCCAAGAAATTGAAAAACAAATCGGGTAAGTTCTCTTCAGTTACTTTTCCAAAGCCATCAGCTGGCTCATTTTAAGAAACTAAAAACAGAAAGATCATGACTCTCACTAAAATTTAAGGGCTTCTGTAAAATACAAACGCAAAACCGCTGAGATTACTCAATGCCACCGTTTTTAAGGGTACGGCCGTGCAATGGGTTGCATAACGCCAGTTAAAAAAGTTGCTCGGTTTATGAAAGCAAGCCGCAACAACAAGGCCAACGGTAAAACACCTGTTTCTCAACAGCAGATTTTTTTCCCACTCAAAAGCACTACCAACGCTCGCAAAGAGCAACACATCACTATCAGCTAAAAATCAGCTGCTACTCCGCTTGTCCCAAACGAGTAACAAAGAAGGTATTCCTAACTAGGTGCCTAATTTAACATACAAATGCTTGACAGTTTAAAACCTTGCAGTAGACGTACTACAAGTTCTCGTACTAATAAAATATCTTGAATATTCAGTTAGATAGAAAGGTTAATGTCACATGAGTGAGCAAACTTCTAGCATTTATTTAGAGGTTTTGTTTAGAGTAAATCCGACACATTTGCAAATCTTTAGGAAGATTCCCCTCCTAGCCTAAAAAAAATTTCATTAACCAATCCCATTTTGGTTAGACTAGCAAAAAAAAACAACAACATTACATCTCTAAGACAATTGACTCTACGGCTGGTTATATCCACTGTTAACCCCGATAGATCAAAGTATGTATTTAAATTTGCAAAGTTTGAGATATACTTCTAAAAAGAAATAAAAGGTCATCAGATCTAATTGGAAACAGTTATTAGTCAGCAAAGTTTACAAACCAAAAAAATCTTAGCTACGCCACTGGATTTTTCACAGTAACGACTGTGCCCTCTATATACTTTTTAGGAGCAAATAATCTATTTCATTTAAACTATTAAGTACATTAGATCTAGTTGGAAACAGTTATCTGTCAGCATAGCTTACAACCCAAAAAAAATCTTACCTATGCCACTGTTTTTTTTTCAACTGTTCTTTTTATATACTTTCTGGCAGCAAATAATCTGGTTTATTTAAACTATAATGTTTATCAGATTTAGTTAGAAGCAGTTATCAGCCTGCAAAGATTACAAACCAAAAAATCTTAGCTATGCAATTGTGCCCCTCACAGTGGCGTAACACCGCAAATTATTGAAATCCCTTTAAATTAAGAAGTATAAAATTAATTTTAAAACATCCTTTCTAGGTTTTACTTGACATGGTAGCCCTCAGGTTTTAAAATTAAGGTCGTGAGCTTGTCAGGAAGGGGAAGAAAGTGACGCATTGCAACAACTGGCTTTGGTAGCTACGCCACTGGAAGGGCACCTTTATAATTCCAGATAAGACAAACCAAAACGCATTTAAAGATAATATTTTATAAACCATTGACCAGATAACCTGCTGTTTTCCTTGATAACAGCATGTCTGTTTTCAAAAACTACATCTACATATATTGCCTATGGCCTAACAGGAAACCATCTTGAAAACAAAGCAAAAGCTGAGCACCACAACAAATCTTTATGATGGTTGCTTCGTGTCTAATAAGAGGTGACAGAAAATCTATCTATTAGGATTAATATTAATGATACTGAAGTGATAGTACCATCAAATGAATATACATTAAGAAATTGTTCAACTGAAGAACAACATATAAAGCTTACATGGAATTCCACAACTGTTGGAATCAATAATTCGATTTATTTTGTGATTAAATTGAATAATGAAGGACGGTTTATACAGTATAAGTTTTCTGTAGCTGAGTATTTTTGATCAAATATAAGATATGCAAATTGGTTTCTATTAGTATTAAATAATTAAAAAAGTAATATTTCTCTTATGTTTATGTTTTCCTTTAACGATATAAACATAATTAATAAAAGTGATGATAATTTATGATTATGAAATAATATTACTACGCTTTTATCACGTGTTTCTAAGAATAAAAGTTGTTATTGTAATTTCATAATATTATTGTTTATCATTTACGCTGATTTAAATAATGTCACATTCTATACGATAATCTGTTTGTAATTTATTTATAAATAGATTTATTGGTCTAGCATAATTAATAAATTTTGTTTGTATAATAAGAAACAAATAAATTTTAATTAAAACCTGAATAGAAATGTGATGTTAAATAAAATACTCAAAAAACAAATTGATTTTTCATGTGTTTATTGGACCGGCGGTCATTTCTAAGAAAAAATCACAACAGCAGTGGTATTATTTATAAACTGATCACACAGGGGTATATTGGACATAAAGAATTCCATTAGTTTGGAGTGTTAGTTGGTGTCTCTTGAGTTGGAGTGAAGTGACGTGCGTGTGTGAGTACTTCCCAAGTCTTACAGCACAACAACCGGCAATTTCCTTTCTAGAAATGCCAACTTCTTATATGTCACCTTAACAGCACGCGACCAAAAACTAAACTGACACTTGTAAAACGATACACAATTTATTATTATAATAAAAACGCAACACCGACCCCCTAATCAATGAAAACAAAAAAAAACTTCTATTATACGTCATTCTTTACAAATCTAATAACGATAATTATGGTATAATCAAGTTGTTTATCGCAAATAATAAATTTATTTGTACATACCAACATTTACCTCATCCATCATTATTTATTATTTATCCGCCAGATACATCATTCAATGCTTTGTGAAAGTCAAATCAGTAAAAATACAAAACTTCGCCTTACAGCTTTTTTTTCTCTTGTCAAGGGAAACAATAATATCAAGTTTGAATTGATTTTCATAGTTGCACGCAATTCATAACAATAATTGTTTATAACAATCTCTTACAATTATGATGTACTTGAATATTCTAGGAATTTTGTAGATATAAATTTCTTATTATAATTTTTTAATTGAATAAGATATTTATTATACAATGTAACTATTTTATTTAAATTAGCTAATATTAAAATGTCCAGACATGTGTAAGATATTACTTCATTGAAAAAATATTAAACATCATTCCATTCGTTAGTTAGTTCCTTTCAATTCAATATTAGCCACTCGTTTTGAATTGACTAATCAAGGTTAATGACAACTCACTCATTGAATCGAATAGAAATGTTTAGTTTGAAATTTCCTTGCAGCGGTTTTCTTAAACTTAATATCGTCTATTATTTTTGAGCTAGTTTGGGATGTTGAAACTAAACTGAGTACGTCTAATAAAAAAGTTTAGTTTAAAATTTCACACCTTTTTACATAGAAATTATTTTTATTGCGTTGGAACGAACATTTATCTAATTCTGAACTAGGTTAGACTTTTTTCTTTTGATTTGGATTGAATTCAAAATAGTTTTAATTGTGACCACAAGAAATGAAGAACTGTTAGTTTATACTATTATTTTGGAAACAAAATGTGGAGAAGATAAAATTGATCTAAAAGATACGAGCTATTTGTGGATTTTTTGTCAATTTTGCCTTGCTCTGTACATTTCAAGGTAACTTAAAAAAAAATTGACTTACAAAACTGCTATGATATGAATAGGCAACATTACTTTGACCATAATATGCTTTACTAAATCTACTTAAACTTTTCTTTTATTGTAGTAGTAGTGCTCTTAAAACATTCTAAGAACATTTGAGTTTTCTTAAGTTTGGTTGATTTCAAGTGTTTTTAAGTTTTGTCCAATGCTCCTAGCTAAGTTCTGATAGACTTTCTTATGCCTTACTAGATTCTCCAAAACTTTACTAAGCTCTTTAGGTCATTTTCCTACCGTAACTTAATCTAACAAATATTTGCCAATAATGTTTGAGGTATTACTAATCTGTCATAGACACACCAAGACACCTCTACACTACTGAAATTACTCAAGTTTTTTGAACAACGCCAGATTGGTGCAATGGTGTCCTTCTATCAAGACTACCTTAAGATAATCTTAAATTTTTGTTTTTTATGTGTTTTGAAGTTTTTTCGATATTTTCAAGTTTTGCTCAATGCTTGCTTCATGGGCCCTACTAGACCCTCTTATATTTTAGCAAATTTGCTAAAGTTTTTTAAAGCCTTACAAGACTTTAACCAGTTTTTAGTTTTTTTTGTCTTTTTTTGGTTATTTTAAACCAAAGCATAGTTTGTAGTCTTACTACACACCAACGTCTTCCTATGGTAAGACACTGCTTGGATTTATTACATTTTTTGTTTTCTTTGCAACTTTTCTTTAACTACAATGTTTAATTGTTCCAAATCATACAAACTGATCCAAACTCATAAAAAAAATATCTTTGACTTTGTTTTGTTTGATGCTTTTGAAACTTTTTCCAAGATTTTCTAATTTTATGTAAGTTGTCCTCAGTTTTTTGTAAGTTGTTTTTGGTTGTTTTTAGGTTGCTAAAGTTTACCTATAACATCCAAACTGGGTTGTTCTAAAACCAACAAAACTTATTTAAACTATTAAGCTGGCCTAAAAAAGCATATTTTGCTGTTTTTATAGAACGACAAAGTCTCTCAAGCTTTTTTTATGGTATTCTAATTTTATCAGTTTTAGTTAATGTTCTCAATGATTCATGAAGAGTTTATAAGCTTACATTTGTTTTTTTGAAATTATGAAATCCAACTAAGGTTTATTCGTTTAATTCTTGACGTACATCTAAGATGCAGTTGTCAATTTTTTTATTATGTTTCCCAGCATATGTACTACAGTTGGTAACCTTGCACTTAAATTAGCAAAAAAAATTAAAACCAGTTTATCAAACTTGGCTTACAATTATCTAAAGAATCATAAATTTGAAATTTTCTTGAACTAAAAATCAATTTTGTCGTGCATTTGGGTAATTTTAAAAACCAATTAATTAGTTTTGGTTTAAAATTATCTAAAGAATTATATTTTAAAGTTGACACTTTTTTGAGCAACCAAATATTATTTTTGATATAACCTCAAAAAATACTGCTGGCAAAATTTTTGTTTAATATCAAACACACTTCTGGGGTTGTGAACTATTTGTCTTACTCTGAGCTCCCAGCGACAAAGCCAACGACCTGGACCGGCTGGTGCTGCTAGAATGTCTTGTACCATTGCCTGTTGCGGCAGAACCAACTTTTGGGCGTCAAGACTATGCCCACGGCTATAAAGCAAAGCCAACGTAAAAATTTGCAATTGCGCAACAATATTGACAAGCTAAACCAAAACCAAGGCGCAAACAAAAAGTTCTACCGCATTCTTGCTGGTTGGAACTAGCTGGTCGTATCACCGGCTATGAAAAAGAAAATGTTAAAACGGCATCATAATAACAACGCCGCCGCTTACCCAGGGCGAGATAAGACTTGCCGTAAAATCTTTAAAAGTTTTACTAGCCAAGCGTTAGAAATGACGTCTACTTCAGGGGTGCCTCACGTGCGCTTGGATTAAAACAGCCGTTTCTGGAAACAGATTTTAATATACTTAAAACGTCCATTAAACACCAAGCTAACAAGGAATTGACTTATTTTAACAATTATGGTGTACTCACTGGCTTCAATCACACCATCAGTGACGTGACCATCAAAACGTTTTGTCAAGTGTTTTGCAGATTTAGTTACCAGAAAATAGTGCTGAACAACAATAGTTCACCCATAAATTTTAAGACTCCAAATGGAAATGTTATTATTACCTAACCTAACCTAGTGAAATAGCGGCAAGCAGAATTGAAAAAATAAATAACTAAGGTGCTTTATGTATACTTAATCTAGAACATCTTAGACAAGCTACTACCTTTAGCTACATTTTAGCTTTGACGTAGCACCAATGAAGCTCTCGACTTCATCCTAACTAAAGAACTGGAAGCAAATACAGCCGCACTTGGAGTTTGGGATACATTCCGGGTAGAAGTCCACAATCACGCCAAAGCTAAAAACAACAAGAAACCAGAAAACCGCCAGCATCGGTACCTCAAACAGATCAAGCGGTCAAGCAAATAAGTTTAAACAAATTTACCACCTTTGCAAGAACATTGCCACTGGATAGAAGACCAACGTCGCCCTCCAGTAAAAATTTACGTAGACAATTTGAAGCAAGCCTCATAACCAGACCAGTAATACAACCCCAAGTAGTGCATCTGCTAGACAAATATCTTAAGAGCACTAAAGGACTGGAGTGCCCAGTTTGTGATTGTTTGCAACCGCGACTCGTATTACCGGGTGGAACGCCGCAATTACTAATAGACATTAGTGTGACTCTACCAAACATTATTGTTATAGTTTAGTGCGCAAGTTGTCAAAACAAAAGGTGGTTCTCAGGAAAACAACGACCCTAACCCCTTAAAAACCCAACCAGTAAATACCTTAAAACCGATTTAGGTGACCTCAAACTCTTAGTTAACTTAAAAAGTTTTACAACGGTCACCTTAAAAAACTCCAGCCATTTTTGACCAATTTCCAAGACTATCACATCATTTTGCAGACCTAAATCAAGGTATCACGGACACAAACACTCCAAACTCTTGAACAGAGAAGCAATTATTATATTCTTGGAAGCACTGCCTAGAGCCTTCCAAAACAATCCAACAAAGATTTTTGTCTAAAGATTTTTTTAACTCCCCGGATCACCGCTTCCAGGCGTACACCGCAAGTCTAGTCAGCAACAACACAACATGCAATCAGAAGCAAAGCAAGGAAGCTATGGTCAATACCCGACCAGTAAGTATATATTTTAAGACAGTTCCAGGTGACCTCTGAGCTCTGAGATTTATTGAAGGAAAGTTTACAAGTTCTATAGACATATAATTTCCACAAAACGGCAAATCATACGGTTTATCCATAGGACAACCACAACGCTTAGACGTCTTTGCAAACAATCCGTAGTTGCACCAGGTGGAAGAAATCTTTCAACCATTTGCAAATAGAATCTTTTTTAACTCTGGCTACTTACCATAGCCCTCAATACTACAAAACTGTTAACTGTTGCACCAAAGGCAGGGAGTCGGTGATATAACAAAGCATATTTAGTATCTGCTAATCTCTAACTAAACTTCCCTTTAGCTAGACTGGCTTACAAAAACATATTAAGTTTAGTTTTTTAAAACCTTACTATATTGACACTCCTATGCTTTATCGAGTTCTCCGAGATCTCTTGTAGGTTGTCTTTAGCTTTATTAACACTTTCGTGGTATTATTAAGTTGGTGTAGAACCAAAAAATGACATTTAGTTTAGCCAAAAAGAAGTAAAATACTATACTAGCATGCTAGAGATTTCTGAAATAATTACATCAGCGCTTGAAAGCCTTTAGTGGCACGGAATCAACTTACCAAAAGGACGTAAAAAATGTCTACAATATTATAGGATTTTAATAAAGTTCTTATTTTTAGCTTTCATTTAATCTTTATGTAATTTCAATTTTTTTTTTCAATTAATATCAAAAATGTATTTTTCTTATGTTTTTTAATCAAATCGATCCAAAAATATTTTAACCATTAATTTTTAATAGAATTGTATTGACATTGTTGGCACCACTGTAATATCAGTATCAAGTGACAGGTTGTGCGGTGACTGATTAATTGTTTAAAACTGATTGAAATTCACTGAAAGTTTGTATAGTGCGTTGCGGAAAAGTGTAAAAAGGTTTAGTAACTGTTCTAAACTTTGTAATTATAGTGGTGGAATTGTTGAAATCAATTATACTCAAAAATTACGAATGATTGAAGATGCTGTATATTCACACCATATAGACGGCAAAAGGTAATTTTGTTTTTTCAGATTTAATAAAGTTTTATTTTTAAACTCAATTTAATTATTAACAGAATTAATATTAAAAATGTATTTTTATATGTTTTTTATTTAAATCTGTTTAATCATTAATTTTTACAAGAATTTTATTTGACATTGTTGGCAGCACTAAAATATCAGTATCAAGTGACAGGTCAATCTGCATCTAATTAATTGCTTAAAATTGATTGAAATTCGATGAAAACTTGTGTAGTGTCGTGCGGAAAAGGGTAAAAACGTTTAGTAACAGTTCCAAAGTTTGTATTTATAGAGGTGGAATTGTTGAAATCAATTATATCGGAAAATTATGAATAAATGAAAATGTCGTATATTCATTCCATATGAGCAAAAGGTAAAATTTTTGTTTCGGATTTTAATATAAAGTTATTTTTAAACTCAACTCAACTCATTTAATTATTAACACAATTAATATTAAACATTTATTTTTCTTATGTTTTTTATTGAAATCTATTCAATCATTAATTTTTACAAAAAAATTATTTGACATTGTTGGCACCACTGTAATATCATTATCAAGTGACAGGTTAAGCAGTGTCTAATTAATTGTTTAAAATTGATTAAAATTCTGTGAAAATTTGTTTGTATAGGTTGTGCGGAAAAGTGTAAAAACGTTTAGTAACAGTCCCAAACTTTGTATTTATAGCGGTGGAATTGTTGAAATCAATTTTATCGAAAAATTATGAATGAATGAAAACGTCGTATATTCATTCCATATCGGCAAAAGGTAAAATTTTTGTTTCAGATTTTAATATAAATTTATTTTAAACTCAATTTAATTATTAACACAATTAATATTAAATATGTATTTTTCTTATGTATTTTATTGAAATCTGTTCAATCATTAATTTTGACAAGAATTTTATTTGACATTGTTGGCACTACTGTTATGTCAGTATCAAGTGACAGGTTCAGCGGTGTCTAATTAATTGTTTTAAACAGATTGAAATTCCGTGAAAATTTGTATAATGCCGTGCGGAAAAGTGTAAAAACGTTTAGTAACAGTTCCAAAGTTTATATTTATAGCGTTGGAATTGTTAAAATCGATAGTATTAAAAAAAATATGAACGAATAAATATTCATCCCATTATATCAATTTTCGGAAGAATTGTATTGACATTGTTGGCAATACTGTGACCTCATTAACAAGTGACAGGTTGTGCGGCGTCTAATTAATTATTTAAAATTGATTGAAAATCGGTGGAAATCTGTATAGTGCTGTGCGGGAAAGTATATAAACGTTTAGTAACAATCCTGAACTTAGTGTTTATAGCGGTGGAATGGTTGGAATCGATTATGTTGAAAAATTATGGATGAATGAAGATGCCGTATATTCATCTCATATGGACAAAAGGTAAAATATTTTACTTTAAGATTTTATTTATTGCTAGCAAAAATTAAAAAAACTGCATATTGTAAATGCGTATTGAATAAAATAAATACCGATGAAATCAAGGAGATCTGCTTTTTGGCGATAATGCTTCGTCCGACCGACATCACTGATAAGGCGTACAGGTCGTAGGCTCACTAGTGCAGTGACAACAGCATCGTACGCATGCAATATTAAATCAATCTTAATTTACATTTAATTAAAAAGTGTTTATGTTGTGATAGTGTTATCATTGTAAGTAATGAATTTGTATTATACTAATGTTCGATACTATTTAAATGAAACCATTAGATTCGGATTTATGCAATGTGATGTAATAATAATTGAAAAATCATAGTAATTTATTGTGATTCTAAATATCTATTACGTACCAACTAATTATTAGCTGTGATTGATTTATTTTCTAAATTTTTACATTCTAATTCGATTGAAATCATTACATCCAACTATATAATTAGCACTACTGCGTCTAATCTTTGTTTTCAAAATTGTGTAACTAAATATATGAAAACTCACATTGTTCCTGCATACTTATTGATAATTTTTTACCAAAATTAATAGGTATTAATTGAACTATGATAGATATAAATGGGGGTAATATAAGAATGTTAAATAATTATTTGCAATCATAAATTGTTCTTTCAGCTCAAATCATTTAGATATTTTAAATAAACCAAATAGACTTATATCAATGCTATTTAGTATGATAATTAACATAATGATACAATAATTATAATAATTTAAATGGTTGGAGGTAGAAGTGGAATGCTAATCTGGGCCAAATTAATATTTTTAAAATTTGTATTTTAATGATAAAAAGTATTTTAATGATAAGACCGATTCAAACAAAGAGAAGTTAAAGCGGCGCAAAGAAGGAAGAAAACAGTTTTTTTTTTCGCAGAAAAGTGTAGCGTTTGCATAAAATATTGGTAGCAAATTGAATTGACAGTTTAAGTGTAAATATATTTTGAATTAACTAATATACGATTCTATGCTCGGTGTGGTGGTTGGCTGGTTAAACGTTTGCTAAAATAGGCTTTAAATCATCTCCAATAGCTCTGAAAATGTTTGTAAAAATTGCTGAAGAAGTGATTTTGTTGGTAAAACAATGTTCAAAAATTCGATGCGCAAGAATTGACCAAACTCTTTTCAATGTCAATTTTTTTGCTGCAAAGCTTTTTTTATATAAATTTTTTTAACGCTGAGCGTTTATTTTCTATAAAATTGCATCAGCTTTAAAAGGCACTTATACAAAACTGCATTAAAACTCAACGATGGATAGGAACACTGTATCTGCCTGAGCATTCATTTTGTTATATAACAGTCTTTATTTCTAATATTTCATATATAGAAAAAAGCAAAGTTCAATAATCTAATTGATCTTCCACTTAACCTCGCATTTTAAAATTTAAAATTCACTTTTTAATCGCAACAATAACCATTGTTGTCAGTAATGCTTAACTATTTCATAATGATGTTACCCTGATTAGTTTCATAATGCTTCCCTGTATTAAAACTGACCCTATTCATCCTATATGATTTAAGATTCATTTCAGATCTGCATATATGAAAATTATGAGTTATAAACAACATAATAAAAAAGGGGGATGTAATCACTGATAGGGGTGATTTTACCATAGGAAAGACAAAGAGCAACTTTTATTTTAATATAGGGGAAGAGGAGGGTGATGTAAGATTTTATTAGTAAATTTAAAAAAATGTAAAAAGGCGAAGGCAGTGTGATGTGTTTTATGTTGACACCTGTCCGTTTCTATTCATGAGATGAATTCATCACTTGAATCGGAGCTGAGGATTTATTTCAATTGCTTACATTTATATGCAAATCGGATTTTGTTATATGATAAAATATTGTAAGATTAATACCAATTTTCAGTAATTTAAACAATATAATAAAAATAGTATAATAACAAATATAAAATGCATATACGCATGATTTAATCATTTAATTATAAATAGTAAATATTTTATACAATTGAGTTATATTTATAAACACAATACTCTACTATAATTTGTTATCGTAAAATGCAACAAAACTTTTTTTTTCTGATACGATAAAAATTATTGCTCGATTTCAGATTTTTTGCAGTTAATAATGTTTTGTCATCAATAAGATACAAACCTTCAGTTCTATTTTAACATGCTCAGTGAATTTAAAGTGTAATTGTAATTAGTTTTCAAGTGATGTTAATTATATTAGCGCTTATAAGGTAAGATGTTTTGTTAAAAAGATTCGTTTGAAAATGTTTTACAATTTTTATAAATTTATTGCTACTTTTATTTATTTATTGAAGTTATTCAATGCATTCTGGCTTACTCAGACTAGATTATAATTTGATATTTAAGTTATTATATTAATATTTTAATTGGATACAGTACTTTTATATGGGGATTTAAATTAATTTTAAATAACTAACCGATTAAACATTAAAATACGATAACGACTTATATTTATCTTTGGTTGTTCTTAAAATCAGTTATGCTTTGCGGCTCTAGGGCAGAAAATTGTATGCAAAAGTCCTAGGACGGTAAATTTGTTTGCAGCGGTAAAAACTTCAGCAGCTCGCAAAAAAATATAATTTACCTACAATTTTGATTTGATTTGATTTTCATCTTGTTTACTGGAGGCAAGCAAAAAATAGCACTTCGATGTCTGTCAAATATCGGCGTGCTACAAACAATGCTTTCCTGCTCTTAATACTTAATATACTGTTATTCACAATTCATTATTAGTCTTTTGCTGGATAAATTATGTTTTGTTTTGTGAACAATTTGAAAAATGTTAGAGCAACTCTTCCTAAGTTTTTTCTACAATTTCATAAATCCTGAGGTTTGAACAGAACAGCAGCAAATAAATTTGATTAAAAATATTATATTGGTAGCCAAATCAAGTCTAAGAGTTGAGATGACGTGTAATCTTAAGCGTTCTTTCTCATGCTGGTTCCTCAAAACACTGTAAAAAATCTGTTGGCATTATTTTTGCCTTCTTCTTAAAAGGCTTAAATTACCATTGGTGATCTGTTGTCAGTGGGAATTGTATGAATTTTCTAGCAGTTTGTATTTGCTGCATCAGTTTGGGGAGGTTTGCAGGTTGGATTTTTAAGGTTGCCGAAGTATTTGTTATTGTTGCTGTGTTTGATGTTGCTTGGTAAGGCAAAATTTTCTTTTTTTTAGCATTTGGTTATTCCAGTGTTGTTATAGGCTTCTTCCATTTCTTTACAAGTTTGTCTGTCCTTTGCATACCTCTACTTTTTTTCAACTATGGACTTGATGTCATTGATCCATCTCATGTGGGATCTTCCAAAGCTCCGTTTAGTTTCTTGGGGTCTCTAAAAAGTTATGTGACCACCGTTTTTTGCTTTGTTGTGCTACATGTTCAAACCATCTTCACTTGAGGCTTGATGTGTGCTGCAAGATATCTTGTACCTTTGTTTTGTACCTAAGCAAATTAGTTGTTTGTAAAAACAGGTGGTGTGCAAAGTCCATCTTCTAAAGGAACTAGCAGCAACTTTTTTCTTTCCATATACTATGTTGACTTTTTGACTAATGCCGCAAAATTGACAGCATATGAGCAAAATTTTTTCCTATTTATTTGCGCGATTTTAGTAAATTTCTGCTTTTTGATCTTTTTGGATTTGGCGTTGGTCACCAAACAGGTGATGTAGATCTATTTGTCGAGTGTGACTTTGTGTATGCCATTTTGTGCAATCATGCACTAAGGTTTTCTAAGATGATAATGCTCGTGATTCTGTCATGAACTTCTGCTTTGGGGTGGAGTTTTTCACAAAAAAATGAAGCCGAATAAACGTTTTTCTGCCAAAGCAGTGGCTTGGTGGCTTTTTTGTTTCCTCCTTGTGCCAACAAAATTCTGCTTTTCTTCTTTTTGGATCCGACTTTGGTTATTGGGTTGTGCCGACTTGTTTGCCAGGTTCAATGAGAAAGCCTTTTTTTAATTGTTGGCTGTGATTTTGTAGATACCATTTGGTGCGATCAAGCACTAATGTTTTCTAAGATGATAAAGGCTGTGTTTCCGCTGTGAGCGTCTGCTTAGGGGTAGAGTGTTTCACGAACCAATTGTGCCAGATTCCTACAACGTTTCCTTGCCTTATGATAACTTTAGTCACGTTAAGCTTGATTGTTTTGGGAAATTGGAATAATTTTCTCAAGACTCTTTTTTTATGGTTTAAATTTTTCTGCTGAGGTTGGTGGCTCTAGCCAAGGTGGGCAAGTTTGTGATTTTGATTGATTTCCTCACTACAATCGTTAAACTTTGTTGTTTGCTTTCTACAAAGAACTCTTTCTTTGGACAGTTTGCAGAACTTTCTAGAGGTGCCTTTCTTTGTTTTCTAAATGAAAATCTTTCAAGAACAAAAATGAGCAGAATAACTGAAAATAATCCAAAGAACTATAAAACGCGCAATGCTAGGGATTACTCTAAGAGACAAAATCAGACATCATGCGGACAACAACTGGGCATGACAAAGCGAAGAACGGTGATCACACAGAATAACTTTTTGGAGACCCCAATAAACTAAAAGAAGCTTGAAAAAACTTCAAAGAAATTGATTGATGACATCAAGATCATAGAAAGTGGATGAGTACTGCAAAGGACAGACAAACATGGAAAGAAATGGAAGAGGCCTATATTCAACAATGAAATAACTGAAGGAGAAGAATGTTTTAAGCTGTTCATAATTGTCAACAGTTGTGTTAGATCAGGTTTTAGAAAGTCGTCCAAAGTTGATTAGAGGTATATTTTCCACTACACTGACAGTTAATTGTTTGCTAACTGGCTTGGAAGTAATCTTACCACGACCCGTTTGCTTAGTTGCAAAAGTGTTTCTTACTGACCTGCGGAAGTTCACCGTAGCTTCCTAAACTATGCCAGAACTTCATGGGCACGTTTTCACAGAAAACAATTTTTTGGTCATTTTTTGAGAATATTTTCTTCTTCTTCTTCTAAATGGCGGTCGCTAGCTGTCAACAGTGGTGTAAGCTTGTGTTGGGTCAAGCTTTGGGTACATCTTCTCTACTTTGCTAACAGTTAACTGTTTGCTAACTGGCTTGGGTGTAGTTTGCTGCTTGTATTATTACCAGGACACTAATTTTTGAAGTCGCGTTGAACTCCGCTGGGTGGTTTTTTTTTTGGGAGCGCTTTTATTTATTGAGCCTAGCGTTTGTTGTTTTTTTACCAGAAGATGTCGGTTATGACGACTTTAGTTACGTTTGAGTGTCTTAAGAAACGTGAATACTTTTTTTAAGACCTTTTTCTTTTATGACTTCAGTTCTGGTTTTACCAGGCTCCAACTTTAGGGATTTTAGCTAAGTTAAGAAAGTTTGAGATTTTGTTTGTTTTTATTTTACAGATTTGTTGCTTACTTTCTGCAAACGACGTTTCCTTTGGGCAGCGTGCAGAATTTTCTAGAGGTGCTTCTTCTCCTATTTCCAGATGTTCGCTTGGAGTCATTCAAACTTGATTAGAATAACTTTTAAAACTGGTTTTTGACGTCTTGTAGTGTTTCTTGCTTACTTGTGCGAGTCTTAACTTCTGAAGCTGCGCCGAACGTACCGATGTTCTTTCAGAAAAATTTTAAGCTGCTCACCGTAGATGATCTACAAGTTCTAGCAAGTTAATGAACCTCGGTTTGGTTTGCAGGTGAGGTTATTGACTAAAACTTCTATCGGCAATCTTGTCATCTTGTTGACAGCTTGTAATGGTGTGGTATTTAAACTTTTTTTTGAGCTCTACCTTTTCTGTTTGTTTTTGTAGCTTCATTTGGTTGCTATTTTGGTTGGGTTTGCAGATGGGGTTGTTTACAGAATCTTGGTCATTAGCAATCTTGTTTTTTTGTTGAGAGTTTGTAAGGGTGCGGTATTTAATCGGTAATTTTTTGCTTTTTTTGTTTGTTGTTGTAGATTGTGCCATTTTTGTTTCTAACCTAACCTAATAATATAAATAATTTTTGTTGCTATGTTGGTTGCAGGTGAGGTTGCTGAGAGAATTTTGGTCATTGGCTATTTTGGTTTTTTGTTAAAAGATTTGTAACGCTGCGGTATTTAGTCAATTTTTTGCCTTCTGTTCTGTAGATGCTGCTTTTTTTTTCTTTGGTGTCTAATTGGTTTTGATTTTTTTGTTGGTTGGCAATAATATTGTGATTGTCGACTTCTAGACGGACGCAAATTAGTAAAATTATTATTCAAACAATCACCATCTTCCTTATTGGTTATGTCGTTCTGCCAAGGTTTCTTCATTTTGCAGATCTTGTTGCTTTTGGTAGAGTGGAAAGAGTCTAGTCTACGCCACAGAACAAAAGTGCGTTAAAGAAAACCGTAAAAACCTTGTTGGTTAAATTTGCTAATGATAAACCATGCGTTCGTGGGTAAAAACCGATGATAAAACTATCAGTGTATGACAACCAACGCAAAATTGCGGTGCAAATAATTTCCGTCGAGTCATTGCAGGCGCAAAACTGGAACTTGTGACGCACTGATGTTCACACTAACGTACATGTCTGTTTATGGCAGCCTAGTTTGATATAACATGAACTGGCATTGCCAAACCTATAATGAATGATAAGCTATACATAATTTAATCTGATTTGGTGTAACACTTATAGACTCCTTTTTTCCAACGCGGTAAAACCAACATGATCGGTACGTGTGACGTCAGTTGTGGACAAGAACGCGTATATAGCATACTTAATCTACCAAAGCGTCTATGAATCTTGTATAGGGCACAGCTGGTGCTCCCCAACCAAAGTCTGCAAAAGTAGCAAGCTTGCAAAGTTTGCCAAGGAACTCGATTTGACTAACCTAACCTAGCCTAACCTAACCTAAAACGGCATCAAAACGACTTTTGAAAGAGCAGGTGACTTGCTCTACTTTGATGTGAGTAAGGACGTAAATTTTAGTTTTTACAATACAATTAATGTAGAGGTCACAATTTATACAAATATGACAAAAAACCGTTTTGCTACTAAGAGATGCTGGTACTACAAAATAGAGCAGGCGAGCGGTATACTTAATATTGCCGACTATAGGGTCAGATTCTTAAAAAATAGGCCAAATTTTACGTGTACGCGTAAGATAAACAACAACCTGCACTAGGAAAAAGTAGGCTCACTGGTAAAAACCTATAAGTAAAGCCATAGGAAAATATTAACTGCAATAGATGAGGCAAAAAAAAATGCGTAGGATTTACTATGCCAGAACGTAGACACGATCTTTGGGGACCAGGCTACAAAATAGTAATTAGTAAAACCGGTATGCGTTTGCTTATTTGTCTGACAAATGAAGAGCAAGTAGAAGTAACAAAAAAACTTTTCCTTAAGCATACACAAAGCTTGAAGTCATACCCAACATTCTCGAGGAGAAAATTAGCAAAACAAAAAAATTAAAACGAGAAAAGCGGCGAGGTCGGATGGTACTCCACTTGAAGGTGATAGCCTAAAAGTGCCAGAAGCTCTACATATTACCTTTAACACTTTCTTAATCAAAAGTATCTACCAAACAGAATAGAAAACAGCGATGCTAACCCTGACTGAGAAACCTGCAAAAAAAGTAGGCAAGTTAAACGCAATCATCAAATTGTTTGAAAAGATTCTTAACAAGATGCTGCTAGATGAATTTTGTAATACAAAAAGAGATATTTGATAATCGAGAATAAATACTATTAATATTAAATTATTTATTAAGGATATAGTGTCAAAAACAAACTTATTTTCTACAATAAAATATAAATATATATTTTATTGTGTTTATTAATGTTTACTAATAATTGTGAAATTAAACAATTAACTACTAATAGGGCCTAACGCGTGACGTCAGTTGTGGGCATAAAACGTGGTTATGTTGGCTTCACCATGCAACGAGTGGAAAATAGCACAAGGCGCGCCTATAGTGTATATGATGTAACCTAATCTCACCAAATGAACTAATTTAATATTATTAGACTAAACTTTATTCAATTTGATTTATTTTGAAACCAGTGATGAGCTCACTTGTACCAGATATATTCTAATTTTTGCGATTAGTATAGTTTTATCTTAAATTAAATTTTGCCTAAGTTGACCTATACTGAATTTAATTAACGCTTAACTTAACCTGACTAATCTGAGCTGTTTGACTTGTCCAGACATGTTGGCTTCACTTGACTCTATGTGTGCTTCTGTAGTATTTATACAAAAATTACGTCTATAACAAATGATTTTTGATCAAAATTGGATTTGACTAGATTTTAGCTGATATTCTTTATGAAATCTGAGTTACCTTACTAATGTCTTATATAGAAGGTCTTCATAAACTAAAAGAAACGGTTAAATTGGCAAAGTTGGGCAGAACTTCAAAGGAACTAAATTAGTTTGTGCCCATTACCTATAGAACAAAAGTTACGTTTGTAGATGTGTAAATTTCAAATCAAAAATTGATTTTTGAGATGTAACTCAAATTTTTTATTTTTTAAATAACAATCCTGGTTTATTTTGTCATTCCAAATCTGTATGATTTGTGTTTGTTAGTTTTTTTATAATTTATAAGCAAAAAATGGAATAATAATAGTATCTAGAATTGAAGAACAAAACATATCTTAAGTAATTTTTAATTTATTTTTATCAATTAGTAATCAAATAGAAAAAAAATTTAAAAAAAAAAATTTAAAAAAAAAATTAAAAAAAAAATTTAAAAAAAATTAAAAAAAATTAAAAAAAAATTAAAAAAAAATAAAAAAAAATTAAATAAAAATAAAAAAGTTTAAATTATATAACAACTTTGAAATTGGTTTTGAGTTAAAATTTGCTGATTTAACCAACTTGTAAAATAACTAATATATAAAAATAATTTAATCATAGAACACAGATAGATTATAAACACTTTGTACACTGACAAAATCCAGACTTTTCGAAACCAAATCTAATTTTACATCTCCCTTCTTAATTAATTTTATTGAGCTAGCAAAATATTTGCAAGATTCAATGAAATAAAAACTTATTACTAGCAGGTTTTTTATCGTATGTGATGAGTGAATAATGAACTTTGATATAAATTCTGTTTATTTAAAAGAAAAACGCAATTTTGAAATTGTAGTAAAATTTATTTATAATTTGTGATTAAATTTTAATTAAAATGATATACTTGAGACATTACTATATCTTAAAAATCTGTTTTAATAATTTTAATAAAGCCGCTTAGAATTTTTATGTTCTTTTAACAGAGCAATTCAAACAAATTCCTTCTTAATTAAATAAGAAAACAAAATGTTTCGCTACTGTATTTGGAAACTGGTTATTGACAACCAACAGAGAGTGTCGCGTAAGATTTAATGTATCTTAGTAAAAAAAAAAAAACGTATGCCCCCAAAAATGAACTGAGAACGGTATTAATTATGAAGTTGATGCCGACAAAGTGCACCTTTAAAAGAAACACTTGGTAGAGTGTTTGCGTTGACTATTAACGGTGACTTGTACGACATTAACTATAACCTTGCGTCCATCACGGACTGCCTTAATGCGCACCGTAACCACAAAAACCGATACCAGACATTGAAATTGAATATTATATAACGTTAATTCAGTGGAAGCAATAATTGGATGAAGATAATGCCTTTCGGAGAGCGCCTCTAAATTTAATTCTGAAAATGGAATTATTGAATGGGAAAGTAGGCATGATAAGTGCAATAGTATTGATCGACAGTAAACTAAACAATTTTAATTGAATTATTATTACCGTGCATATTGTAGGTGCTTGGAAGACGCGCTCTCTGGATAGCGATGTACCCACGCTGCTAGAACCAGGCACTGTGCCAGGACTCTGTGGTTTGGTTCCACCGGAGGTAGTTGCTGTGGTTGTTGTTATCGTTGATGGTGCTGCGTTTTTATGAGATGAGGTAGAGATAGCCAAATTTGGTTCACAATTCGCCATACTTGTTAGAAGTGGTGAACATTCGGGTCTGAAGAACCACGACGCCACAGATGCCCACTGAAACAAAAAAAAAATAATTGTGTGAATATAATCAGTTCTTTTTAAAACTAATTTAGTAGGTTTTGAATGGATATAATAAGGCTTTGTGATTCAATGATCAATAAGTAATACTAGATATTCTTATAATTGAATAAAATAAATACAAGGTGAGGTAGTTAGTTACAAAGCGGACGTACACACACACATCGCATAAACATTCTATTATTCCCACCCGCCGTCGACGTTATTTATTTATATAATTGCACATTCGAAACGTGTGTATTCATTAGAAAGACATTCATTAATTCTATTTAATTTAATAGGTGCCTTTTTGTTTCGTGCCATTTGTGACATGAGTGAAGGTTATTTCGGGTAGCGGCGCCCTTCGATCTCTCCCAGATAATGGAAATTAAGCCCGATATTCAAATTGTACATAAAATATATTCTAGTATGTAATGCATGGCGCGCACTTCTCTCACTTGAGACGCTTTAAAAACAAATAGCTGCTTTTAAGTAGATTGGATTTCGCGGTTTGCATTGGATATGCCCGGCTTACTTTCCAGCTTCCAATATACTTCCTTCCACCTACAAACTTTATTCACATAAAACTACAACGAAAATATATTTCATTTAATTGATTGATTGATTCGTTCAAAAGGACTTTATGATTTACGGCAAGGAAATATTCAAATTTCCCATCTTCCGTCATTGTGATTGTGTCCAAGTCCCCTTCAATCGAATCTGTCAATGTTAATATCGTCCTGGCATGTTCCTTTCCAGACTTTACGTCGCTTATAATGACGGGCCAATTCAGACCACTTCAATATGCAAAAAGGAACGATTTGCCAATAGAATATATTTATAACATGACAATAAATACATGTATTTCAAACGAATTGTAATTAAGGTTATTTTTACTGTACAAATATGTTGTCGGCATGTTAGTCTGATAAATGAAATTTAAATGTGTCTTTTAGCACCGACAGTATAGTACTTTACAATTATTTGTTGAGACAATTATACACACTCAAATCTTACAAAGGTGAAGCGACAATATCAAAAGTGCGCTTTTGACATTTGAATATTCAATTTTATTAAGGATAGATAAACAACGGCTGGTAAAAAGCATGGGGAGAAGCGGCAATGTTTAAGGCACCTCTAAAAGGAAACGCAAATAAATAAAAGAAACGACAAAACAGTTAAAAGGTTTATGGCTGGACGCCACTGTATTACACAGCACTGCACCGACGTCGTTCAATTAGAATAGAACGAAATGCACACAAATACACGCAGAATATAATGCGGAGCAGGGAAAAAGGGTGTGTAAATGGTCTCGGTTAATTTAATCAATCTAAAAAGGTGATAAATAAAAGTGATTTGAGACTTTTGTGTGACGCAACAATTCGTCAAACGGATCTTCCCCCCTGATTCCGAATCATTAACGAAATCATAATTTATTTAATGGATTCAGATGCGTATTTGATAAAATGTGCATTAACGAAGATGCGTTTATAACATTTAAAAGGCGTTAGATTTTGTCCTGTCGATAATATTGACAATTTTATGTCACTTTGCCCCACCTCCATCCGGCAATTACTGCTCTATCAATAAATCCATCATTGATTAACTATTTGTAGCAACCATTACAACACGGATTATTTTTTTTTAACTATTTAATATCTATATTATATTACTGCCGCGTTTCGTTTTGTTTCCTTGCCTGAGGCGAATTACATCCCCTGTTTTAAACGGGGCTGCTAAATGTCACTATACAAATATTTTATCTTTATTCTTCCGGAAAGTTGAATTCATCAAGTGATTAATTAATGAACACATACAATTTTAGTCGCTTAATTAAAACCGGGCTTATATGGGGCACACCGAATCCAATCCAATCATCGATTATGCTTATTTTATACAAAATAATCCATTATAATCAACACTTCATTATATCTTAATGTTATACCGAATTAATCTTAATGGCCAATCATTTAGCTCTAATTAATTCATTTTTGCTTCGTTAATGGCTGTTTATATTTTTTACTTGAATTTTATGATTGTCATATTAAGTATGTTATATTTATAAGATCGCGATCACTGGTTATACTCAAGTAGCTCAATCGATGTTAACGCATTTTTCCCCAGAGCTTTGAATACCTCGAGGCGGCCATTAGTAATACATGCATATGTATGCAAATAGCTTCATTGAAGTCATCTTCGGTTAGATGTATTAGTAAATTGATATCCATATTCCATGATAAGTGGGAATCATTTAATTAATACTTTCAAAAGACTGCATATTGATTCACGCGTGTTTGTTCATCTACGACCAATCGTATTACATCAAAGCTATGCAAAATTGCACAGCCAGGAGCCATACTTTATCAAACTAATCACTTTCTGTCGCCAAAATGTTTCCTTACTTGCATTTTAAGTGTTTTGAGAATTATATTATATAACTTATTACTATTTTAACTTATATTGCTTAATTATTTTCAGAAATAATTGAAATAAATTTGCATAATATTTATTAATTATGTTAAGAAATTTTTTGTAATTTATATTATTTTGCGCCATTTTTTTCTATTTTGTGTATTAAAAATTGTTCCGGTAGAGTAGATTAGTTATACATGAAAAATTAGCCTAACCTAATTTTATTGTCAAATTTTAGGCACTTTTGGTAATCTCAACCTAATTTTCATTTCTTAACTGCTTTGTTTATCAGGATAAATTTGATGTATTGAGTTTTAAGTTTTTGTTTTCTTCAAAGTCATATTATTGCCAGTTTATTGGAGTTTGCGTAATTTTTTTTTCTTCTTTCAGCAGGAAAATTTGAGCCAAGTTTCTGCAACGTTTTCCTGCTAAAGTTATGACTTGGTGGCGTTTTTGTTCCCTTCTTGTGCCAAAGGAATTCTGCTTTTGTTCTTTTTATCCGTCGTTAGTTTGTTTGGTGGTGCAGACCTGTTTGCCAGGTTTAATGGGATAGTCTTTTTTTTATTGTTGACTGTGACTTTGTAAATACCATTTGGTGCGATCAAGCACTAATGTTTGCTATGGCCGTGATTCTGCTGTGAGCGTCTGCTTTGGAGTTATTCACAAACCAATGGTGCCAGATTTTTGCAACGTTTTCTTGCCTTAGGAGTGTCTTGGAAAACCGAAATATTTTTCTTAATACATTTTTTTATGGTTTCAATTCTTTTGCTGATAGGGATAAAACACTTTATTCGGACTGTTTGCAGATCTTTCTAGAAGTGCCTTTGTTTGTTTTCTAAACGGTAATCTTCTAAAAACAAAAATCATCAAACAACTGAAAGTCACCCAAAGAGCTATGGAACGCGCAATACTAAAGATAACTCTAAGAGACAAAATGCGCAATAGCGACATCAGACATCATCCAGCACACATGGAGCTGGGCGGGACATGTGGCACAACAAAGCAAAGAACGGTGGTCACACCGAATAACTTTTTGGAGACCCAAAAAACTAAAAGGAGCTTTAAGACTAATGAGATGAATTGATGACATCAAGATCATAGCGTGAAGAATCTTTCAAGCTGTTCAAAATTGTTAACAGTGGTGTTTGATCAAGTTTTAGAAAGTTGTTTAAATATCTTCTACTACTCTAACTTGTTTGCTAACTGGCTTGGGAGTAATCTTGCTTAGTTGCAAATGTGTTTTTTACTGACCTGCGGAGGTTCACCGTAATTCCTTAAATTATATCAGAACTTTATTGACACAGAAAACAATTTCTTTGGGCATTTTCTCAGAACTGTTTCTTGTTCTCCTAAATGGCGGTTACTAGTTGTCAACAACTTGTGTTGGGTACATCTTCTCTACTTTGCTGACAGGTAACTGTTTGCTAATTCGCTTGGGTGTAGTTTGCTGCTTGTATTATTATCAGGGCCTCTACTCTTAAAGTTGCGACTCTAACTTTTAAAGTTGCTTTGATTTATTGAGCTTAGCGTCGGCTGGTTTTTCTGCCAGAGGATGTCGATTATGACAACTTTAGTTACCTTAGAAATTTTTAGACCTTTTTTTATGGCTTCAGTTTTGGCTTTATACCAGGCGTTGAGGGTTTTAACTAAGCTGGGAGAATTTGAGATTCTGTTTGTTTTCATTTTACAAACTTGTTGCTTACATTTTTAACGTTAACTTTTTGCAAACAACGCTTTGTTTGGGCAGCTTGTAGAGGTGTTTCTTCTTCTATTTCCAGACGGTCGCTTGTTATCAACAGTGGTGTAATCTTTGGTAAGTCATTCAGACTAATTGGTTTGGGAGTAACATAGCGGCCGCTGACAGCTTGTATTATTACCAGGACTTGTTTGCTTAGTTGCTGTAGTGCTTCTTGCTGACTTGCGCGGGTCCGTCTTAACTCCTGAAACTGCGCCGAACGTTTCGATGTTCTTTCAGAAAAATTTAGTTAATGAGCCTCGGTTTGGACTGAAACTTTTACCGGCAATTTTGCCATCTTGTTGACACTTGTAATGGTGTGGTATTTAGACTTTTTTCCGAGCTCTACCTTTTCTGATAGTTTATATAGCTTCATTTGGTTGCTATGTTGGTTGGGTTTGCAGATGGGGTTGTTGACAGAATCTTGGTCATTAGCAATCTTGTTTTTTTGTTAAGAGTTTGTAAGGGTGCGGTATTTAGTCGGATATTTTTTGCTTCTTCTGTTTGTTTGTTTTTGTAGATTGTGCCATTTTTTTTCTTAACCTAACCTAACCTAATAAGTCTGTTTTTGTTGCTATGTTGGTTTGATTTGCAGGTGAGGTTGCTGAGAGAATCTTGGTCATTGGCTATTTTGGTGTTTTGCTGAGAGATTTGTAACGGTGCGGTATTTAGTCAATGATTTTTTGCTTTCTGTTCTGTAGATGATGCTATTTTTTTTCTTGGTGTCTAATTTGTTTCAATTTTTTTGATCGGTCAACATGTTGGTTGGCAATAATATTGTGATTGTCGACTTCTAGACGGACGCAAATTAGTAAAATTGTTGTTCAACAATCACCATCTTCCTTATTGGTTATGTCAAGATTTCTTTATTTTGCAGATTTTGTTGCTTTTGGTAGAGTGGAAAGAGTCTAGTTTACGCCACAGAACAAAACTGCGTTAAAGAAAACCGTAAAAACCTTGTTGGTTAAATTTCCTAGAGATAAACCATGCGTTAGTGGGTAAAAACCGATGATAAAACTATCAGTGCATGACAAACAACGCAAAACTGAGGTGCAAATCATTTTTGGTCGAGTCATTGCAGGTGCAAAACTGGCACTTGTGACGCACTGATGTTCATACTAACGTACATGTCTGTTTGTGGCAGCTTAATTTGATATAACATGAACTGGCATTGCCAAACCTATAATGAATGATAAGCTATACATGATTTAATCTGATTTGGTGTAACACTTATAGACTCCTTTTTTGCCAACGCGGTAAAGCCAACATGATTGGTGCGTGTGACGTCAGTTGTGAACAAGAACGCGTATATAGCTTACGCATACTTAATCTACCAAAACGTCTATAAATCTTGTATAGGGCACTTATTTCACACAAGTATTGAATTTTGTAATACAAAAACAGATATTTGACCAATGCTAGTTTATTGGCGTTTGCATTAATTACTTTGGTACTTTCAACCAAAAACAGGAATTGAAAAGTCAAACGTTTCCAAATTATTCAGAAACTGTCAAATATTTTCCAAAACTATTACAAATTGACAAAAAATGTTCTAAAACTTCCCTTACATTGTCGTACTTAAAATCTACAAAAATGGTTACTAAACAGTCAAAATACTTCACAAATTGTCAAAAACGTTTCATAAACTGTCAACAAAATTCCTAAATTAACAAATGAAAGTTCAAAAGCTGTTCCAAACGTTTCCAAAGTAATTAAAATCTGTCAAAAAATGTTCTAAAATTGCCCTAATATGTCAAAAGTACTCAAAATTTACTAAACAGTCAAAATATGTTTACAAACTGTCAAAAACGTTTCATAAACTGCCAACAAAATTTCTAAATTAACAAATAAAAGTTCAAAAGCTGCCCCAAATGTTTCAAAAGCATTCAGAATCTGTCAAGTATTTTCCAAAACTGTTACAAATTGCAAAAAATGTTCTAAAATTGCCTATATATTGTCAAACGTACTCAAAATCTACAAAAATTGTTACTAAACAGTCAAAATATTTCACAAACTGTCAAAAACATTTCATAAATTGTCAAAAAAGTTCTTAAGTTAACAAATAAAAGTTCAAAAGTTACTCCAAACGTTTCCAAAGCATTCAGAATTTGTCAAGCAGTTACTAAAATTGTTACAAATTGCAAAAAATGTTCTAAAATTGGCTTTATATTGTCAAACGTACTCAACATTTATAAAAATTGTTACCAAACAGTCAAAATATTTTACAAACTGTCAAAAATGTTTCATAAACTGTCCAAAAATTCTTAAATTAACAAATGAAAGTTTAAAAACTGCCCCAAACGTTTCCAAAGCATTCAGAATTTGTCAAATATTTTCCAAAACTGTTACAAATTGACAAAGAATGTTCTGAAACTGCCCAATATTGTCACACATACTGAAAACCTACAAAAATTATTACTAAACATTCTAAATGTTTTACAAATTGTCAAAAACGTTTCATAAACTGTCAAAAAAAATCATAAATTAACAAATTAAAATTCAGAATTTGTCAAGTATTTTTCAAAACTGTTAGAACTTTTTTAAAACTGCTTTTTATTATTAGCACTAACTGAATCACAACTTTTATTTGCCATTTTAGAATGTCAAATGTACTCAAACTATCAAAACCTTCAAAAATTGTTTCTAACTAGTTCACAAAATCAAAAACAAAAACTTCTATTAAGTTTCCAACCGAAAATCAAATATTTTTCAAAATTGACAATAAATGTTCTAAAACTGCTCTCAGATTGTACCCAAAAGATCAAAATCTTTTAAAACTGTTACTAAACAGTCAAAAAGTTTTGCAAACACAAACATGTTTTACAATTTGACAAAAATGTTTTTTATTAACAAAAATTGCTTCAAACGTTTTCAAAATATTCAGAAACTTATATGCTGACACAATTTGTCGTTTTTTGAGGTAACCATTGTTCAAACCTCAAAAGCAAGAACTGGGAAAGTTTTTGCTACTATTAAAAGCCTTTTTGTAGTCTATATATTCTGAGATTTTTATTTTGTTTTTGTTTGGTTGTTTGTGCTTGGATTTTTTGTCAATTATGGTAAATATAGCGCAAAATAATGCCAAATACAGTTTGCAATTCAACGAGAATTTTGAAGTTTTTATTCTTGTCCGCACCATATTCTATGAGATTCAAACTAAAGTGACTCAAACGCACCTATGACAAACTTTTTGATTAGCTTTCAAGGTCTAGGATACTGTTCCTTCTACCCATCGACTATTTTGTTTTATTTTTTTAATTATTATTTCAGTTTGTTGGCGTTTGCTTTAATTGCTTTGACCTAATTCATTGTTTTAAGCTTAAAAGCAGGAACTGCAAAAGTTTTTCTCGTCTTTTTGTAGTCGATACAAGGTCTTTGGTACATAAATTTTTTTGAGAATTTTGGATTTGTTTTTTCATTTATGGTGAATACAGCGCCAAAAAATGCCACGTGCATTGTGCATTGTGCATTGTGCTTGCTTGCTATTTATGAAGCGAGTGGTGGGAGTTTACTTAATAGAAGTTTGGAATCTTTTATTTTTGTCCGAAATATATTCAACGAATTTCAACCCATCGACTTCCTTGTTTTATTTTGATTATTATCATTTCCAGTTTATTAGCATTTGTTTTAATTTCTTTTGAGCTAATTAGTTGTTCCAAACTTAAAAGCAACAGTTTTCTCTGCTATTACAAATATTTTTGGTTAACACAAGAGTACTTTAGTACATAGAACTCTCTGAATTTTTTTGTTTAGATTTGTTTTGTCAGTTATGGTAAATATAGCGCCAAAAAATGCCAAGTGCAGTGCAGTTTTTGGGCAAATTGAAGCTAATTTGGCTTCAGTATATCTCAAATGCAAAAAAAATTTTGATTAGCTTTTAACGTCTAGTTTAGTACTTCATATATAAAAATTAGTGCCTAACTTAATGTTATTGTTTCTCATCAAATTTTAGAAAGGCTAAGTTTTGACGATGCATTGAATTTTAGATGTGTTCTTTACTTCAAAGTCTTGTTATCATTATTGCCAGTTTATTGTGTTAATTAACTTTGCTTATCGTATGTTTTTGAGCTAATAAGTGACCGATCCAATCTTAAAAGCAGAAAATGCAAAAGTTTTTTTTTATTAAAACTTTTTTATAAGCTGTCCTATAGTTAAAATTTGTTTGGTTGCTTGTGCTTGGATTAGCTTTGTCAGTTATGGTGAATACAGCGCCAAATAATGCTATCTGAAGTAGTTCTTGAACTCGCCCGCTATTAAAGTTGCATTCTTATAAAGCGGTAGTGGGCGTTATTTAATTAACTCAATGGTAATTTGAGAGCTTTTACTTTTGTCCAAAGCATATTCTATGAGATTTGAGCTAATATGGCTTAGATTAATTTTCAAGTTCTAGTTTACTGTTCTATACATAAAAATTAGTGCTTTTAGCATTTTTGGTCAGCATATCGTAGGTTTTTGACCCAACCCATTGTTCCAACTTCAAAAGCAGGAACTGCAAACTGTTTTTTCTATTATTAAAAATCTTTTTGTAGTTTATACAATAGTACTAGAAATTTTTCATAAGCTGTCCAATATTTTAATTTTGTTTGTTTGCTTGTGTTTAGATTTCTTTTCTCTGTTATGCTGAATACAGCGGCAAATAATGCCATGCAGTGCAGTGGTTTTTGAGTTTACTTGCTATTGAATTCCATAACATAATTACCAGCCGGTAGTTAAATCTAGAGTGTGTGATCTAGAAACTAAAGTTTCTTCTCTTTGCCAGCGTTGGAAGTCTTTATGTCAGAGGTGGTTATAGTGATACAAATTTCTGGATCACCAACACATTTGTGGGTGGTTGGGCCACTCTATAACATAATTACCAACCAGTACTTTAAACTGGAGTGCCTTTCCAACCCGCCCAAGTGTTGCTGATCCAGAAGTTAAAGTTTCTCCTCTCTGCTAGCGTTGGAAGTCTTTATGTCAGAGGAGGCTATAATGGTTCAAATTTGTGGATCACTCCATAACAAAATTTCTACTGAGTAGTTTAAACTGGAGTGCCCACCCACCCGCCCATGTGTAATCTAGAGTTTGAGTTCTTTGTCACTGCCAGGGGTGGAAGTTCTATGTCAGAGGAGGCTATGGTGATACAATTTTTTGGATTACCAACACTTGGGTAGGTGGTTAGGCCACTCTATAACATAAATACCAACCAGTAGTTTGAACTGGAGTGCCCACCCACCCGCCCAAGAGTTGGTGATTCAGAAATTAAAGTTTCTCTTCTATGCCAGCGTTGAAAATCTTTATGTCACAGGAGACTATAGTGATACAAATATCTGGATCACCAACACTTGGGTGGGTGGTACTTCATAATAAGATTACTAGTTAGTAGTTTGAACTAGAATGCCTACCCACCCGCCCACGTGTTGGTGATCCAGAAATTAAAGTTTCTCCTCTATGCTAGCGTTGAATGTCTCAATGTCAGAGGAGACTATAGTGATACAAATTTCTGGATCACCAACACTTGGGTAGATGATTACAAGACAGTAGTTTAAACTGGAGTGACCACCTACCCGCCCAAGTGTTGGTAATCCAGAATTTGGAGTTTCTCGTTGCTGCCAGCGTTGGATGTTTCTATGTCAGAGGAGGCTATAGTGATACAAATTTTCTGGATCACCAACACTTGTGGGTGAGTGGGTGGGCCACTTCATAACATAATTACCAGACGGTAGTTAGATCTAGAATCTAGATCTGTTTGGTTAACTGTTAACTGTCAGTTTAATTTTTGTTGTCTGTCTTACAAATGCCCTTTTTTGGTAAAAAAAATCACTTTTGGATTCCTAACAGCTCCAGTGGTTTGTTTGTTGTACAAAATCTTTTATGTTAATGCTAATTTGGATGTTTTTTTTGTTTTTACAATTTTTGTGCATTTTTGTAACGCAAATAGGCATAATTTTAAAATTTATTTGGTCGTTAGAGCTTTATTTTTTTGTTATTGGCAGATATTTAATTCCAAGTACAATGCCCGAGGTGCTGAAAGCTTCGTAAATTAAGTTATTCTCAGTATTGAAACAAAATATAGTTTTAAGTATTTTGTTAACTAATATTCGTTATTCTAAATAATTGTTTAAAAAAAAATTTTGTTGAGCACATTTTGATGGAATGTACTAACTATTTGGTTGTTAGTGCTTTATTTTCTTTGCAATAAATATAGCGCCAAATAATGCCAATAGTTTAAAATTTGCTGGAGGCCTTGGTTCAGTTTTTAGCGTTTTAGAGATATATTTTTTTGCCCGCCCACTCTGAAAAACAGTTTTTCTGCTCGTATTTTGGATGGCAAAAAAATATATCTTTCAGGGCGGCAAAACCATAATATACAGCCCGTTCAAAAAATATTACTATTTTTTTACTTATTTACTATGAACAGGCAAAAAATAGTCGTAAGCTCTACGGGCAAAAAGGATTTAATATACTATATGATGAATACAGATCCAAATAGTGCCGAGTGTTTAAAATGAATATCATAATTTTGCAAACATAGCTTTCTTGCCAGAGTGCAGTGTAATATACCCTGAGCCATATACGGTATAGTTTGAGAGCTTGCAAATTTTAATGAAGCACCAAAATGTAGTACAGGCTTAAATACTATATTATTGCATAATGAATACAGCGCCAAGTAATGCCAAAAGTTAATTAACATCTTTAAATTATTTTTTAAATATTAATTTAATTTAGCTGTGATAGAAAAAAAAACCAAAATGTTTTGTCATACAATTATTATACTATAAATTTGTATTCAATAATTTTGGGCATGACAGCGAAACCAATGTTATAATATATATAAATAATTTAGTAATTAATATTATTAAATTAGTGGAGCGCAAATAATTAAATTAACTCAGGCGGCAATTTTTCTGATTGCGATCGTAATTTGCATTTTACAATGAAGTCGATGCATCAAATAAAACAAGTTTCGGATAACAGTAAACAATTTTATAATTATAACAATTTATAATGTTGACAAAAGAAAATAAATTGATTAGTAATTAAACAAAAATATGTGATAATAAAAGTAAATCAATTTATAACGTTTGATTTACATTATTTATAATGAATACAAAACTCGATTTATTCATTCAGTTATTCCACAATGATATATGAAATTGCAAACAAATGTCCATTGTTAATTCAACCCGGCTATGAATGTCGACGTATTACTATTTCAAATTATTAATTAACGCATCGTATTAATTGTTATTGCATTGGCTTTCGTAATTAAAAAGAATGATGTTATTTTCATTTAAACATATATTATGTATCTCAATTAATCGATTGTGTTATTTATTATTTAAATTTACATTTACTTATTTTTATGAACGGACGCGATGACATACAAGTAGTAATTTGCATTAAGGTAACATCACCCCTATCCCATTTCAGCAATTATATATTCCAGTAATATCTAATATTCGCCATTATTACCGACGTATAGTCCTATACGTATGGTACGGTGGTGTATAACATGACTAATTATGGCAACCATATAACGGTCGTAATGAAAGGGGTGTATGTTGGCTGAGGGTTTCAGATTTTAAATAAGTAGGCGTTTTTAAATTAAATGGATGTAAGAATGCACATATGCCGATATGGCATTTTATGAAGGGGTTAAAATAAAAAATATATATGTAGGGAGGAGGGCTAACTTGACATTTTATACATGCAGGGAACAACTCGTTATATGAAGCAGTCTGGCCGGAATGGACGATTTTTATATTTTTAGTAGCCAGCCGCATGTAAATTGATATTCACAATCATTAAATTTTTAAATACATGTCTTGTTTTAGTTTTAACAACTAAACGTGCCTTAAATGTAAACAAACCTTTTTAATATATCTCCTTAGTCATTCGCTGTACACTTTAAAAACTTAAATAAAAATCTAAGTTAAGAAAACTTTATATTTTTATTGCTATATTAAAAGTCATTTCAATGTGCATGTTATGAGCATAAATTATTAATAATTTTACTACTCAATCAAATTTAGTGAAATATTAGATTGGTTCTAATTTTAAATAATGATTTTATTTAAAGATTCAATTAAGGTCACCTTGATAATTTAATATATACGTTACAGATATAGTTTGCATATATTCTTTTCAATTTTATTATTAAAATTGTATAATCAAATTAATTTGTTACGGCTATGTGATCACTGATAAGTAATAAAAACAATTAATATGGTTGTTTTCACGATTCATTCTCACGATATGTTTGTTAAATTCTTCTAGAATCCTCTTTGAATGTGTATACCATTTTATAAAATATAAAAAATGTTTTGATTTTTAAAGAATATTTGTATTTTATAAAATTGTAGATTGTAGGAAATTAAATGAGGAATAGAATTGTTGGAATAAATTGTATGATTAAGACTACCTTATATCATTAATCGATTTAACTCTACACCAGTGGTTTTTCTTGTAATTCAAATAAATTTTTTAATTAGCAAAAAAGATAAAATGTTTCGAATGTAATGGACATAATAAAAAAATTGAATAACATTTTTTTTTTGCATAAAAGATTTTTTAATAAATTTAACTTTTTTGGAACTTTTTAATTTTTTTTTAAGTAACAAATAGTTTTTGATATATTTCAGTTTTTATTAATTAATTTTCATTTTTTTTGTTGTTATTAAGTTTTTTAACGGTTTTTGCATTTTTTTTGCTTAAAATGGTGTTTTATCAGTTTATTAATAAATTTTACTTTTTGGGCTATTTTTAATTATTTTTTATGTAGCATATATGTTTTTTGAATCGATTTTCTATTTTTGTTTGCATATAATGAGGTTTCTACAAGATTTATGTTTATCTTCTTTGAGTTCTTATTTTATTAATTTTTGCAGGATTTTTCCGATTTTTAAATTTTTGTTTGCATTAAATGGAGTTTCTACAAAATTTTTGATAATTTTTTTTTAGCAATTTTTTATGTTTTCTTTTGTATTAGATAGGTTTTTCGCGTGATTTTTGCATTGAAATTTTTTTTGTGTAATATTTTTTCAATAAAATTTAGAGATTTGCACTTTTAAGCACGTTTTTTAGATTTAATGTCATAAACGTGCATTTTTGCACAATGATTGGTGTTTTTTTGTAATAAATGAACTTTTTCTCAGCAATTTTAGAAGAATGTTTAGAGTTTTTCCACGATTTTGACTTATGTATGCAATTTTTAATTATTTGATTGCAAAAAACTTTATTATTTCAAGAGTTTTATGCGGTTTTTGAGCAAAGTTCACATAATAAATGAGATTTGACCACCGTGTTTAATTTTTTGTAATTAATTTTGTTTAATTGGTTGCAGTTTTGTTACTTTATTTATATAACTGATATTCTAGTTTTTTTAAGGCAATTTTGTGCAATTGTATTGTTATAGACCAATGTGCAAGTGTGTACCTAGCTTTATATTTTCTTTTAGTGTTTTTAAAAATTATTTTGAGCATTTTTAAAGCTAGTATTTGACTGTCTAAACTGATCGAGAAAGCACAAACTGAAAATTGTTTATGCTTGCTCACGTTTAAATTAAATATTGTCCACCTTAGGCTTATTATTTGTATTTATTAATTAAAAGATAAAATAGCTTTTCTTAACCAAAAATTTAATTTTCTGACTTTTTTTTAACAGCTACGTTTAGTTAGGGCACAATTTTGTGTTACAAACTAACGCGCAAGTGTGTACATAGCTTAATATTTTACAAATATTAAAACATGTTTAGCTGTGCTAGTCTTTTTGTGTGTACATAGCCTAATATATTCTATTCTTTTAATTTTCTTAAACAATGGATTTTTGTTAATGTCTGTACACACTGACCGAGCGAGCACAAACCGAATTCTTCAAATTTCATATAATAAATGCAATTTAGCCCCATTTTTGATTGTTTTGTTATTAATTTTGTTTAATTGATTGCAATATTAAAAAAAAAATAGTTTTGTAACTTTTCTATATACCTTGCATATTGTATTCTAGTTTTTTATAGAGCGCAATTTAGTGTGCAATTTATGTAGTGTTACATACTAAAGTGCAAGTGTGTACGTTGCTTTATATTTTCTTAAAAAAAAAAAAATTGTTAACACTATTTCGAGCGTTCTAAAAACTATGTTTGTTAATGACTGTCTACACCGACCCACATTGTTTGTTTGTTTCTTTTCTTAATAGCTACTTGGGAAACAAATATCGAAAACGTTTAGTTGTTCTTTTTTAGGGCAAAATTTTGTGTTACAAACCAATGCAAAAGTGTTCACATAGTTTTCTGCAATAAATGACCTTTTTCCGAGCGATTTTAGAAAAATGTTGATAAATATTGTTTGGTAAAATGATTTAAATGGTGGATTTGCACGACTTGACTTATTTCTTGCTATAAATTGATTTTTTCAGCAATTTTTAATAATTTATTGCAAAAACTTTATTATTTGATGAATTTTCTGCGGTTTTTGTGCAAATTTCAAAAAATAAATGAGATTTTAGCACCAATTTTGATTTTTTTAATTAATTAAACAAATCTAATTAAAAAAACTAAAAGTAATTTAAAAAAAAAATTGTTAGTTTATTTATATTATATCTTGCATATTGTGTTTTAGTTTTTTATAAGGCGCAGTTTTGTGTGCGATTGTAGAGTTACTGGCCAATACGCAAGTGTGTACATAGCTTTATATTTTATTTTCTTAAAAAGTTGGCTATAGGGTTTTTTGTGAATGACTGTCAAACTGAAATTCATTTATGCTTGAAATTAAATTTTTTGACGTTTTTTTTTAATTAATATATAATTTATTCAAACGGCCAAGGGTCAAGCATAGACAATTGTTTCGGTTCTACAAATCTTGTTAGCGTGCTTTGTATGACCACGGCATCGCATAATAACAAAAAACAAATTTGTTTGATTTTTTACATTTTTTTCAAGTTAATAGTTACACGGAAAACAATTTTTTTTTGGTGCAGAATTTTGTGTTACAGACTAACGCGCAAGTGTGTACGTAGCTTAATATTTTATTTTCATCTAGATTTCTTAAAAAAATAAGTTTAAACATTGAGTAATAGTGTTAATACTAATTAACTCAATGTTTAAACCTATTTTTTAAGAAAATTAGATAAAAATAAAATATTAGGTTATGTACACACTTGCGCGTTAGTCTGTAACACAAAATTGTAGACAAAAAAAAATATTTTCCGTGTTTAAACATTGAGTATTAACACTATTTACTCAATGTTTAAGCCTATATTCCTTTAAAAGCTGGAGGTTTTTATTAATGTCTGTCTACACCAACCGAGTCAGCACAAACTGATTTTTTTTTATGTTTGTTCATGTTCAGATTATAACAATTTTACAGTTTTTTATCATTATTTATCAAACAAAACAATTATTTTTTTAACATTTTTTTTTTTAAGTAATAGCTACACTAAAAATTCTATTAAATTTATTTAAATCATTTGATTAAAAAAGTTGCCTGTTTAGCGAAGCAATATTTTATGATACAATGAATCTTGTGAAGCTGTTTTTTTGGTGTTTTTTGCAATAAATGGGCTTTTTCTGAGCGATTTTAGTAAAATGTGTAATTTTTTATGAATATTGTAAGCTTAAGTGCGATTTAGATGCAATAAATGGAGTTTTTGCACGACTGATTTTATTTTTGTTATTAGTTGATTTTCTATGCAATTTTTAATTATTTGATGCGGTTTTTGTGCTAAATGATATTTTAGCACCATTTTTGATCTTTTTTGTTATTAACTGGTTGCAATTTTTGAAAAAAAAATCAGTTTTGTTACATTATATATCTTACATAAACTAATGTGCAAGTGTGTACTTAGCTTTATATTTTATTTTCTTAAAAAGTTGGTTTAAACAATCTCGAGCATTTTAAAAGTCCACACCGACCGAGCAAGCACGAACTGAAATTTGTTTATGATTGCTCACGTTCAGATTAGATACTGTCAACTGTCCACACTATTAACAGATAAAATAAAATACAACATGCCTTTTTCAACCGACATTTTTATTTTTGACGTTTTTACTTTACTTTCACACGTAGATTCTGAATCCGTATACGCATACAGACGCCCGGATTATTTTGCGAGAACAATGCCGTAGAATATGAGCCTTGAATACTGGTAAATAATAAATTTGTGTGAAAAGTATTCGCGTCTGAAAGGTTGCATATACATAGATTGCGATCGGAATACGTCTAAAAGTTCCCATTTAAATGTATTTGTCACTTGAATCTGAAATTCTAAATTTGCTTATAAAAGGGGCCTTAATAGCTACACTAAAAACAAACATCAAAACACGTTTAGTTGTTTTAATATTTTTTACAAACCAACGCGCAAGTGTGTACATAGCTTAATATTTTTTAAATTTTTTTTGAAAAATAAATTTAAACACTGAGTTAACATTATCTCAAGCTTTTTTAAAGTTATTATATCTTGCTTATTGTGTTTTAGATTTTTATATGGAGCGATTGTATTGTTACAGACTCATGTGTAAGTGTGTACAAAGCTTTATATTTTATTTTATTTTAGTTTTCTTAAATAGATGGTTTAAACAATGTGTTAACACTTGATCGTTCTAAAAATTAGAGGTTTTTGTTAAAGTTTGTCCACACAAACCGAGCGGGCACAAACCAACGCGCAAGTGTGTACATAGCTTAATATTTTTTTAAAAAGTAGTTGAGTTAACATTACCTTGAGCTTTCTAAAAGTTATATCTTGCATATTGTGTTTTAGTTTTTTATTTGGCGCAATTTTGTGTGCGATTGTTACCGACCAATGTGCAAGTGTGTACATAGCTTTATATTTTATTTTATTTTAGTTTTTTTTTAAGTTGGTTTAAACAATGTGTTAATGGCTGTCTACATCGACCGAGCAAGGACAAACTGAAAATTTGTTATGCTTGCTCATGTTTAAATTTTAACAATCGTCTACACCAAATCTTTTATTGACATTTATTAATAAAAAAAAATGATAGACAACATGCATTTTTCAACCAAAAAAAATATTGTTTTATGTTTTTTTGTAAAAGGCAATAGGGTAATTTCACGACAGATAATTGGGGTACCAAAATATGATGATTGCTAAAATTTTGGTGCAATACAGTGTAAATGGCGGCCATTTTAATTTTTTTAGAACATTTTGTCTTCTTTCAGTTTTTATGCAAAAATAAGCAAAAAATAGAATAATCAAATATCATATTCAAAAAGGTGAATCTTATAGAAAAAAAAATCCGAAATTTTCCGCAAAAATGAAAAAAATACAATTTTATCAAAATTTTGATATCTTCGATTCCGCTACACCTGAAGACTGAAAATTTGAATATGATATTCCTGAAACATAGTATTTTTGATTCCAAAAATTAAAAAAAACTGGATTTGCTTGCCCTAGGATGAAATATAACACATAATTGCTAAAAATGGGTTACCTTTAAGGGATTTTTCTTAAATTTTCCGTAATTTTACTAATTTTTCGGCTTTATTTTAAAAAACAAACATAAAGATAGCGTTCTACAAAAAAAATTGTTTCGATTACGCAATTTTTTTTTACCTTTTTTTGCAATTTTGTGTTACAGACTAACGTGCAAGTGTGTACGTAGCTTAATATTTTATTTTTATCTAATTTTCTTACAAAATAGGTTTTAACATTGAGTAATAGTGTTAATACTAACTAACTAATACTAACTCAATGTTTAAACCTATTTTTTTAAGAAAATTAGATAAAAATAAAATACTAGGTTATGTACACACTTGCGCGTTAGTCTGTAACACAAAATTGTAGACAAAAAAAATTATTTTCAGTGTTTAAACATTGAGTAATAGTATTAACACTATTTCAAGGTTTTTAAAAGCTGGAGGTTTTTATTAATGTCTGCCAACACCGACCAAGCGAGCAAAAACTGAACTGAATTGTTCATGTTCAGATTTTAACAATTTTACTTTTTTATCATTATTTATCAAACAAAACAATTATTTTTTTAACATTTTTTTTGTAAAAGTAATAGCTACACTAAAAATTCTATTAAATCTATTTTTTGAATTTATTTAAATCATTTGATTAAAAAAGTTGCCTGTTTAGCGAAGCGCGTCAAAGCGATATTTTATGATAATCTTGTGAAGCTGTTTTTTGGTGTTTTTTGCAATAAATAGGCTTTTAAAATGTGTAATTTTTTTATGAATATTGTAAGCTTAAGTTAATATATGGAGTTTTTGCACGATTTTGACTTATTTTTGCTATTAGTTGATTTTATATGCAATTTTTAATTTTTTGATGAAATTTTAGCACTTTTTTTGTTTGTTATCAATTGATTTCAATTAAAAAAAAAAAAACAGTTTTGTTACTTTATATATCTTCCATTTTGTGTTCTAGTTTATCATAGAGCGCAATTTTGTGTGCGACTGTAGTGTTACAAACCAATGTGCAAGTGTGCACATAGCTTTATAATTTTTTTTTTTTTAAATGATATAAACAATGCTTTAACACAATTTTGAGCATTAAAAGTTAAAGGTTTTTGTTAATGACTGTCTACACCGACCGAGCAAGCACGAACTGAAATTTTTTTAAGCTTGTTCACGTTTTAATTAAATATTGTATAATTTTTGATGAATATTGTAAGTTTAAGCGCAATTTAGTTGCAATAAATAGAGTTTTTGCACAATTTTGACACATTTCTTGCTATAAGTACAAAAAGCTTTATTATTTGATGAATGTTATGCAGTTTTTGTGCAAATTATATAATAAATGAGATTTTAACACTATTTTGGATATTTTTGTTATTAATTTTGTTTAATTGATATACCTTGCGTATTATGTTCTAGTTTTTCATAGGGCGCAATTGTAGTGTTTCAGATCAATGTGCAAGTGTGTTCACAGCTTTATATTTTATTTTATTTTGGTTTTCTCTAAAAAATGGTTTAAACATTACGTTTACACTATTTAGAGCGTATTAAAAGCTAGAGGTTTTGGTTAATGACGTTTGACAATTGTCCACACTAAGCATGCTATTGTGATTAATTAATTAAAAAATAAAATGGAGTACAACATGCTTTTTTCAACCAAAACACGCAGATTCAGCTCTTAAATTCTGAATCCGTATACGCATACAGCCACCCGGATTCTTTTGCGAGAACAGTGCCATAGAGTATGGATCTTAATATTTGATAAATAATAAATTTGTGCATATGAAAAAGCTGCATATAATGTATAACGTAAATCCCAAATTCGGTATCGCTAGAGAATCCCGACGCAAGCATGAAAGGTCTTATTTTGAGATTTTGAATCTGGGGTTCTGAATCTACGTGTGAAAGAGGCCTTAATAGCTACACAAAAAACAAATATTATAACTCTTTTAGTTGTTCTAGCTTTCTTTATGAATTTTGTATTACACACCAACGCGCAAGGTGTGTACATAGCTTAATATTTTATTTTTCTTATAATTTTTTTAAAAAGTATGATTAAATAATGAGAAGTTAACATTATCTTGAGCCTTCTAAAAGTTAAATCTTGCGTATTGTGTTTTAGTTTTTTTTTTTGTGCGATTGTAGTGTTACAGACCAACGTGCAAGTGTGTACATAGCTTTATATTTACTTTTTTTTTCAATTTTCTGAAAAAGTTGTTTTAAGCAATGTGTTAACACTAATTAATTTTTTAAAATTAATTTAAATCATTTTTGTAATCCTTCCAAAAGCGTTTAATAAAATTCTTGCATAGAGAGTACAGTTCTTTACAATTCAGTATTTTAGCTCCAAAGCAATATCTTATGATACAGTGATTTAATGTTATAAACGTGATTTATGTACAATGGTTGTGTAATTTTTGATGAGTATTGTAAGTTTAAGTGCAATTTAGATGAAATAAATAGAGTTTTTGCACGATTTTGACTCATTTTTTTCTATAAGTACAAAAAACTTTATTATTTGATGAATTTTGTGCAGTTTTTGTGCACTATTTTGGGTCTTTTTGTTATTAGTTTTGCTTCATTGACTGAAATTTTTGAAAATATTTGTTACTTTGTTTATACAAGTGCAAGTGTGTACATAACTTTATATTTAAAAAAAAAAGTCGCTTTGGCTTGTTTCTAGATGGAAGATTATTGAGTATTGCGCGACATTAGTTTTATATGTCATTATTGTATGTTCTGTAGATAATAAAATGACTAATAATTTATATGTTAACGATTTATATCGCGCGACAGCGATTTGATATTTTTTGCAAAATAAATTTGTTACAAGTAAACGTTTTAAAGTTTGAGTTTTACGCAACATTTTGCAAAATTTGTTGATTAAATATTTTGCAGATTAAATTATTATTGAAACTTAATATAAGTCGCGCGATTTTAATACTTAATAATAATAATAATCTTTATTTACGGTAAGTAAAACCATTTACATCTACATAAAAATACAATAAATATAAACAATATAATACATATATAAAAAACAAAAGCAAAAGATTGACATAAAAAACAATATAAAATACATAACATTTAATCAATATGTCCCAATTGAATCTTAAACAAAGATTTAGAACAAAAAAAATTTAAATTGTTTGTTAGACTGTTTGCAAATCTACAAATTCTACCAATAGGATTGTGAAATCCATAATTAGTAGAATGTGTAAATTCTCTAAATAATGAAGTCTGCCTAGTACGTCGTTCACTAATAGGAATGTAGAATGGAAGAGATTCAAGTAACTCAGGACAGTCTACTTCAGACATCACTAGACCACGCAAAAATGAGAGATCTGATCTTTTGCGCCGAACTTTTAGTGACGGTAAATTGTATAGTGAAGAAATGTAATTGCGATCAAAATTAACCGACAATATACCAGATCTATAGGACAACAGGCGAAAAAATTTGTTTTGAACACGTTCAATATTCTGACTATGGATTTCATAGAAAGGGCACCAGACTGACGGAACGTACTCTAAATGAGAACGCACCAAGGCACAGTAAAGTAATTTAAGAGTATTTGGAGAAAGATCAGCAGACATCCTGTATACAAACCCCAGCATTTTTATAGCACGATTACACATGTAGCTGATATGCTCAACAAACGTAAGTTTAAAATCGAAAATTACACCCAAGTCTTTAATTTGTGTCACTTGTTGTAGCACCTTGTTATCGATAATATAATCGTACGAAATTTTGCTTAGCGTTCTATTAAAACTGATTGCAAAACATTTATTTACATTAAACAAAAGGTTATTAATAAGACACCAATCATTAACAGAGTCTAAATCTTGTTGTAAAAGATTACAATCATCGATTGATAAAATACTTCTATAAATTTTTAAATCATCTGCAAATAATAGGAATGATGATGAACTAATACAGTCAGAAAGATCATTGATAAAAAGTAAAAATAAAATAGGTCCGCAGTGAGATCCCTGAGGAACACCTGATGGAACTAAAATAGGTTGTGAAAGAAAGTTATTGATTTTTACACACTGCGTTCGGTTTTTCAAAAAGCAAGATAACCAAGCAACCACTGCATTATGAAAACCCAAAGCACGAAGCTTAGCAATCAAAATATTGTGGCTCACACGATCAAAGGCCTTTGAAAAGTCAGTGTAAATAGAGTCAACTTGAGTTTTGCATTCAAATGCGTTTAAGATGTAATTTTCGTAAGAAAGTAGATTGGTAAGTGTAGATCGACCCTCACGAAACCCATGCTGTTCTTCTACTAAAATACTTTTGCACATCCAACGTATTTGACCAGTTATAATTTGATCAAATAATTTTGGGATAGCAGATTGAATGCAAATTCCTCTATAATTTGTAATATTTTCTTTAGCACCAGATTTATGCAATGGCATAATATAAGTTTGTTTCCATACATCAGGAAATTTAGTTTCATTTAATGAAGCGTTAAAAAGTAAATGTAATGGTTTTGAAATTGAATAAATACAATTCTTTAAGAGCATAGAAGGAATACCGTCAGGTCCAGTGCTAAGATTAGATTTAAGGCTTGTAATTCCATTAAAAATATCTAGTAAACTGACTGAGAAATTTGTATGAATTACATTTTTATCAAACTTAAACAATACTTCTTACGAGTTAAAGTTTTAAACTTTAAAACTGAATATAAGTAGCGCAATTTGAATATTTGTTATTAATTTTTATTTTATTTGAGTGTTGCGCGACATTGACTATATTCTGCAAACATTAAATCATTTGTTGTTTGACGATTTATATCGCGCGACTGCGATTTGAAATGTTTTGAAAAATAATTTGTTTAAATATTTTGCAAATCAAATTATCATTGAAATTGAATATAAGTTGGGCAATTTTAATATTAGTTGCAAATTAATTTTTTAAAATTTCAGTATTACGCGACATTATTTTATTCGATTTATATCGCGCGGCAGCAATTTGATATTTTTTGTGAAATACACAAATTTGTTTAAATATTTTACAGAAATTATTGTCAAAACTGAATATAAGTCGCACGATTTTAATACTTTGTTATGAATTAACGTTTCAAAGTTTCAGTATCGTGCGACATTAGTTTATATGAAACTGAAAATAAGTCGCACGATTTTAATACTATTTAGAGTTATAAATTAACGTTCTAAAATGTAGCTTAACAAATTAATTTTAGTACGGAATCAAAAATTATCTAAATATTTTTAAGCATCGAATTTTTTTTGTCACAAGAGAGACATAATTTGACGCCACAGAGTGTTTAATAAATTAGGCGTTTGCGTGGTGTGTACGGTTCTTTACAATTCAGAATTAGCATTGTTATTTGCTAATAAATGTGTTTTTTTGTGTATTTTGATTAGCAAAGTATCTAGATTGAATCAGTTTTGCGAGACATTATTTTATGTACAGTAAAATTGCTAATCGTCAACAATCTATTGGTATAAGGTTTGTTTGAACAACATTAATTGATTTATTGACAAAAAAAATTTGAAATGTAATGAAATAACACAATTGAACGCGATTTAAGCTTTAATTTACATGTTTCTAAGAATAGTTGACATTTGACCATTAAAACATTTTTATACTGCGCGACAAAAATACTTTGCGAATGAATTTTAAGTCGCGCGACTTCAATTTTTATATCGTAACATTAAATCGCTATTGTTTGTGAATCAAATTATTATTGAAAACAAAACTTTTTGACATAAATTAGTTTTTTAAAATTTATATTTAAATTGATCTCATTCCACTGGACAATAAATAGATTACATGCTTTGTAATTTTTCTTTCATATTCATACTTGTTTGTATCACCGTCCGATGATGATCTTGTAAAGGTTGAAACATGTTACGTTTTTTTAAATATATTAGATTAATTAAGTTGAGTTTGTTTACGATATTTTTGAGTTGATTTGTTGAATCCGGCAATATTGCTATGAAATAAACTACGTCTTTGACTGACAACGCGACTAAAATTCTTTTAATTTAATAATGCGCGATATTGTTTGCAAAACAAATTGTCAAGTCGTGTGACTTAAAATTAAAGATTTTTCAAAAGATATAAATTTGGCTTCAATATAATTTAATTGAGTGCGACTTAAAGTTGCACGATTTAAATTTTGCAGTCTCAATGCTTATTTGTCAAAAATATGAACCGTGATTATTAAATTTCATATTTAAATAGCTTTAGTTGAGTTTATTTTGCAAAAGCAAAAATTGAAACTGTAGATAGAAGTTTAAAATTTTAAAATATAATTTTAACTCGTTACAGAAATCATCTAATCATTTTTAAATTGTAAATAGACAAATAGTGGAAATGAAATATTAAATTGAATACAATTCAAATTCAATAATGATCAAATTAATTTCTAATCATTGTAACAATTAAAGCTTTAGAAACGTGTCTTTTAGTCGAATATTGTTAAATCTGATTGAGCAATTATTTATCATTGTTTTTAATTTGATGATAGTATTTATGACAAAAGATAGAGTTTCTTTAATGATAATACGGAATTGACGACGTATGTGGAAAAAAAATTTCCATTTGAAAAGTTTTGCAAGTTCCTCTTATGGCACAATAGGCAGGTGAAAGAAAGCGTTGGACCGTGCTTAGTGGCGAAACGAAAGTCATTATTCGCGGCAATTTCTGAAACTATTTACTAATCTTACCAAGCATACAATATCAGCAGCTAATAAATTAATTATTCTTTTATATATATTTTTAATTAATTCGTTCTTGCTAGTTTAACCAACAAATTACTGGACGCAATTAATAAACAAATAGAAATTTATATACATTCCAACAATTATAAAGTGATCGTTAGTATTTTATAAAAAAAATGATATTAATATTATCATGAAAAATCCATTAGTTATGTAATAGAATGATTGAATTAGTTAGATAATTAGTGAGCGTTTTTTGGGGTAATAAAAATGAATTTGTTAATAAAATGCAAACAAACCGCACGCATTGTTTCCGAATGTATTTGTATGCATGCATATCAAGCGGCGGCAATCAGTATTAAGCTGATATTTTCCCGGCCATCACAAAATTTTGTGTGCGAGAGAGAGTTATAATAAGCAGTATGTTAAGGACCTTAACATAGGGGTAGGTATACATCATTATGAAGTCCCTCGATACGAAAAGGGTTAATAGAGACCGGTGGGGTGGGAAGAGGCTCCGCCATATTTGATCAATAATTGAGTTAAACAACTGGCAAATGATGTATTATATTCATCCCAATTTTCTCTCTATGTGTATGCCTTCCCATGCCTGCTTTCTGCCTTCTAAACTTAAGATTTATGAATGACTTTATGATTACAATTGTTTATGACGATGGAAACACACGACACAGCTCACACATATTATTTATTATCACCACTTTACATAACATTATAATTAATATATCATAATGTGTTGACACCTAACAACCGACAGCTCGTGTTTAACACTTTTCATTTTAAAATTCAATTAATTTATGTGATTGCGGCTTACTTCAATATTATTTTTTCTATTACATTAATTCTCGCTCAATTAGTCAAATATAATTAATAATGTTATTAATCAATACAAGTTTCAAATCAAACAATTCTTTTTCTTCTTCTACGAAAAACCTTTGATTCTATCGATTTCTTTCCGTCTGGCTCTACTCCCTAAATTATTTCATTAAATATTTATACTATTTATACTTAATACATGTACTATTCAACCCTCACTGTATGATTTTATCAATTATTACATAATTCAAATAAAAAAATTATGTTACGATATATAAAAAGGATTGAAAATCAAAAGTAAAATTCCATGTCTGTTATGAAATGGAAACCAGAAATACAAGTTATTATATAAATATATAAATAGGTTCAATGATAGGGTCCTTGTTGCCGTGGGCAAAAAAACACATTTCATGGGTAGCCCTTGTTTCTCCGACCCTTAAATATGATGTATTTACTGGTGAGATGATACGTTTATCAGGAATTTTGCTTCGAGCGAACTCAACTTTCCGTGTTCTCCGAACGTAGCGCCGGCAAAAAAAAAACAATTTATAAACAAGCGTGTGTATAGGTAAAGCATCTAAAATTAATTATAAATTTAACGGCCATAACTTTATCCTCAATTTGAAAACATCAATTATTTTAATTCAATGAGTGTGTTATATAATTAATTTAATATCTAGAACTAAGCTAATTTTGGGGGCGGTATTCACAAGTGTTGGATTAAGTAAAATAAATTAAATAAGGTTTATTTATTATTTTATTAAAATAAATATTCAAAATTGTTTATTCTTAATTTGGGTTGTTTATTGTTGATAACTACGTTAGTTTGATTTATAAAATCTGAAAATTATGATAATTCATGTTTATGAAATAATAAAACCATTTACTATGTTTTTTATCACAAATTTATTCTTACGAATTCGTTACTAGTTTCGGCTCTATTAGGGCCTTCTACAAATGTAATAGGCTATATATACAAAATTATTTATATAATCTATTACGTCTGTAGAATATTACCGTACTTCTGAAATCAACGGTTTTTACCGTACGTCCAAAATTGACTCAATCTACAAATTGTTTAAATGCTGTAATACATCCTAAAGTAGAGATAGGAAGCAAAAACATAGAAAAAACCACAACTCTGATTTATTCTAAAATTACAATGCCTGTGTTATAGGTACTTGCAACATTATGGCATTATCTGCATATTGCTTGAGTTGCCAGAGTTTCTAGCATGACAAATTTTAATACATTCCATCACTCGTTTTTCAAGCGCTATAAAAAATGATATGTACGCCAATGCTTTTTAAGTAGTTTAATTGTGTGACAAAATCTTGGTACTTTACCATTTGTGAGCCAAATCAATTTGTCAGTTGCTCAACCTTAGCCATGGAAATAGAGGTAAACAAAGAACGATAGATTATGTTGTTACAATTTGTTTATTTACAAACAAAATGTTTAGAATAGTTTTTTTGTTGATTTGCAAAGACTAAAAAAATTAGTTTACCTTTTCCAATCACGTTCCAACTCAATTTGTTGATGTTTTGCCAACAGATTTTTGTAATTCTTGTAAAGTATTCTAAGAAAAGTGATTTTACTTGACTCAAATGTTTATTTTATTGCATTACCAAAGAAAATTGGTAAATTACTTAAGTAGCAATAACTGTTAAGCTACCGTTGCAAAATATTAGAATTAGTTAGGCCATAATGTTTGCTAAAATAAGTCCAAATATAATTTTTGGGCATTTCTCCAAATTTTGAAAATATTCGCAAATTAACAAAAAAGTAAAAATTTTGCTAAATCATTCAAGTAGCAATAACTTGCTTAATTATTAAGTTACTGTTACGCAATTTTGTGAATAGTTAGGTCATAATGTTTGCTAAAACAAGTCCAAATATAGTTTTTGGGCATTTCTTCAAATTTTGAAAATATTTGCAAATTAACAAAAAGTTAAAATTTTCCTAAATTACTTAGGTAGCAATAACTTGCTTAACTGTAAAGCTACCGTTACGCAGTTACGTGATTAGTTAGGTCATTATGTTTGCTAAAATTAGTCTAAATGAAGTTTTTGGGTATTTTTCCAAATTTTGAAAACATTTGCAAATTAACAAAAAATTAAAAATTATGCTAAATTACTTAAGTAGCAATAACTTGCTTAACTGTAAAGCTACCGTTACGCAATTACGGGATTAGTTAGGTCATTATGTTTGCTAAAATTAGTCTAAATGAAGTTTTTGGGTATTTCTCCAAATTTTGAAAATATTCGCAAATTAACAAAAAAGTTTAAATTTTGCTAAAATACTTAAGCAGCAATAAATTGCTTAACTGTTAAGTTACAGTTACGCAATTTTGGGATTAGTTAGGTCATAACGTTTGCTAAAATTATTCCAAATAAAGTTTTTAGGCATTTCTCCAAATTTTGAAAACATTTGCAAATTAACAAAAAAGTTAAAATTTTGCTAAATCACTCAAGTAGCAATAACTTGCTTAATTATTAAGTTACCGTTACGCAATTTTGTGATTAGTTAGGTCTTAATGTTTGCTAAAATTAATCCAAACAAAGTTTTTGGGTATTTCTTCAAATTTTAAAAATAAAAAAGTTAAAATGCTGCTAAACTACTTAAGTAGCAATAATTTGCTTAACTGTTAAGCTACCATTACGTAAATTTGGGATTAGTTAAGTCATAATGTTTGCTTAAATTAGTCCAAGTAAAGTTTTTAGGCATTTCTTCAAATTTTGAAAATATTTGCAAATTAACAAGAAAGTTAAAATTATGATAAATTACTTAAGTAGCAATAACTTGCTTAACTGTAAAGCTACCGTTACGTAATTACAAAATTAGTTAGTCCAAATAAAGTTTTTGGGTATTTCTCCAAACTTTGAAAACATTCGCAAATTAAGAAAAAAGTAAAAATATTACTAAATTACTTAAGTAGTATTAACTTGCTTAACTGTTAAGCTACCGTTACGCAATTTTGTGATTAGTTAGGTCTTAATGTTTGCTAAAATAAGTCCAAATATAGTTTTTGGGCATTTCTCCAAATTTTGAAAATATTCGCAAATTAACAAAAAAGTTAAAATTTTGCTTAATCATTTAAGTAGCAATAACTTGCTTAATTATTAAGTTACCGTTACGCAATTTAGTGATTAGTTAGGTTATAATGTTTGCTAAAATAAGTCCAAAAATAATTTTTGAGCATTTCTCTAAATTTTGAAAATATTTGCAAATTAACAAAAAATTTTGCTAAATCACTCAAGTAGCAATAACTTGCTTAATTATTAAGTTACCGTTACGCAATTTTGTGATTAGTTAGGTCCTAATGTTTGCTAAAATTAATCCAAACAAAGTTTTTGGGTATTTCTTCAAATTTTAAAAATAAAAAAGTTAAAATGTTGCTAAACTACTTAAGTAGCAATAACTTGCTTAACTGCTGTTAAGCTACCGATACGTAAATTTGGGATTAGTTAAGTCATAATGTTTGCTAAAATTAGTCCAAATAAAGTTTTTGGGCATTTCTTCAAATTTTGAAAATATTTGCAAATTAACAAAAAAGTTAAAACTTTGCTAAATTACTTAAGTAGCAATAACTTGCTTAACTGTTAAGCTCCCGTTACGTAATTTTAGAAATAGTTAAGTTATATTGTTGTTTGCTAAAATTACTCCAAATAAAGTTTTTGGGTATTTCTCCAAATTTTGAAAACATTTGCAAATTAACAAAAAAGTTAAAATGTTGCTAAACTACTTAAGTAGCAATAACTTCCTTAACTGTTAAGCTACCGATACGTAAATTTGGGATTAGTTAAGTCATAATGTTTGCTAAAATTAGTCCAAATAAAGTTTTTGGGCATTTCTCCAAATTTTGAAAATATTTGCAATTCAACAAGAAAGTTAAAATTTTGCTAAATCACTCAAGTAACAATAACTTGCTTAACTGTAAAGCTACCGTTACGCATTTGCGGGATTAGTTAGGTCATTATGTTTGCTAAAATTAGTCTACATAAAGTTTTTGGGTATTTTTCCAAATTTTGAAAATATTTGCAAATAAACAAGAAAGTTAAAATTTTGCTAAATCACTCAAGTAACAATAACTTGCTTAACTGTAAAGCTACCGTTACGCAATTACAGGATTAGTTAGGTCATTATATTTGCTAAAATTAGTCTAAATAAAGTTTTTGGGTATTTCTCCAAATTTTGAAAATATTTGCAAATTAACAAGAAAGTTAAAATTTTGCTAAATCACTCAAGTAGCAAAAACTTGCTTAATTATTAAGTTACCGTTACGCAATTTTGTAATTAGTTAGGTCATAATGTTTGCTAAAATAAGTCCAAATATAGTTTTTGGGCATTTCTCCAAATTTTGAAAATATTTGCTAATTAACAAACAAAAAAGTCAAAATTTTGCTAAATCACACAAGTAGCAATAACTTGCTTAACTATTAAGTAATTGTTGCGCAATTTTAGGATTAGTTAGGCTATAATATTTGTTAAAAATAATCTAAAAAATATTTTTAGATTGTTAAAATTATTTGATAACTAACTAAAAATTAAAAACTTTGCAAAATTACTCAAATAGCAATAACTTGCTTAACTATAAAGCTATTATTATGCAATTTTGGGATTAGTTAAGCTACAATATTTGCTAAATTAAACCAAAACAACTATTGAGATATTATGTTAAATTTTTGAAAATATTTGCAAATTAACCAAAAAACATTTTTTTTGCTAAAGTACTTAAATAGCTATAACTTGATTAACTATTAGGTTATTGTTGCGCAATTTTAGAATTAATTAGACCATGATGTTTGCTAAATTTAACCTAAATAATGTTATACCTGGAAGTTGTTTAACACTTTAGTATTTAAGGGTAAAAATATTATAACACGTTATTTTTACTCTTGAATACTACCATGGGTTAAATAGCTTTCAGGTATATAATACAAATATAATTGCCCACACTATATCTATGGTTTTTGTCATGTTGCTAGCGTCCGTTGCTTGGCTTTATCAACAGTTTCCGTCGCCTGTCGTTGTCTCAACAAAAACAAAGCTGATTAAGTTTCATTATACTTGCTAGCAACAAACTAGAATTTTAATAAACTTTTTTGGCTAATCTGCCTTATGTTTAAACTAACTGTTGCTTTGCAACCACTTTTGGTTTTTAAAATAAATAAAAAGGCCGGTATATTCATCTGTTTGGTAAGGTATTAATTAGTAAGTCAAAGCGTCTGTCATGAACATTTGATTTAATAAAAAGCTGCCACTACTGAAATGAATAGATTCATGGCAATCTTATTAGTAACGCTACTCAGCACTTTACTGTAAGGTGAATATATTGGCCCTAAGTTTAGCAGTTGATTTAATAAAAAAAACTTAGAACATCCGTTTTATACTTTGCTTGCGGTAAGAATTTTGTTTCGAACCCGTTAATGCATTGATGAACTTTCCTGATTAAATACGAGTGATAATAAAATATGAACAAGTTTTCATTTGAGAATCGCAGTTGAGCGTGGTAAAGATGGTTTGTATTGGAAAAATTTGCTCAAACGGTCTCTTACGTTGAACAAAACGTAAAACGTAGTATTAGGCTGGATTGATGGTTTGACGTTCAAGTAAAAATTCAACCCTTACTCTCTTCCAGTTTCAAAACTTTGTAGCTAAAATTCTCCGCGCAGTAAATTTTTAATTTTGGCTTTTACTTTTAGCAAGTTTAACAAAGCCTCTTCTCGAGAGATTGTAGAGGTTGAACTGGTATTTTTATTAACCATCTCCATTTCTTTTGTTTTAGATTAATTTACGTTTTTATCATGAATACAGTGCCAATTAATGCCGAAAGTTTAAATTGCGCTAGCTAAGTCAAGTAAATTGTTTATAACATATTTTTGGTAAAATAAGTTATATGGACACTATTTTTTATAGTAAATAACATATTTTGTTGTGATAGTATCAATTCTGAATTATTAAAAAGAAAAAGTGAAACTAAAAAAAAAATTTAATCTAAATTTTAAACAGCAAATAATATCTCTTAACTATTTATTATTTTTCCTTTAATATTATTTTTTATTTTACAGGTGAGTGTGTTTTGCAGAATCATTTTTTGACGTTATTACTGATTTTTGGCATTCTATAGGTGAGTGTGGTTGTATTTGGTCCAAAAAAATAATATTTTGCTTTATTAACTAATATTTAAGGCTCCATTAAGTTGCTCCTCCCCACTAAAAAATTTAAAAATTTGAAATTATCAAATTAATGCGCTCTAATGCGCTGCAAAAAAAAATTATGCGCTCATCTTTAAATATGATTTTTGAACAATTTTTGGTGGGGGAGGCAACTTAATGATTAGCCAGTTCTATAAAATAGGCCTTCTAGGAAAAAAATATAAATTTGAAAATACCAAATTAATGCGTTCGTAATGCGCTCTTATGCGCTGCAAAAAAAAAATTATGCGATAATCTCTAAATATGATTTTTGAAACATTTTATTTGGGGCAACTTAATGATTAGCCACCCCAAGTAAAATTTTTTAATTATGAATATATTATATAAATGCGCTTGATATGCGCTCTCATGCGCCGCAAAAAAATGTTTATGCGCTCAATTGTAAATATTATTTTTGAACAGTTTTAGGTGGGAGGGGGCCAACTTAATGATTAGCCGGTTTTATAAAATTAGACTTGAAAATACCAAATAAATGCGCTCGTAATGCGCTCTTATGCGCTGCCAAAAAATGTATGCAGTCATTTGTAAATATGATTTTTAAACAATTTTTGGTGGAGGGGAAGCAACTTAATGATTAGCCCTACCCCCCCCTCCAGTAAATTTTTTCAATTATATATATACTATATTAATGCGCTCGATATGCGCTTTTATGCTTTTATGCGCCGCAATTTTTTTTTTAAGCTCTTATATGTAAATATGATTTTTGAACAGTTTTAGGTAGGGGGCGGGCAACATAATGATTAGCCGGTTCTCTAAAATTAGCCTTCCAGAAAAAAAAATTGAAAATACAAAATTAATGCGCTCTTAAAAGCTGCAAAAAAAAATTGCTTATTTGCAAATATAATTTGTAAACTGTTCAATTTTATTGGGAGGGGGCTAATCATTAAGGTGCCCTTCCCCCACCTACAATTGTTCAAAAATCATATTTACAGATGAACGCATAAATATTTTTTGCAGCGCATAAGAGCGCATTTCGAGCGCATTAATTTGGTATTTTCAAATTTATATTTTTTTTCCTGAAAGGCCAATCATTAAGTTGCCCCTCCCCCCCATCTAAAACTGTTCAAAAATCATATTTAAAATTGAGAGCCTAAAAATAAATTTGCGGCGCATAAGAGCGCATATCGAGCGCATTAATTTAGTATATTCAAAATTGAAAAATTTTACTGGGGGTGCTAACTATTAAGTTCCCCCCCCCCCACCTAAAATTGTTTAAAAATCAAATTTAAAGAGATGAGCGCATAATTTTTTTTTGCAGCGCATAAGAGCCCAGTATTTTCAAATTTTCAAATTTTTTAGTGGGGGGGGGGCAACTTAATGGAGCCAATATTTAGTAGCGTATTTAATAAAATAATACACATTGGTAATTTTTGTTAATACGCACTTGTATTTTTGTATTATAATTTACACAAATGTGATAAAGGTTTGGTGGCCTCGTGTAACCTAACCTAACACAGGATATTATACATCTTAATATAGCTTTGTTTTTTTAGTTAGAATAATGCATTTTTATGTTCAAATTGAAGCTTTTTTTATGAATATAGCGCCAAATATTGCCAAAAATTTTAATTGTAGATTCAAGTATAGTTGATTGTGCTTGCTGCGTTAATATGTTTGCGCAAACTTTTTCAACATGTGTCCTACACATGTTGAAAGAGTTAGCAACAAATTGGGATTGGGTTTTAATAAATAATTAGACTAAATAGTCATATTTCTTTCATATACTTTATTTCGGTAGCGTAATTTGGAAATGTTAATATGTAAAATGTATATAGTCAGAAGTCACAAAATTTAATAGATAATTAGACGAAATCTATAAACTCAAAGTTTTTATTTTATCGTTAGTTAAAGGAATGCATTTTTATTTTAAATTAAAACTTTTTTTATGAATATAGCGCCAAATATTGCCAAAAATTTAAATTGTGGATTCAAGTGTTACGTGCTTGCTGCGTTAATATGTTGCGCAAATTCTTTCATTGTGTATAGGACACATAGCAACAAATTGGATTGGGTTTTAAAATGCGGACTAGGTTTATGTATTATTTTGAAATAATGCCGAAAAATCAAATTATGGTTGGTAGTTAAAATTAGGGTTGCATTGGGAATCTGATTAATATAAAGTTTTTTACTTTAGGGTTATATTAAGAAATTAAAGTAAAAAATTGTGCCAAATTATGCAAAGAATTTAGATTGTGCTGGTGGATTTGAGTACAGTTTAGAACATTATTATCATAATAGTTTGCGCAAGTTGTTGCGTAATTCAAATTGAGGTTTAGTAGATGCTGAATGAGTCTAATAAATACATTTTTTTTACTCTTTGTTCTTAATATTTGTGTTAGTGAAAGCTAAAAATAATGTGGTTTTCTACTAATTTATTGGTATTTTTATTTCGAACAAAATATACAAAAGTTAGACTGTTGTTATGAATACAGCGCCAAATAATGCCGAGGTATATAGTTTATAGCACTTAACAACAAACAAAACAAACAAAAATAAGTTAGGAATATGTTTTGTCTATATCTACATAAATTTGCGCCGAATGCAACATACAATGTAATTTTCATTAGTGTGGATACAGTTTAAAGAACATAAATTTTTAATTTGTTTATATTAATTTGATTGAGTATCAATTTATTGAATACAATTGTACGTTCATGTTATACAGATATAACTGCAACTAAAATGAAATTAATTAATAAAATTTTCTATTAATATATTTATTTAGCAATAACAGCTGCATATAAAATATGTATTTAATTCTTGATCATTATTTTCTAATAGGCAAATTAATTTAATACAAATTGAATAGATTGATATTTAAAATCCATTACAAGTATCCTATAAGAGATTTTAATGAATATTATTTTTTGCTGCTTGAAAATAAATGTTCATTAAGGAAATAATTCCGCAAGTATTCCAGATCTCTTAAATGTTTTATATTTGAAGCGTCTCTTTATAGTGGGAGCCTCTCATCAACATAACCGATCGAAATTATTTAAATACAAAAGAGTAGTAGTATGGAAAATAAATTAATGGTAATTTAATAAGGGAGTGTTATGTTGTGAGTAAATATGAGCACATTATACAGAAGGATCTATTGTTTGTAGCACTTGATGCTACCTAAAATGTCAAGTTGCGTTTATTATAATAATAATAATAATAATAAGCGTATGTAGGTGTTTTAGATAAATGTTTGTTTTGTTTCATTAATATTAACCGAATTTATCTGCAATGCACTTTTATTTATGCTGTGCTACATTTCTTAATTTTTTTTGTAATTTCTAGAGCGGATTATCGTCTGACCTTGATGCGACATGTGACATTGGAGACTTTATCGCGTTTCTTTAAGCGGCATCTTTTTTATTTATGCAATCTATGCACACATTCTGTTATTTTTTAATAATTTTTCTACTACATTATCTCTCAGTTCAATTAAAATAAATAAATCATTTGCAAGTTAATGATTTATTTTCCATACAACAATTCCGATAATGGCCAATTAATATTAACATAATAACGGCAACAATAATTTGATGAAACTTTCAGACAAATCAAGATTTAGTATAGCATAGCATACATATATTGAGATCTAAATCTTTCAGCGCATCTGAAACCTTGTGTTTATTTTACAGGTACAACCAACGTCTACTGTTCAAATGAACTTTCCTTTATAATTTCCCAAAAGGCTTTCTTTAGTTCAACATATTCCCTCACGCTGACATTCTTTACACAATTTCATTTAATGCATTCAATGAAGTTATTATCTTTCTCTCCCTTTCATAGATTTAATTGCCCCTATATATTTATTTTAAAATAATTATGAATGGAAACAACTTGTCATGTTTAATTATTAAAAATTAAGAGTTAAGTAGGTAAGGATCAAGATTAACTTGCGGATATCATTATTTGTCTAGATTTATTACCGGAAAAATTGTAGGGAGTGTGTAAAAAAGCGGTAACTAATTCGAGGGTGTAATTACATTAAAAAAGGGCATTAATATTACAAGATATAGCGATAAGATTAAATTCGTACAAATTACCCTTGCATTCACCCCTCCGCGTTTTATTAAAATTTCCACTGATTTATACCATCTGTTTTTATCTCTTTTTTTTTAATTTTCAAATGTCACCACTTTTTTATCTATGGAAATTGGCTCCAATAAAATAAGTCCGTACCCACCCTTTCATTAAACATTCAATGTTAATGACCGCAACTAACTTAAAAAATAAACAACGAGGATTCACGATTAAGCGAAAGATTTTAATTAAGGGCAAACAAACTATTAATACCTCATTTTTTGTATTTTACTTTACTCTCTTCGTTTAATTTTTTACTTTTGATACTCGAACAAAGTCGAGATCAAGAGGATTAACGAGTTTAGGAAAATACAAATATTAATTTTCAATTCGTAAATTTAAAAAAAATATTTATATAAAGATGGAAGAAATAAATTAAAAAAATAACTGAGAAATTCATTTTCACACCATGCTAAAAAATGAAATTACATACAAAATCTTATAGACTTGAAACATTAAACAAAATTATATATAATATACTGACCATAACTTCCTTTATTAAGAAATTAAGCCGAGCATGTACAGATAAATCCTTTAGCGGCAGACAACAGTTTGCATAAATAATTTATTTCGTGATAGCCAAGACACGCGCATGCATAAGATTCGCATCGATTCTAGAAATCCTAGATCACAATGCGTACATTTCACAAAAGTGGTACTTTGAAATTAATTACAAGATACCCAACCGTATTTTTAGTATCCGTCACCGGATCTGGGTAATATCAATAAAAAATAATGTGAATTGTAAATTGCATGGCTTGATCAAAATACAAATTAACAAATTGCTTTAAACTGAATTTTAATTTTTATTCAGATGGATAACTAGTTTTATAGTAACTGATTATCATCAACGCGCTGTAATTTGGCAAATTTTGATACTGATACTTTATTATATTCGCTAACCATATTACGGGAAATATGTTGAGACTCTGTTAAGAATTATTTTGTTAGGATGTTAGAGGAACGATATTGAGCAGAGAAGAATGTTTTTTTCTGGAAGCCCAAATTTATACCTTTAGAGTAAACCAAAAAACTTTCTAAATAACTTTGGGTTACTAGTACTTAAAGGAAATCAAAAGGTCACTTTTTGGACAAAAACCGAAAAATCTCGGCCCCAAAATTTTTCAAGAAAAACCTTTTGAGCATTATGTTCTGAAATAATGAAAAAAACTACATCAAAAAAATTGTCTTGATTAAAATTGTTGAATTTTCAAACCACAGAATTTTTTCCTGCAAAATCTTGTTTTCAAAAAATAAAAAAACACCAAAAACAATTTTTGTCTCAACTGAAGCTGTTGGATTTTCAATTTTTCAAATCTCTAAAACCGGAAAGTGATTCTTTGGATAAAAACGTAAAATTTTGGCCCCAAATTTTTTTTGGCCAACATTTTTTTGAGCTATTTGTTTTCAACAAATAAAAGAATTTTAGAAAAAAAAAGTTTTTATCAGAACTATTAGATTTTTAAATTTCCAAACCTACGCTCGATATGAGATCAGAAAGTGATCATTAAAAAAAAAATTTAACCACAGTAATTTATTGGTAAAATTTTTATATTTTTGGACCTCTTTTGTTTTTTTGCCTAACTTTGTTTCTACAATTACCAGTCTTTTTTGCAAACTTCTTAGCACTTTAGAAATTTAGATTGAGATTTGCTCTTATCAAAAGTTCAAGATTTGCAACATAATTTGATTGTCTCTGGCAAATTTTGGGGCCGTTTTGGACTAACATCAGAAAAAAAAACAGATTTTTTCATACATCTCAAAACACAATTGCGCGGTTTGCTTTGAAAAACATTAAACCCCGTGTCGTTAATTCCGGAAGTTTCTTCATTTTCAAAAAACAATTTTGCGCGTTGATGTTGGTGGCGTTTTTAGATTGCGATATTTGGTCTGGTTTTGCGTTTCACTGTTTTTTTAAACCTAGCGACTCCACTTGCTGATTGCAGAAAATTGCTCCGGGAATCTCAAAAACTCCCGGCTTGATTGCTTATAAAAAAAAATGAAAAATCTGAGCTCCAAAATTAAAAAAGAAAACCTTTTGAGCATTTTGTTCTAAAATAATTAAAAAAACTGCATAAAAAAATTTGTCTTGATTAAAGTTGTTGGATTTTTAAACTTTTGGACCACAGAATTTTTTCCTGCAACATTTTTTTTTTAGGTTGTTTGTTTTCAAAAAATAAAAAAAACACCAAAAACAATTTTTGTCTGTTGGATTTTTGATTTTTCAAATCTCTAAAACCGGAAAGTGATTCTTTGGACAAAAACCTAAAATTTTGGCCCCAGATTTTTTTTTGGGCAAAATTTTTTGGGCTATTTGTTTTCTACAAATAAAAGAATTTAAAAAAAAATTTTCTTTATCAGAACTATTAGATTTTTAAATTTTCAAACCTACGCTCGATATGAGATCAGAAAGTGATCATAAAAAAAAAAATTTTAACCACTAAAATTTATTGGTAAAATTTTTATATTTTCCACCCTTTTTTGTTTTTTTTGCCTAACTTTGTTTCTACAATTGCCGGTCTTTATTGCAAACTTCTTAGCACTTTAGAAGTTTAGATTGAAATTTGCTCTTATCAAAAGTTAGAGATTTGCAACATGATTTGTTTGTCTCTGGCAAATTTTTGGGCCGTTCTGGACTAACATCAGAAAAAAAAGAACAGATTCTTTCGTACATCTCAAAACACAATTGCGCGGTTTGATTTGAAAAACATTAAACCCCGTGTCGTTAATTCCGGAAGTTCCTTCATTCTCAAAAAACAATTTTGCGCGTTGACGTTGGTGGCGTTGTTAGTTTGCGATATTTGGTCTGGTTTTGCGTTTCACTGTTTTTTTAAACCTAGTGACTCTACTAGCTGGTTGCAGAAAATTGCTCCGGGAATCTCAAAAACTCCCGGCTTGATTGCCTTAAAAAAAAAACAAAAAATCTGAGCCCCAAAATTAAAGAAAAACCTTTTGAGCATTTTGTTCTGAAATAATTAGAAAAACTGCATAAAAGAATTTGTCTTGATTAAAGTTGTTGGATTTTTAAACTTCTGGACCACAGAATTTTTTCCTGCAAAATTTTGTTTAGGTTGTTTGTTATCAAAAAATTAAAAAACACCAAAAACAATTTTTGTCTGTTGGATTTTTGATTTTTCAAATCTCTAAAACCGGGAAGTGATTCTTTGGACAAAAACGTAAAATTTTGACCACACATTTTTTTGGGCAAAATTTTTTGGGCTATTTTTTCAACAAATAAAAGAATTTTAGAAAAAAATTTCTTTATCAGAACTATTAGATTTTTAAATTTCCAAACCTACGCTCGATATGAGATCAGAAAGTGATCATTCAAAAAAAAAAATTTAACCACAGAAATTTATTGGTAAAAATTTTATATTTTCGGACCTTTTTTGAATTTTTGCTTAACTTTGTTTCTACAATTACCAGTTTTTTTTTGCAAACTTCTTAGCACTTTAGAAGTTTAGATTGAGATTTGTTTTTATCAAAAGTTCAAGATTTGCAACATGATTTGTTTGTCTCTGGCAAATTTTTGCGTTTTTCTGCCATTCTGGACTAACATCAGAAAAAACAGATTCTTTCGTACATTTCAAAACACAATTGCGCGGTTTGATTTGAAAAACATTAAACCCCGTGGCGTTAATTCCGGAAGTTCCTTCATTCTCAAAAAAACAATTTTGCGCGTTGACGTTGGTGGTGTTGTTAGTTTACGATATTTGGTCTGGTTTTGCGTTACACTGTTTTTTTAGACTTAGCAACTCCACTAGCTGATTGCAGAAAATTGCTTCGAGAATCTCAAAAACCCCGGCTTGATTGCCTTAAAAAAAAAAACAAAAAATTTGAGCACCAAAATTAACAAAAAAACCTTTTGAGCATTTTGTTTTAAAATAATTTAAAAATGTGCATCAAAAAATTTGTTTTGATTAAAGTTTTAAAATTTTCAAACTTCCAGACCACAGAACAATTTTTGTCTCAATTAGAATTGTTGGATTTTTAATTTTTCAAATCTCTAAAACCGGAAAGTGATTCTTTGGACAAAAACGTAAAATTTTGGCCCCAGATTTATTTTTGGGCAAAATTTTTTGTGCTACTTGTTTTCAACAAACAAAAGAATTTTAGAAAAAAAATCTTTTTATCGGAACTGTTAAATTTTTAAATTTCCAAACCTTCGCTCGGTTTGAAATCGGAAAGTGATCATTCAGAGAAAAATTTTAGCCACAGAAATTTATTGGTCAAAATTTAATATTTCCGAACTTTGTTTCTACAATTACCAGTCTCTTTTGCAAATTTCTTAGCAACTTGTGTACAGTTTTTAGGAAAATATACTCCAAAAGTTAGATTTTTGAAACAAAATTTTAACGTCTTTGGTTTTGTTCAAGAGTTTTAGTAACAAAGGAGCATCTAAGGCACCTATTCTGCATTGTCCAAAACCAAAATTTTCAAGATTAAGATTATTATGGTAATTTTTTGGAAATGTCCTTTCGAAAAATACAAAAATCACAAATTGAATGATAGTTTTGTGGTAACGTAAGATCTTTTAGGCATTTTTAGAAACACAAGTTTTTTGAACAATGTTATTTAGGAGGTTATTTACTCTTTAGTTTTTTATTATTTTTGTAACATTTGGGCTAAAGACTATTGTTGAGGGCCTAGACCTTGCATTTTAAAGTAAAATTTAGATCAAGATCTGCTCTTATCAAAAGTTAAAAAGATTTGCAACATGAAATGTTGGCAACATGATTTGTTTGTCTCTGGCAAATTTTTGCGTTTTTTGGGCCGTTCTGGACTAACATCAGAAAAATAAAAACAGATTCTTTCGTACATCTCAAAACACAATTGCGCGGTTTGATTTGAAAAACATTAAACCCCGTGGCGTTAACTCCGGAAGTTCCTTCATTCTCAAAAAACAATTTTGCGCGTTGACGTTGGTGGCGTTGTAAGATTGCGATATTTGGTCTGGTTTTGCGTTTCACTGTTTTTTTAGACCTAGCGACTCTACTAGCTGATTGCAGAAAATTGCTCTAGGAATCTCAAAAACTCCAGCTTGATTGCCTTAAAAAAAAAAAAATCTGAGCCCCAAAATTTAAAAAAAACTTTTTGAGCATTTTGTTTTGAAATAATTAGAAAATCTGCATCAAAAAATTTGTCTTGATTAAAGTTTCAGAATTTTCAAACTTCCAGACCACAGAACAATTTTTGTCTCAATTAAAATTGTTGGATTTTTAATTTTTCAAATCTCTAAAACCGGAAAGTGATTCTTTGGACAAAAATTTTGGCCCCAGTTTTATTTTTGGGCAAAATTTTTTGGGTTACTTGTTTTCAACAAACAAAAGAATTTTAGAAAAAAAATCTTTTTATCGGAACTGTTAAATTTTTAAATTTCCAAACCTTCGCTCGGTTTGAAATCGGAAAGTGATCATTCAGAGAAAAATTTTAGCCACCAAAATTTATTGGTCAAAATTTTATATTTCCGAACCTTTTTTGTTTTTTTGCTTAACTTTGTTTCTACATTTACCGTTTCTTTTGCAAACTTTTTAGCAACTTGTGTACAGTTTTTAGGAAAATATATTCCAAAAGTTAGATTTTTGAAACAAAATTTTAACGTCTTTGGTTTTGTTCAAGAGTTTTAGTGACAAAAGAGCATCCAAAGCACCCATTCTGCATCGTCCAAAACTAAATATTTTCAAGTTTAAGATAATTATGATAATTTTTTGAAAATGTCCTTTCGAAAAATACAAAAATCACAAATTGAATGATAGTTTTGTGGTAACGTAAGATCTTTTAGGCATTTTTAGAAACACAAGTTTTTTGAACAACGTTATTTAGGAGGTTATTTACTTTTAGTTTTTTATTATTTTTGTTACATTTGGGCTAAAGACTATTGTTGAGGGCCTAGACCTTGCCTTTTAAAGTAAAATTTAGATCAAGATCTGCTCTTATCAAAAGTTAAAAAGATTTGCAACATGAAATGTTGGCAACATGATTTGTTTGTCTCTGGCAAATTTTTGCGTTTTTCTGCCATTCTGGACTAACATCAGAAAAAACAGATTCTTTCGTACATTTCAAAACACAATTGCGCGGTTTGATTTGAAAAACATTAAACCCCGTGGCGTTAATTCCGGAAGTTCCTTCATTCTCAAAAAAACAATTTTGCGCGTTGACGTTGGTGGTGTTGTTAGTTTACGATATTTGGTCTGGTTTTGCGTTACACTGTTTTTTTAGACTTAGCAACTCCACTAGCTGATTGCAGAAAATTGCTTCGAGAATCTCAAAAACCCCGGCTTGATTGCCTTAAAAAAAAAAAACAAAAAATTTGAGCACCAAAATTAACAAAAAAACCTTTTGAGCATTTTGTTTTAAAATAATTTAAAAATGTGCATCAAAAAATTTGTCTTGATTATAGTTTTAGAATTTTCAAACTTCCAAACCACAGAACAATGTTTGTCTCAATTAGAATTGTTGGATTTTCATTTTTTCAAATATCTAAAAGTGGAAAGTTCTTTGAACAAAAACGTAAAATTTTGGCCCCAGATTTAGTTTGGGCAATCTTTTTTGGGTTACTTGTTTTCAACAAACAAAACAATTTTAGAAAAAAAATCCTTTTATCGGAACTGTTAAATTTTTAAATTTCCAAACCTTCGGAAGTGATCATTCAGAGAAAAATTTTAGCCACAAAAATTTATTGGTCAGAATTTTATATTTCCAAACCTTTTTGTTTTTATTTTGCCTAACTTTGTTTCTACAATTACCAGTTTTTTTGCAAATTTCTTAGCACTTTGTGTACAGTTTTTAGAAAAATATATTCCAAAAGTTAAATTTTTGAAACAAAATTTTAACGTCTTTGGTTTTGTTCAAGAGTTTTAGTGACAAAAGAGCATCCAAAGCACATATTTTGAATTGTCCAAAACCAAATATTTTCAAGATTAAAATAATTATGGTAATTTTTTGAAAATGTTCTTTCTAAAAATACAAAAATCACAAATTGAATGATAGTTTTGTGGTAACATAAGATCTTTTAGACATTTTTAGAAACACAAGATTTTTGAACGTTATTTAGGAAGTTATTTAATTTACTTTTAGTTTTTTATTATTTTTGATACATCTGGACTAAAGAATATTGTTGATGTTGATTAAAGTTGTTGGATTTTCAAAGTCTTTTAGGTTATTTGTTTTCAAAAAATAAAAAAACACCAAAAACAATTTTTGTCTCAACTGGAGCTGTTGGATTTTCAATTTTTCAAATCTCTAAAACCGGAAAGTGATTCTATGGACAAAAACGTAAAATTTTGGCCCCGGATTTTTTTTGGGCTACATTTTTTGGGCTATTTGTTTCCAACAAATAAAAGAATTTTAGAAAAAGATCATTCAGAAAAAAATTTTAGCCACAAAAATTTATTGGTCAAAATTTTATATTTCAGAACCTTTTTTGTTTTTTTTGCCTAAAAGTTAAAGAGATTTGCAACTTAAAATGTTGGCAACATGACTTGTTTGTCTCTGGCAATTTTTTGCGTTTTTTGCCTTTTTGGACTAACACTACCAATATATACCAAAAAAACAAATTTTATTTCGTACATCTCAAAACACAATCGCTCGTTTTGTTTTGTAAAACACTAAACCTTGCAACGTTAATTCTTTCATTAGCAACGTTACTAACTGATTGCAGAAAATTGTTCCGGGAACCTCAAGCGCGGCTTGATTCAAAAAACTCCAACACCCATACAACGGTTTTGCGCACTGTTTGTTATGTTAGGTTAGAAATAGATTTGCAATAATCCACAGGAAGTGCAAAAGAAGGACCACTGGTGTAGCTATAATTTTTGAGCTTTACTGCAAAATAATGCGGGGGTAGGACTTCCTCAAAAACTTTATTTTATTTTTACTTTTGTGATACCTGTTTTAGGTTTTGAAACAAACGTCACGGGTTTTTTTCCTGGGATCTTCCACATTGCAAACTCTTGCTGTTAGGCTTTTGTCAGAGCTTATGCGCTAAAACGCAAACTTATTAAAATTTCAAACGTTCGATTTTTTAGAACTTTATTAAAATTTAGTTTATGTAGAAGCTGCCAAAACATAAAAAATGACTGATTGCTCCGGGCAAGTGATTTGATTTGAAAAACTCCGAAGCCAGCTCCTTTAGAAATACTCTTATAAACGCGTGTTATTTTTTGATTGTTGCATGATGAAGCCAACATAACAATATTTTATACCAACTACTGACGTCACATGCTCCAGCGTTGGTCTGATTGTAACATTAAACTTGAGTTTGTGGTTTTCTGCTAAAATAAATTTTATTCTCTCAATCAATTGCAACAAATCAAATCAGAATTTTGGCAATATATGCTTTGATTATTAGTAGCTAGCTTAATTATTGGTTTGTTGATTATTTTTGTAATCAATAAATTTTTAGATGATTTACAATTGTTTTTAAATATGTTCTCCCAGAAAACACTGTTTTTTTGTTTTGCATTTATTTAAAAAATATTTTAAATTGCCTAGAACTAAAGAAATATATAATAAATCGCTCAGAAAGAAAGTTGAGCGAATATTTTTGTTTGAAAAAATAAAGTTAAAACAGTTAAAACAGTATTTCAGCATTCTGAGCGATTATTTTGATTAAAAAATAATGTTGCGTATGCATAAAGTCAAAACAATTTTACAAAAAGTTGAAATAATTGCTCGAAATTTAAACAAAAAATTAAAAAATCGCTCAGAAAATACAATTATTGCTGAGAATATTAAAAAAAATTGCTGAGCAAATATTTTTGTTAAAAATAGCGTTGCATATGCATCAAATTATAGCAGTTGCTTTAAAAATTATTCTATTGTATGAAATCAAGAGAACATTAGGCATTTTTAGATATTTTATAAGTACTCTAGAAACGGAAGCGTATACTAAATACGCATTTGGCACACTGTTTTGTATAAAAAATCGCTTATAATAAACGTTTATTAGGTTTAATTTTAAAGAAACTAGCTAGATTATGTATATATTGGACAAAATTTTAAAGAAAAGCTTTGAAAATTACATAAAATTCTTAAAAAGTTATTTAGGTCATCGACAATAGTTTTGCCATTAAAAATACTAAAAAAATCGCTTAGTACACTCAATAGAATAAATATTTATTACATGGAAATTTTCCAAACAAAAAATTGGAAGAAATTTTTAAAGATTCTTTTGTATTATGCGATCACTTCAGCTTGGCCGCCATAATGAGCAATTCAGTGGTTTTGCATATTTAATGAACTAAGCTAAAGTGGTTGTCTTGTACAGAATTATAAGAAGTTCGCTTAAAATGTGCACTTCTAAAAGAAAAATTTAAGAAATTGCTTAGAATGTGCACTTACTAGAAAAATATTTAAAAAATCGCTTAAAATATGTATATGCGTTTATTTGATACATTTTTTAAGAAAATAATTCAAATACGTTTGTGCCGGGCAAAATTTTAAAGACATTGTTTTCAAAAAAGCATAAAATTAGCAAAAACATTTAGTTCGTTGACTATTGCGATAAAAAAATACTAAAAAAATCGCTTAATGTGCGCATTTCTTTAAAGTAGTTTTTTTGTAGATGAATACATGAATTTATTGTAGTTCTTTTGAAAATTTATCCATTATATGAAATCATAAAAAAAACTTCTTAAAATAAGTAGTTATTAGATACAATTTTGAACAAATTGCTTAAAATACAAGTTTGCTAAAAAAGAATTTGCTTTCAATATGTATAAAATCTACTTAAAATGAATTTAACATGCAGAGTTATTAAAAAAAATGCTTAGAATGCGCATTTTTTAGAAGAAATTATTTAAAAATTGCTTAAGTTATGCAATTATTAAAAAAATCGCTTAGAATATGCGTTTATTGAAGAAATCACTCAAAAATCTTGTTTAAAAAAGCGCAAATAAAAAAAAAGTCAATTTAGATTAAGATAAGGTTAAGTTAGGTTAAAGATTTTATCGTGTAGAATTATAAAAAATTGCTTAGAATGCGCACTTTCTAGAAAAAAATATTTAAAAATCGCTTAGATTTTGCAATTATTAAAGAAATCGCTTAGAATATGCATTTATTTAAGAAATTGCTCAAAAAACTTGTTTAAAAAATTGCAAATCTAAAAAAAAAATAGGTTAGGTTAAAGATTTTATCGTGTAAAATTATAAAAAATGCTTAGAATGCGCACTTTCTTGAAGCAATTACTTAAAAATCGCTTAATTTATGCGATTATTAAAGAAATCGCTTAGAATATGTGTTTATTGAAGAAATCGCTAAGAAAACTTGTTTAAAAAAACGGAGATTTAAAAAAGATAATTTAGGTTATTGAGTTTTGCCTCCGCAAATGAAGAAATCGCTTAGTATACGCGTTTGTAGACAATTATTTTTTTTATATTAAATTATAAGAAAATAGATAAAGTGCGCATTCTATGCATTTTTGCATTTGCTTGAAATACGTGTAAATAAAATAAAATAACTGGGCAGAAAGACCTCGGTCGATAGCCCTTTTCATATTCAATCAACCACACACAATGTAATATATATAAAATCATTTGTCTGTAATAATATGAAATAAACATATTTACTACTACTACTAAAATAAAATTTAAAAAAATGTTTTATAAAATCGCTCTGAACACAAACTTACTATGAATATAGAAGAAATAAATCGCTTGCACAATAATTTCAAAAAATTGTTTAAAAAGAGTTAAAATGCTTATTCTGTGCATATAGTAGAATAAAAATTGATTGAAATGTGTGTAAATTGAACAAGTATAAAAAAATTCTGTAAATGATATTTTTGTATAAAATCGCTCTAAACGCGCAGAATGAAATAAATTGTTTAGAATACACGTTGATGGACAACATTTTGAAGAATTTGCTTTAAATATGCATTAAAGTATAACATTTTTCTGAAAATGATTCCATTGTATAAAATAATAAGAAAATTGCTCAGAGTGCGCAATTATTGAATAAAATGTTGAAAAAATTGCTTAGAAAACCAATTAGTTGAAGGAAATTGTTTTGAATACGAATGAAAGTATAAGATTTGTCTGACAAAGATTCCATTGTATAAAATAACAAGAAAATTGTGCAGAATGCGCTATTATTAAATAAAATTTTGAAAAAAATTGCTTAGAAACAAATTTGTTAGAGGAAATTGCTTTGAATATGAATAAAAGTATAACTTTTGTCTGAAAATGATTCTATTGTATAAAATAATAAGAAAATTGCTCAGCCATAAAAAAATTAAAAAAATCGCTTAGTATACACATTTGTTGGAGAAAATTGTTTTAAATATTTACGAAAAAATAAAATATTTCTAAAAATGCACACTTACTGTAAATACGCGTTTATTGGATGAAATAAATCGCTTAGAATGCACACTTGTTAAACAATATTTTGAAAAAATAGTTTTGATTATACACTAAAGTATAAAAAATGATTTTGGTATTGTATAAAACTATAATAAAATCGCTCAGAATGCCGAACTATAAACATGCGTTTTTATTAAAAAATCGCTTACAATACATATTTGTTGGATAATATTTTGAAAAATATGCAATCAATTAGAAAATCTTTTTGAAAATAATCGTGTCATATACAAAAAAATGCTCAGAATGTGAAGAATTATCAAGAAATTTGTTTGTTTATTGGATGAGATTTTATCAAAATCGCTCAGAATACCAATTGGTAAACAGATTTTTAAACAAATTACTGGCAAATTGCTGCTTGTTTATTTAATGAAGTTTTAAAGAAATTGTAAAATAATTGCTTAGAATGTGCACTAACTATGATTTATTAAATAAAATAAATTGCTTAAAATACACATTTTTGGAAAATATTTTAAAGAAATTAGAAAATCTTTTTGAAAATAATTTTATATTCTCCAGTCATAAGAGAATTGCTCAGAATAATGAAATTATTCAAAAGATTACTTAGAATTGCTCAGAATGCGTATTTACTAGAAGAATTATTTAAGAAATTGCTTGGAATATTCGTTTATCGGATGAGATTTTATAGAAATCGCTCAGAATACTTGTTGAACATAATTTTAATTTAAAAAAAATTTGGGTGCAATTTCGTTAAAATTGCTCAAAATACGCACAAAATTAATATAAACGGTGTGATATGAGTTTACAACTACAAAATTGTGCTAAACTACTGTACTATGGCCTTGAAATAATCCAAAATGAAAGAAATATTTAAAAAATCGCCCAGGAAACGCAATTATTGCTGAAAATGTTAGTTATGCAAATATTTGTGTTAAAAAAATAATGTTGCGCATGCATAAACATAAAATTGTTTCTCAAACTTAAAAAAAATTATAAAAATTTTTCAGAAAACACAATTATTGCGAGAGAATATAAAAAAAATCGCTAAGCAAATAATTTTTTTTTTTTTTTTTTTAATTACTCTAGATAAGTTTTTTACAGACTACAGCGAGAGCTTAAATTGATCAGAAACATCAGACAAGCAAAAATAATTTTTTTTGAAAGGACAAAATTAATTGTTTTGGAAAATTTGAACAAATGTTTTGAGAAAAATGGTTACAAAACTAGTAAATCACAAAAAAAAGGTTGTGATATAGTTATATAGATAATTGTTTCGATTTCATGTTGCAAAAAATAGCAAAATTTTCATTCTTTGTTTGTTGATTTGGAACTAAAAACAGCGCAGTTGTTACCAACCAATACGTTAAACAATTATAGAAGATAACTTCATGCTAATTTTTGAAATTGTGAAATATCTAGTTCCCTTTTTTTTGCAAATGTATATTACACACTTTACGATTTTTAGAACTTTGTGATTAGCAGATTTAGCGAGACTAATTGGACGTTATATACTTTTTTAAAAGTGAGCGTTGAAATTTGAAAACTTGCAAAACTCTTTTTGTTCTCAAAATTAGTTTTGCTTGACATGAAACTTTGTATACAGTTTTTGGAATTACTTCAAAATTAAGCACTTTATAATTTAATTAAATAGAATTTTTAAATAACAAATTCTTGCTGTTGGTATAAATTTGTAGTTAGTTAAAGTTAATGCTGATAATGAGCTTATTATATATCAATACTTGTTGATGTAAGATAATTCTCTGTTTAATTGTAGACAATTTAATTCCTAGCAACTACTCTGAGGCGTATCAGTAATATTAATACAATTGTAACATGTCTTAAACATTGCTAGTTTAAGATATAATATCTAACAAGCTTAGTGATTCTAATAATTGAAATAAGGAAAATTAATTAGTTGATATAGTTAAACGTATGCATCTGTTGAATACGTTTTAGAGGTGGCAATAATATTAATCAAGTTTTCAAATATGAAATATAATTTGGGCAGTTAATTAATGTAAAAGATGTACCGGTATCGATCTATCGGTCCACCATCTGTCCGTCTGCACGTCTACTTCGTATATATCCCACAAGCCATTAATTAGCTTTCCACAGTTTATTCGAGCGTGTATTAAGAGCATAGTGGTGGATTTATTCATAGCCCGGGCCCTGGGCACAATTTAAAATCAGGACCCACATATATCCCAACCTGAAATATTAATTATTCTAAATTGAAAGTTTACGTCGGGGATTTTGAAAGCTTTGTTTTTATTACTGGAAAAAAGCGCATGTGACAATAAAAGCTTGCTTTCCTGAATTAAATAAACCGTAACAAATGATTCAATTGTGCATGAAATCAGAGGACTTTACGTGCTGTGGTAGTGGTATATATTTTTTGGGGATAAAGAAACTGCAATAAATGAGCAAAAGCCTTGCGGGGTCCTAAATTATGAAATCGATAGGGTTGCGTTACTCCACTGAACTGCTTTCTGTATATGAATATGCAAGTACGCTGTAAAAAAATAATAATACCGAAAAAGCAAAGCAAAGCAAAGCAAAACAAGGCAAGGCAAGGGGAGGGATGCGGCAATATTCTATATATCTCCGCGCTTCCAATAAATTATTATAAGGCTGTACTTATTATACAATATGGCCTGCCGGGATCCCGCACCTGGCCATTGGATAGTAAATTGTCTATCGGGACGAGGGCTTCGATAAAATAAAACGATTTTTCATATTTATAATGTAAATTAATTGGATACACATGGTTATGTCATATTTTTATTATATTCTGTTTTGCAATAATTAGCACGTGCCAAAATTTTTGAAATACGTGCATTAATTAATTAAAATTGTTTTGCAATTACTTTGTTGATTTTGTGGTCATTCCATGTATTATGAAAAACATAATTATATAATTATTAAAGGAAGAACATACGACAGTCGCAGATGAGGATGATATTTTCACTATTTAAAATAAAAACAAGATGTGAAGCAAAACCACAAGAGTGTTTCATGTTTGTTGAAAGAACAGCTGAGTGTATGCATTGTCTGTGGTCGCATCGACACATGTCCGATAAGCAATTAGCATAGAAAGGTTCCGTGACAACTGAAATAAAGTTGCCTCTCGTGTTTTGCCGCTCGGCGCGTTCGAAACGAGTCACTATTAGTGAACGGAGAACATAAATGCAATTCTCAACTATAACAAACCAGGGGAACGACATACGGTGTGATATGTTGACAAGCGAACGATTCCAATTTTTAAATAATTCTTGGAAATTGACATGCGATAGATAGCGTGGCGTGCAATAGCTATTTGATAGACACAACCACCTTTGTCTTGACACGATTCTTCAAGACATAGGTGGAAACCGTGGCGTACACACCCCGTATAGCGTGAACGATAACATTATTTTCTTATTTCGCCCGATAACGAACGAAAGATATAAGTATGTAATCATCACAAATCACTTTCGTCAAATCAAATACAACAAACGCGACCGCACAGAACCGCATAATAGAACAAAAACTCTACTCCCCTCTCGCTCCTTCTTCTAACTCCTTTGTCAAATTTCACAATACAAACATTATTTAAAATACAAATACACTTGCTCATTTAACAAGCATCTCTAATTCATTCAATGTTGTTGACAATTAGGCTTTAAATTTGCCCGTTACTAACTTTATTAATCATATCTTCACTCAATAATTATATTTTATTGATGGAATTTGTTTAAACATGTTTGATTGAGATTAAAATTTATTAATTAAATAAAAATTTTGAATTAAAGTTTGGTTGAACTTTTATTATTTCAAATCATGCAATACGGATTTTTTTCAATCAATCAATACGTAATTGGGTTAAGGCTTATTACCCCATTAAATGATTGATGTGACTGACTAATAAATAGGGTACGGATTTATATCTAATGGTCTATTTTTTGATCAACTATGTTACTATGTGAAATTATTGAATACTTATTTGATTGTGCTCAACTATTCAGTTAAAAATTTGATACTATTGAATATTAATTTAAATTATTAAATTTGCAAAAATCTTTACCATATTAACCAATTTTTCATTTTGTATATGTAACTTTAGAAGTTTTCTACTTAAGTCCGTTTTTATGTATAAGAAATAAAAGAAATCAATTTAATATTAATTAAACCAAATTTATTTTATATATTTTTTATTGTTATGAATATAATTTTCATTTTTTCCAAGAAAGGAAAAGTTGGCCAAACTATGGAATTTTAAATAATTTATGAAATAATAAAACAATTTTTTTATCACATACGAATATACTAAATGACTCAATTAACTAAGATGGTTCTAGTAGAGCCGAACCTGGTAATACATTTCTAAAAATAAGTTGATCATAAAAACATAGTAAATTTTGATTATTTCTTAAACATGAATTATCACGTAGTAGAGGTTAAATTAAATGGCTATATGCCAAACATTATGTTTTGAAATAAAATGTTTATAGACAATGAGCTGTCTTTAAGTTTGGAATGTGCATGATTGAAGTTAATAATGTATTTATTTAAGCTACAACCATGAATATATTAGAATTGTTATCAACATTGTTAATTTTGCACACAAATATTAGATTTTTTTAATGAAAACAGATTTACAATCATGATGGTCAAATGAAATAGTTTTATTGCATAATAAACTAGATTATTGTCAATTTTGACTTTATATAAAGGCACTTTAAAATATAAAGTTACTTTAACTTTAAATTAGGCCAGTTTCATAAATTAATTTAATAGAACTATATTAATAACTTAAAATACTATTTTAGTTATGCGCTTTTTTAAACATTTTTTTTTATATTTGTTTATTACATAAGTTTTCTGAGCGATTTTTTTAATAAACGCATATTCTAAGCGATTTCTTTAATAATTGCATAATCTAAGCGATTTTTAAATAATTTCTTTTAGAAAATGCGCATTTTAAGCTTTTTTTAAAATTATTTTACACGATAAAATCTTTTTAAGTAGATTTTATACAATTGAAAGCAATTTCTTTTTTAGAAAACTTGTATTTTAAGCAATTTGTTAAAAATTGTATCTAATAATTACTTATTTTAAGCAGTTTTTTTATGATTTCATACAATGGATACATTTTTAAAAGAACTACAATAAACCCATCTACAAAAAACTACTTTAAAAAATGCGCATACTAAGCGATTTTTTTAGTATTTTTTTTATCGCAGAACTATAGTCAATGAACTAAATGTTTTTACTAAGTTTATGCTTTTTTAAAAACAATTTCTTTAAAATTAACTAATTTCATTAAAACTTCATCCAATAAACACATATATTCTAAGCGATTTCTTAAACATTTCCTCTATTAAGTGCACATTCTAAGCGATTTTTTAAATATTTCCTCTAGAAGTGCACATTCTAAACAAAATTCTTATTATTCTATATAAGACAACCATTTTAGCTTAGTCTATTAAATATTCGAAAACATTAAGTTGCACATTATGGCGGCCAAGCTAAAGTGGTCTCACAATACAATAGAGTCCTTAATAATTTCTGCCAATGAGCAATTTTTCTATAAATCTACACAAATTTCTTCTTTCCAAAATTTCCATCTAATAAATACTTATTCTATTGTATAATTTTATACAATAAAATCAATTTTAAAAGACGTGTATACTAAGCGATTTTTTAGTATTTTGAATGGCAGAACTATTGCCGATGACCTATATAACTTTTTAGGAATTTTTGCAATTTTTAAAGCTATTTCTTTAAAATTTTGTCTAATATATACGTATTCTAGCTAGTTCCTTTAAAATTGAATCCAATAAACGTTTATTATAAGCGATTTTTTATACAAAACCGTAACTAGTTTCAACCTTTACAAGGTCATCATCAGACTTGTTTGTATCACCGTCCGATGATGACCTTATAAAGATTGAAACTAGTTAAATTTTTTAAATATACATAGAAAATTTGTTTTATTTATTTTAATATGTTATGGTTGGCAGCAATGTAATTTTTACTTTGCAATACCGATTTTAGTAATTTTTACTTTATTATGTTAATTAAATGCATTTGCATACATTTAGGTTGATTCAAGTGTGCATTTATTATGTTAAATTTAAACAAAATGTTTGTAGTGGCAGAAGGAAAAAGATCATAAATTTTTCTAAAAATGAAGAATTGATTTTAGTGAAGTAAGTTATTAAATTAAATCATATTGCAAAGCACAAAGTTACAAATAAAATAAAGTTTGTTGTTATACTTTACGTTCTAATATCTGAACTTAAGTCCGTCATTATTCAATTTATAATAAAGAAAACTTAGTGCACAATAAAAGCAGAAAATAAAAGTTTAAAACATTTTTTACTTTAGGTATTGTATTTCACGACAATTGGCTACAAATTAATATTTAAATTAATAAATTTGCCTCTTTAAATTTTAAATTAACTTTAGTTTTAAAGTGAGATTATAAAACTCCATATACTCTTATAGACGCACCTTGTGTTGTGGTGAAACCAACATAACAACGCTCTATGCCCACAATTGACGTCACACATATATGTTTTGGAAATAAACATTTAATAGTTAAATAACGCAACTTTTAAACATCTATTTTAATTCAATTTTGTAAAATAATTTAAGAAAATAGGCAACTTTTATTCAAAAACTTTTTTTATAAATTACTACAAAATTTATAAAAAAATTTTACCTTAACTTTTATAACTTACAAAATGTTTAGAGAATTGGTTCCAAAACATAGTTTTCTGCATTTTTGACGCCAACATATTGCAAAATACCTTTAATAAATTTTTTAAATTTTTTTACAAATTTTGAGATTTTTAAAAAACTATCTCCAAATTTTTATTTTCTGCTTTTTGACAATTTAACTATTAAAATATCAAAAATTATTTGAACTTTTTGTAAATTAACTACAAAACTTTTAAATTTCACCGATTTTACAAATTTTGTAAACAATATAATTACTTTTTCTTCAACTTTCACAACTTTTGAGATATTTGAAGAAATTGGCTCTAACACCAGGTTTTTTGAACTTTTGGCACTTAAAATATTCAACACTTGTTATAAATTTTATAGTAAAAAAAACACACCAAACCTCTAGATATGCGCGTTTTTGTCCACAAATGACGTCACACGCTCCGATTATGTTAGCTTTACTGCGCCGGCAAAAGACTTGTTTATTAGTGTAATTGGTTTAAAAATTTAAATAACTTTAAAATGATTATGAAACCGGCCGTACTTGCTACAATTGTGGCGCCTCTCTCGTATGCGATAATAGTTCTACACAAACATTCGGGGTCTACAATTTAACATGAAATCCGAAACACACAACTAGAGGGGATTTCTAGGCAGATACTTTGTTGATTTGCTATTTTCTTGCAAAGGAGACGACTGCATTGAAATATATTTGACAAATTAGATATTACAGCTGCCGGGAATCGAACCCGGGTTGCCTACTAAACAGTCTTTGCACTACACCATTGCGATACGGCCTTAGAAATGGTCATAACTCTTTGTGATTATTTTAGTGAAAAGCATGAATTTACTAAATGTCTGTTGAGTTAGTTACGTAGTGTCGGTCATTTTATATATTACTTAAAAGAATGTAACAATTTACTATGTTTTTATCACAAATTTATTTTTATGAATACATGACTAGTTTCAGCTCTATTAGAGCCTTCTACAGACGTAATAAGTTAAATGACTTATTTAAAAATGACTCATTTAACTTATACTGATAAATAATTAAATTAAAGGTTATATATTATATTAGTTTAATAGCTCAATGGTATAACGCTTATATATTACGCAAGAAGTCCGGGGTTTGATCCCTGACATGGCTAATTAAAAACTTGCTCTTTATCCACCGAGGTGATTCGGAAGTTAACTTATAAACCGTTGGATCCATCAAAAATAACCGTAAAAACACAATAAATAAAAAAATAAAGTATTGAATTAAGTTATTAGGTAAATGTTGTATGATTTTCGGCGTTGAAACGCCGAAAGGCAAGAAATAAACGTTTATTAACTATGTAAGAAGCTTTAAGATGAGAATAATTGTAGGCGCGTAAAATATTTGAATAATACCCGAACACTATTAGTTTAAATTTTAATTTTTTTACATGAGAAAAAGTAAACTAGTTTTGATGATGAGATGAGAATAATTGTATGCGCGCACTTAATTAATCGTAGTCATTTTAAATAATCATAAAATATTTGCAAAATAATAACACCATTAGCTCAATATTTTAATTTCTTATATCACAAATCAAAGTAACTTTATGTTTTGCTAGAAACTAATCGGCAATATTTAGCGCTGTATTTTAAGATTAAATTTTTCTTTTTTTTTAACACTTAACTTTTTTTTTGATCTTGCTCTTATACAATTATATTCTGTTTTGCTGCAAACTAATCGGCAATATTTAGCGCTGTATTAAAAATAATATTGAACTTAAATTTTCAACTAAAAAATTAGTTTAAGTATTTTTTTAGGAACAATTAATTAAGTTTCCGATTAAAATCAATGTTCTCATCTTAATCTTATATAATTATATTCTGTTTTGCTACAACCTAATCGGCAATAATTAGCGCTGTATTTTAAACTTAAATTGTCAACAACAAAAAATAGTTTAAACACTTTTTTGAAAACAATTAATAATGTTTGCGATTAAAATTAATTACCTGCTATATAATTATACCCGGTTTTGCTACAAACTAATCGGTAATATTTAGCGCTGTATTCTAAAATAACATTAAACTTAAATTGTCAACAATTGTCAAATATTTATTTGGGAACAGTTAACTTAGTTTGCGATTAAAATTAACGTTTTCATTTTGCTCTTATATGTATAAATTATATTCTGTTTTGCTGCAAACTAATCGGCAATATTTGGCGCTGTATTTTAAAATAACATTAAACCTTAATTATCCTTAACACAAATATTTTGTTGGAAATAATTAACAATGTTTGCAATTAAAATCAATATTCTCATCTAGTTCTTATATAATTATATCTTGATTCTTTACAAACTAATCGGCAATATTTTAAAATAACATTAAACATAAAATGTCAATTAAAATTAGTTTAAATACTTTTTTGAAAACAGTTATCAATGTTTTGCTCATTTTGCTCTTATATGTATAATTATATTCTGTTTTGTTGTAAACTAATAGGCAATATTAAGCGCTGTATTTTAAGATTAAAAAATTAGTTTAAATATTTTTTTGAAAAAAATTAAGTAAGTTTGCAATTGAATTAAAGTTCTCATTTTGCTCTTGTTTGCTACAAAACTAATCAGCAATATTCAGCGCTGTATTTTACAATAACATTGAAATTAAATTGCCAACAACAAAAATTAGTTTAAATACTTTTTTTGGAAACAACCAATAATGTTTGCGATTAAAATCAATGGTCTCATCTTGCTCTTATATAATTATATTCTGTTTTGGTACAAACTAATCGGCAATATTTAGCGCTGTTTTAAAATAACATTAAACTTAAATTGTCAACAACAAAAACTATTTTTTTGGAAACAACTAACAGTGTTTGTCATTAAAATCTTGCTTTTATATTATATATTGTGTTTTGCTGCAAACTAATCGGCAATATTTAGCGCTATATTTTAAGATTAAGACTTAAACTGTTATTAACAAAAAATAATTTGAATATTTTTTTGGAAACAATTAACTAAGTTTGCGATTAAAATTAACGTTCTCATTTTGCTCTTATATGTATAATTATATTCTGTTTATCTACGAATTAATCGGCAATATTTAGCGCTGTATTGTAAGATTAAATTTAAATTGTCAAGAACAAAATATAGTATATATATTTTTTTGGAAATAATTAACTAAGTTTGCGATTAAAATCAATGTATTCATCTTGCTCTTATATAATTATATTCTGTTTTGCTGTAAACTAATCGGCAATATTTAGCGCTGTATTTTAAACTTAAACTGTTAACAACAAAAAATAATTCAAATGATTGAATTGAAAACAATTAACAATGTTTGCGATTGAAATTAATGTTTTTGTTTGCTATCTAATTATGTTCGGTTTTGCTACATACTAATTGGCAATATTTAGCGCTGTATTTTAAAATAACAAACAAAATAAAGTTAAAATATTTATTTTGGAACAGTTAACTAAGTTTGCGATTAAAATTAACGTTCTCATCTTGCTCTTATATAATTATATTCTGTGTTGCTGCAAACTAAACGTCAATATTTAGCGCTGCATTTTAAGATTAAATTTAAATTGTCAACAACAACAAATATTATAAATATTTTTTTGGAAACAATTAACTAAGTTTGAGATTAAAATCAATGTTCTCATCTTGTTCTTATATAATTATGTTCTGTTTTGCTACAAACTAATTGGCAGTATTAAGCGCTGTATTTTAAGATTAAACTTAAATTCTCAACAACAAAAAATTGTATAAATATTTCGTTGTAAACTATTATCTACGTTTGCGATTGAAATTAATGTTTTCATCTTGCTCTTATATAATTATATCCTGTTTTGCTACAAACTAATCGGCAATATTTAGCGCTGTATTTTAAACTTAAATTGTCAACAAAAAAAAAAACGTTTAAATACTTTTTTTGAAAACAATTAACAATGTTTGCGATTAAAATTAATGTTTTTATCTATCTATTTATATCCATTTTTGCTACAAACTAATCGGCAATATTTAGCTCTGTATATTAAACTTAAATTGTGAACAACAAAAAAACAGTTTAAATACTTTTTTGAAAACAATTAACAATGTTTGCGATTAAAATTAATGTTCTTATCTATCTATTTATATCCATTTTTGCTACAAACTAATCGGCAATATTTAGCACTGTATTTTAAACTTAAATTGTTAACAACAAAAAACAGTTTAAATACTTTTTTAAAAACAATTAACAATGTTTGCAATTAAAATTAATGTTCTTGTCTGTCTAATTATATCCATTTTTGCTACAAACTAATCGGCAATATTTAGCACTGTATTTTAAACTTAAATTGTCAACAACAAAAAAATAGTTTAAATACTTTTTTGAAAACAGTTAACAATGTTTGCAATTAAAATTAATGTTCTTATCTATCTAATTATATCCATTTTTGCTACAATCAAATTGGCAATATTTAGCGCTGTATTTTAAAATAAGAAACAAAATAAAGTTTAAATATTTATTATGGAACAGTTAACTAAGTTTGCAATTAAAACTAACGTTCTCATCTTGCTTTTATATAATTATAGCTTTGCTGCAAACTAATTGGAAATATTTAGCGCTGTATTTTAAGATAACATTAAACATAAATTATAAACAACAACAAATAGTTTTTTTTTAAATCAATTAATCATGTTTGCGATTAAAATCAATTTCTCATCTTGCTTCTATATAAGTTTATTCGGTTTTGCTACATTCTAATCGGCAATAGTTAGCGCTGTATTTAAAAAAATAACATTAAACTTAAATTGTCATCAACGAAAATTGCTTTAAGTATTTTTTTTGGAAATAAATAAGTTTTCAATTAATGTTTTCATTCTCTATTTTGCTATAAACTAATCGGCAATATTTAGCGCTGTATTTTAAGATTAAACTTAAATTCTCAATAACAAAAAAATAGTATAAATATTTCTTTGGAAACAATTAACAATGTTTGTGATTAAAATTAATGTTCTCATCATGTTCTTATATAATTATGTTCTGGTTTGCTACAAACTAATCGGCAATATTTAGCGCTGTATTTTAATCTTAAATTGTCAACAACAAAAAAACAGTTTAAATACTTTTTTAAAAACAATTAACAATGTTTTCGATTAAAATTAATGTTCTTGTCTGTCTAATTATATCCATTTTTGCTACAAACAAATTGGCAATATTTAGCGCAGTATTTTAAAATAAGAAACAAAATAAACTTTAAATATTTATTTTGGAACAGTTAACTAAGTTTGCGATTAAAACTAACGTTCTCATCTTGCTTTTATATAATTATAGCTTTGCTGCAACCTAATCGGCAATATTAAGCGCTGTATTTTAAGAATTTTTTTTAAATGTTTGCGACTAAAGTTTTCATCTTGCTTTTGTTTTGTGTTTGTATTTAAGATAATATTAAACTTAAATTGGAATAGATGCAATTATATTACTTTACCTATATAACCAATTTATGTATATTAATAGTAATATGATCCACTTATTGGATATATTTTTTGAGAGCAAATCAAATAACCTTTAATCAGCTCATTTTAAACATTTATTTTTTGTAAATTTAAATCTGTTTATTTCTAGTTTATATACAAAAACAATGGAGAAGTTTAGTCTGTGACTGTTCTTCAACTTAACATTTTTTTAATATCACAAAAATTTGGTGTTCAAATTATTCTTAATTCTTTGCAGTGCACTTCTATCTTAATGATCTGGCGTATATTTTTCTATTTTATATAAATTGCCTCTCCAGCTACCATGAGATACATGCACTAGTGTTTCAGGGTATGCACCCTTCATCAGTGTGCCTAGCAACCAACCGGTCGGAAAGACAATGTTCATAAAATTGCAAAACTATTATACATTTTATGTATAGAAAAAAAATTGCAAATTAAATTGAGAATGGTACGAAAATCAAGAAATTATCAACTTAATCTTATAGTATAAAAAATATCTAATGGTCAAATGTTGCAATTTTTTATATCCAACATATTACTAGTGTGAATCAAGGCCTTACCTTAATTGATTGACTATGATCTTTTATATTTTATGACCCATGTATAAGTTATAAAATGTTATGGTTTGTATACACTTGTACACGAATCATGATTTAGTGTTCTATACTATACTTTTTGGATTATTTTTAATTTTCCTATAAATTAGCAACTATTATATATTCTGATTTATGTCTATATCCTATGCAGCATGGTTATATCTTAAAAGAATTAAATCATATTTGAATGTTTTGCGTCGCATAATTTATATCACAGCTAGGTTTTTGGCTTATTAGAAACAATAATGATCAAAAATTTTATGTAAATTAAGATTCACTAGTGTTTCAGAGTATGCAACCTTCATCAGTGTGTCTAGCATCACAATTTACATAAAATTAACTTTATTATATTATTTTTAATATTAACTAATAATAAGTTTGTATTATAAGCGCATTAGAAATTGTTTCTTGGAAAACCTGCTAATGTATTGTATTAATATTTGCATGATTATATAACAATAATGTATTGATATCTACCTTATTGAGTGAATTTGATAAATTATTAGCAACCAATTTATATCAATTAGATAATGTATGTACAACAAGTTTTGTCAATCGTAATATTTTTTATTAGATAACTTTGTTTTGATATTAAATTAAAAAAAAAGCGATTAAATCCAATCTATGCAAATAAAAATATGATTTGATAAGTGGAATCGGTTGTTAGAAACAATTTTCTTGTTATAATAATAATAAAAAAATGTTTTCCGAGATTTAGTGGTATGTGATAATCACCAATTTCAACGGCAATAAATTAGCATTAAACGCACCTAAATAGAGCTTGATTAAATAGGGTCTGCTAATAAATCATCGATGTAAGTTACGGTTAATATATGCAGGTAAGCGCGAATAAGCGCCGCAAGATGCTAAACTACATCGGACACAAACCATTACATTGGAATATCGAAAAATATTGAATTTACTAATTAATTAATTTTGTTCTAACAATTTATTTTTGTATGAAAGAAAGATAAATCAGTTACAATGCATTTTTCACACGCACACTTTGGAAATGTGTGTGTAGTGCACCGAAACTGCCGTCACGATAACTCATTATTGATTACTACTGATACTCAGATAGTCTCATCAGGAGGCTTTACTCTTTATTTTCAGACACGATTTATACACGATAGGCAATAAACGACATAGTAATCTATCGTTGATCAGAAAATAATAATATTTATTTGCTAAAATGTTTCGAATATGTAATCCTCATCGGTAAAATAAAATTGTTTGTTTAAAGAGTGTGCGCGGATTGAAATAAGATTTATAGACATTTGACATTAAGTGTCCAATTAATTACATTTAATGCTGAATATGTTAAGGTAACCGACAAATCTAATCGAATATTGATTAATTTACGGTCAGCTTGCAATTACTTATTGAAAACGATATATCATTACAGACATAAAAAATGTAAATGAAACTTGCAATGCGAGCTGGTTTAATTAATAATGAGTTGTCGCTAAGTAGTGCGCTTCCGCCGTTTAAAATAAACGTTGTGATTTTCGAAATTTAATTGTCCCTTTTTGGAAAATTGAGTAGACTGATCTCGACGGGTGTAAAAGCGTTTCGTTGTCACGCGATGCACTTAAATAATTTGATTAAATGACAAACTAAAACGTTCATAATCTAGCGTATAATTTCATGAAAAAAAGAAACCGGTCTACTTGATTTCTTTTTCTGTTGTTATAGTTTATAGTGGCATTTAACTAATTACGCAGATGTTTGGATATACATGCACACCCCTTTATTTTAAATTAACAACAAGCCATTAATAAGATATGATCATGTTTCCACGGTTTTATATATGATGATGATCGAGGGTTCCGCGCTAAATCTTGATAGGCATTATCAGTTAGTCACGGGTGTTTTAATAATAGGAGTACTTTAAACGTAACAAATAGGAATAAAAGTTGAGTTGAGCAAGTATTTAGAGAGAGAAGGGAAGAAAGTTGTGGTGCGTTAAGTGGGTGCCAAACGGTTGTCAACTGTTGTGTATTGTATTCATTCATTCAGATCATTTTTTACGGATAAGCGGCCGTATCTAAAGATATGTTTGACTTACATTAAGGGGTGGACGATGTGGCTGATTTGTGAGTAACATTGCAGATTGCTTTGGCAATAAATGTGGATCTAGTTCCGACATGGTAAAGGGTTTCGAAGGACCTCCACGAGTTGAACTACCACTATTGTTAGACATCAGAAGCATTGATGATTATGTGATGAATACGGATGCGTTCACAAGCACACTTATCCGTGACATTTATTAATAATTACATTTAGAGCACACAATACTAATTTAATCCTTAATTATCGCACACTGATTAAGATGAATTTGATTTGTATTTATCCACCCACACTTTTGTTTGATTGTTCTTATTCACATGAGTCTTATCAAATTAATATATCTAACTAATTTTTTGTTAATATTTTTCAACTGTCAATGCGAAGTTTTCAAGCCCGTCAAAACACATGTTCTGTATTCAAATGATTGATTCATGCACGGTCAGGACGCGCGTTGTTGCACCCGCCGCAGTGGTAACTTGCAGTACTAAACATTTGCTTCCCCCTCCCGCGGTAGTTTCGCGGCTCGGTTGCATCCGAACGCGAGCGATAAAAAACGAAATCTTCATTATAGTTTTTTATTTTGGATCCTTAAAGCACATTCCGATCGCATTTATCAATAAACAATAACAAGCGAAACCCCTCGACAGGCCGGCAGGCAAGCAAACATAATCGAAAATAAAACTGGCTCGATTCGATTCAAAATAGAGAGAATAGAATAGAATCAACCGGCAATAGTAGTTTGAGTATCATCGAGTTAGAACTTAATACTCGCACATAAATGGAGGAAGTTGGGCATTGTGATGGTCAGTACTTAAGCGTAGTGGGAGAAAAATTTGAAGCACGTATGGGATGGATGGATGGGATTTGCAGAAAGAGACGCCGTAGCATCCCCACCATCACCATAGCGCTCACAGAGCCGTGGGAATAAAAACGGTTTGCACCAAAACATATTATAACTCACTAGGATTAGTAGAAATTGTATCGAATCACGGAATCGATAATCATTTCATAATCCGCTTGCTCAACGTGTTTTTAAAGCGATTAAACTTACCACTTCCATTAAACCCGATGTGGTTGCATAATGTCGATCATTTAATGGTAAAGCTGCTGCTTGCATTTCTGATAGAGATCTCTCTTTTTGATGGTTTGGTGCCACGGGGTTGTCGTTACCGCCACCTCCGACTTCACCCTCGCCTATAAAATATAAGACAAACAAAACACCTCAATTATAATTATTAATTATTATATATTAATTACTAATTACTAATTACACACTAATAAATAACAATAACATAATTTAATGAAGTGAGCGTAAATTATCTAATAATAATAATGTAACTCATTATGATTGTTTTTATGCAATGTGACTGCAACTGCTCTATCATAGACTTTTTGATTGATTTATAAGAGTAAACAAGTGATAATGTTTTGGGTCACTTACAAAATGGTTCTTTAAATGCTTTATTAAGGTCGTAGGTTAATAAATATCTTGCATATTGCTTATTACTTGTAATTAGTTTTATGTCATTTATTTTAACGAGTCGTTAACAATGGATCGAGTTATTATTTATTAATTTAATTAATGTATTCTGTCGGTGGTCGTGTTAATATTATAACACACACTCACCATTCTTTATAAAACTGCCTGATGATAAAAACTGCATTTAGATATGTTAATTAGATTAAACGAAACAATATTTATTAAATTTATTTATTTGTTGAACATATTTTTATTTATTTTCAGTATCAGTAGTGCCGGGTATGTTCAGGACCGATAAAACAGTCGGAACGGGACAGATTCTTAGGGCACTATCTGTTGGACACTGAGGGGTCAAGGGTCGTGTGGACGCCGGGCGTGTCACAGCGTCGCGACGGCCTATGGTCCCCTCTGTGTAACGCATGCGCAACCACGGGGACAAGTGACAGTCGTTCCTGCAGTGACAATTCCTGCGGGCTCCGCCTCTGCGCGATCTATCTGCGCTGCATCTGGTTCCTTACATCTCTACACTGTCCTCTCCACCACCATCCCAACCCCACGTATCAATCTACCTTTTCGCAACTCATGGGGTGTCTTATATCTTTCACGCTCGCTCTCGCATATCGAGCGGAGAGCACAGCGGCGCCGGCCTTGTGGCGTACGAAACGACTCCCGCAAAATATTGCAAAAATTAAATAAAACATTTATATATGTAATACCTTAAGTAACCTACTAACATATATTATTGGTTAAGCTATACTAGGTCAAGCGCACACATTAGGGTTGTGTGCTTCGTTACTGCAACCAATCAGTTATTTACTATACTTATATTTATATTGATAAATTTTCAGTTATATTTTATAAGGTAATATACAAAGTTATAAAAGATTAGCCCCTCCAGGTAACAGGTAGAGTGGGCACAGAGGCGTACCGCCAGGTAACAAACCGTCCCGCCTCGCGCAAGCGCCCTCTACTGGTGACATCCCCACTTTTCGGTGACATTGCGACAGGCGTACCCACCTGTTCTATTGGTCCCAACTTTACCCAATAATGTCACATGCCCACAATAATCTCTCTCTCTCATTTACCCACAGCCTTGCTTTTTTAAACATGCCCCCTAATTGTCCTGACAAGGACAATTAATATTCACCGAATTAGAATGCGAGATGAATTCCAACAGACACCTGGGCAGGAGCAGGAGCTCGACTATAACAAGGTTCTTTTATCGCCGCGTCGCGGCAGCACACAACTATTCCGACCTTTGACCTTTCATTAAACAAAAAATATCATATCATCCAATTTAGATGTGCCATGCCAATTTCACCCCAGGGACATGACAAGATCAAAACTGGGTCATGCATACTAGGGGCCCCAACCCCTTACTGCTTATTAAAAATTCATACATAATCTGGGATACTTCAACATATCTAACGGTAATTGCGTTCACAATAAAATAAGCAGCTACCCTGTACATTGATACATATCTTAGTGAACCCTAAAAACTATCTCAACATAAATCTCAAAATTATATAAATATATAGCCACTGGCTATAGTAATAATAATAATAATATTGTGGGTGCATAATTAGATGTGTAGGTGGAGTGTGTATAGTATAGCATTAAATATATAAATTCTTGTTTATTAATTTATTTGTCTGCGATGGGAAATACTGTGCAAAAATCTCCTTTCACTTTTGACATTCTGGCTGAGCTTCAATGTATGTGATCCATCTGAAATGTTGCATATGCGATCAACATTTTTTGAATTCACAGTTACTTTTATTACTAATTAAAATTTCACCTTGATCTATTCCAAATGTAATATAACAACAACAATTAATTTGTTAGTTAGGGTTATGTTGTGTTAAAAAATATATATTATAAGTATTCTACCTTAATTAAGTGTTGTTGTTGTTGTTGTTGTTGTGTTATGTGTATCCAATAGTTTTGTGAAATTAATTAAATGATAACTGCACATTTCTGATCACAATCATAATTTTTGTAATTACATTTTATGTGTTGAGGTGTGTGATGAGCGTCGCGTGGTCAAAACACGCGCGTTGATATCCAGTGACAATGCGTCGCGGTTCTGCACCGATGTTGTTTGCGCGGCAGGCGTACTACCACTGAGCGGCGGGAATTGTCGCGCTGTCACCGCTGCTACAGGCGTGCGTGCTTTCACTGTGTCACTGTATCATTGCGCACACATGGGTACTTTAGGCACATCTCATTGTAACGCACAATTTATTATTAATATAAAACAAACTCACTTTCCATCAAACTAAAAATAAAACCCAAAGAATTTCACATATACAACATTTTTAAATATAATAAATGTCATTTCTCACATACGTTGTGTCTTCGATCTATGTTATGTTATGACATTTACTTATGAATTACATTTAAATAAATTATACATCACTTAAATCTATAATCCATTTCACCTTACATAAACAACGATTTTAGGTGACATTTAGTTTAAATATCAATTGCGTTTCTTCTTAAAAGATTAAATATTATTATGGTGGAGGCGCGGGGTAGTTCCGCAGGATAATAAAACAACCCACCAACTATATTCAAATACTCACATTTAATACGCACTTAAAGCATTATATTACATATATGATTTATTTGCTATAATCTTTTTTGCTAGATTATAAACAAAATTCCTTAACTAGTTTCTTCTAATCAATGATTGAAACTTGAATCTAACTTGTTCATATAATATTTTGGAAGTTTGTTGTATCATTTAGATCATTTATGGCTTTGCAATAAATTTTAAAAATAAATGTTTAATTTACTAGATTTAAATAAATCACTATTACTGAGTATAAATTGTATTAATCTACAAATTTAATGGTTGTTTTATGCTTTATTTTGCAAATTTCATATATAATAATGTACATGATTTATTTGTTGAGTAGAAACCACAGCATTTTGGTTAGTATTGATCCACTCACTAATATTTATGAATAAGTTCAAAATTATTTTAACAAAATAATTGCGGGAAAATATTGTAGTTTTTTTTTGTTAATTTATTTAAAAAGCATCTTCCTACTGAAGTTTATAAGATTTTATAATGATGAGCGATAAATGCTTTTGCTGAGCGATTTTTAAATTATTTTATTAAACAAAGTTGTATTTCGTCGGATTTCGAGTAATTTTTTATTATTGCTTTGTTTTTTGAAATATTTCTAGATGAAATTTTACATAAAAACATTTGATGCCTGGTTTTATTTAATTAATTTATGTTTTTAAATACTTTTCGGTTTTTACAGATAACGAGCGATTTTTTTAATATTTCAACTAAATTTGTTTATGATATATTACTAAATGCAATTTAAAATAATGGTTTTATCGGTAATTTTTTTACGGTTTGATATTTTTTATTATAATTTTACTATGTTTTAAAAGATAAGTTTGTTTGCTGAGCGATTTTTGGTTTTTGCAGATTTTTTGTGTTAGATAGCTTGTGAATCATTTTATTTAATAAAATTTGTAGCTGAGTTTTATGAAATGTTGCTTATGATTTTATATAATAACAACCTGTTATGGGCGATAAATACGTTTGCTGAGCGATTTTTAAATTATTTCATTAAACAAAGTTTTTTTCTAAATTTTTTTTTCTGTTAGATTTGTAAATTCCATTTTTCAAAAAAATGGCCAATTATTTGCTTATTAACAGATCTTTAAATAATTTTATAAAGATGTTGTTTTATGAGCGATTTTTTGATTATCCTTATCAATAAAAACAATTTTTGATGGTTTGTGGATTATTTTATTAAAAAAGGGTATCGTAACTGAGTTTTATAAGTTATTGTTTATGATTTTATATAATAATGACGTTTTATGAGCGATTTTTTGAATATTGCATCAACTAAATTTGTCTTCTGATAGATTTCTAAATGCATTTTTTCAAAACAGTCAGTGTCAGGCGTATACATTATTAGTTTGTGTAATATTTTCTCCATTTCTTCCTATCCTTGGCAATCTCTTTTATTTTTTCCCACGTGTTTCCTTTTCTTGTAGCTTCTTCCTTTATTGCGCTGTTCCATTCTTTTCTGGGTCTTCCTCTTTTTTGTTCTCCTGTTACTCTTGTCTCATAAATTTTCTTAGTATTTCTTTCTTCACTCATTCTTCTGATATGTCCATACCATCTCATTTGACCTTCAATAATTTTTTCTTGTATTGGTTTTATATTTAAATTTGTCCTATATGTCTCGTTCCTTATTTTATCTTTTCTTGTTTTGTTCTCAATCTTCCTAAGAAATCTCATCTCCATAGCATTTATTCTTTCTATTTGTTTTCCTGTCATCGTCCATGTTTCGCTACTATATGTTAATGTTGGTCTGATTACTTTTTTACAATTTCTGTTTTTGTTGTTTTTGATCTTTTTTGTTAAAGAAAGTATTTTTTAACATGTTATATATTTTTGCTGTTTTTTCTATTTTGTCCTCTATCTCTATCTTTGTCTAGTTTTCCGTTGCTTTGTATTATTGTTCCTAAGTATCTGTATTGTTCGACCTGTTCTATTATTCTTCCTTTTATTTTTATTTCGTGATTCAGTTTTTCTATTGCAATTATCATGGTCTTTGTTTTTTCATAATTTATTTTCATGTTTATTTTCTTTAGTTGCTCCTCTATTATTTCCATGTTGTGTTGTAACTCTTCTTCGGTTTCAGCAATCACTGCCATATCGTCTGCAAATAGCAGTTCTGCTATTTATGTTACTTCCATTTTTCAATATCCTATTTTTACCATTTTCATTTTTTTCTTTGCCTGTTTTATTGCCCTGTCTAGCACAATTGAGAAAAGCAATGCGCTTAACACACATCCTTGTTTCACACCTTTTTTTGTTTGGAATTCTTTTGATTCTTCGTTATTCATTCTGACTATGTTTTTGTTTTCTTTGTACATGTTTTTAATTACGTTTATTATTTTCTTCTCAATTCCTCTCTCTTCTAGTTCTTTCCATATGTCCTCTCTCTTGATTCTGTCGAAAGCTTTTTCAAGGTCAACAAAGCATACGTGCATTACTCTATTTTTTTTAATCATTTTCTCACTTAATTGTCTTATTATAAATATTAGATCCTGTGTGCTTCTTCCTCTTCTAAATCCACATTGGCTGTCTTCTATTGTTGTTTCTAGTTTGTCTCTCATTCTTTTTTCAATAATTCTTGTGAATATTTTGCTTGGTATGCTTGTTAGTGTGGTTCCTCTGTAGTTTTCACATTTCCTTTTATCGCCTTTTTTAGGTATGGGGAGAATAATTCCTTTATTCCATTCCTTTAGGGTTTTCCCATTCCTCATTATGTCGTTTATTAATTCCGTTATTTGTGTAATTCCCTCATCTTCCATGTATTTCATCATTTCCGGCGTTATTTCATCTGTTCCCGGTGCCTTTCCGTTTTTTATTTTCTTAATTGCTTCTATTACTTCGTCTTTTTTAATTTCTTCTATTTCTTCCGTTCTTCTGTCTTGTAGCAATTCTTCATCTTCTATTGTTTTGTTTTCTTCTGCTTCTTTTTCTGTTAGTTCTTGGAAGTATTGCCTCCATCTTTCCATTATCTTATCTTCTTCCGTTATTATTTTACCATTTTTGTCTTTTATGTTCATCATATTGTATTCTTTTTTTTGTTTTAGATGTTTTAACGTTCCGTAAAATAGTTTTTGGTTTCGGATGAAATTTTCATTCATTTCTTTTCTAAATTTTGTCCATGATTTTATCTTTGCTTTTTTTATTATTTTCTTTGTATTATTTCTCTTTTCTTTGTATTTTTCGTAATCTTCTATTTCCTTTGTTTGTAAGTATCTTTTCCATTTTTCTATTTTGTCCCTTATCTCTTTTTTGACTTCTTCTGTCCGCCAATTAGTTTTTTTAGTATCTTTGTTCACTATTTTTGCTGATCCACATCTTTCTTCTGCAGCTTCTAGAATAATTTGTTTAAAAATTTTCCATTTTCCTTCTATGGACGTTCTTTTTTCTTTCTCTCTGAATTTTTTTGTAGTATCTCTTGGTATGCCACTTGTATTTGTTCTTCTTTTAGTTTGTATGTTTTTATTTTTATCTTAACTTTTTTCCTTCTTTTGTCTGGTTTAAGATTTGCTTTCCATTTCATATCAATTCGTAGTAAATGATGATCGCTTCCTATTTCCACCTGTCTTGTTACTTTTACATTCTTTATCTTGTTCCAGTTTTTTTTGTTAACTAGGTAGTAGTCAATTATTGATTTCTCGTTTCTGGTTGGTTGTGTTCTTGTGTATTTGTGAACTTTCCTGTGTTTGAATTTAGTGTTTGTTATTACTAGATTGTTTTCAATGCATAGTTGAATCATTCTTTTTCCGTTGTTGTTTCTAATTTCTTCTCCTTCTTTTCCCATAGCCTCTTCTATTCCGTTGTTTTGATTTCCTACTCTCCCATTTAGGTCTCCTAGTATCATTATGTTTTCTGCTCTCTCGTCTATTTCTTCTTGTAATTTTGTATAGAAGCTGTCTTTCTCTTCTTTTTTTTGCGTCTTCATTTGGTCCGTATGCTACTATCATGGTCCATGTTTCGTTCTCTCCTAGCTTCATTTCTACTGTCATAATTCTTTCATTTATGTGTTTTTCTCTTATTGTATCTTTTATCCGTTCCGGAGCTATTATCATTCCTACTCCTCCTTTTGCTCTTTCATTTTACTCCACTCCTGTCCACATTAACCAATAACCTCTATGTATTCTTTCTATCCCTTGCCCTTTCTTTTTTGTTTCCGTTATTCCTAGTATTTCTATTTTTTGGTTTATCATTTCTTCCACCAGTTCAGCTTCTTTTCCCATGTATCCTCTTATATTCCATGTTCCTACTCTTTCTTCTTTATTTTTCTTTTTTGTTCTTTTGCTGTTTTTGTTCCTTTTGTTTACATCGTTTGCCGTCGAGTTTATCATCTTTCTTATACCATTTTCTCGCCGTGTATTTTTCTTTTTTTCTAGTCGTTTTCCTATTAGTTTTTTGGATCTTCAACTTCTTCTAAACCTTTTTTTTCTTTATTCCATTTATATTCCTCTCCGTTAATTATTAACTTACGGTAACCTATTCTTACTCTCTTGCCATTCGGTTTTTCTTCTCTTGCTATGTCTCTAATTTTTTTTTGTACGTATCTTTCTTCATGGGTTAGGTCACTGTCAATGTAAATTCTGGTCCCTTTTAAATTTCTTCTGGCTTTCATTATTTTTTGTTTTGTTTCCCATGTTCCGGCTTCGACTCTTATTATTTGTTTTTCTTTATGTATTAGCTGAGCTTTTCCTATTTTGACTTGAATCTGAAGTATTTCTCTCAAGAAGTTCTCCACTTTAATTTGTTCCTCATTTTCATTTGTTTTTATGCCAGTTATTATAATGTTATTTCTTTTTTTCTGTCTTTCTTCTTTTTCAGCTTTATTTTCTAAATTTTCAATTTTTTGTATCATCTGTATTTTTTCTTGCTCCCACTTTACTTCTTTATCCTTCATTTCATTCTTTAGCTCTCTAATCTCTTCTTTTAGTTCCTTAGTGTTCTTTGCCATCTCCTTCATTAATTCCTTGAACATGCTTTTTAGTTCCTCCATTTCCACCATTTCCTTCCTTGTGTTTGTATTTATTTTGTCTTCTCGGCGTGTTTTATACTTGGCAACGTCGCAATTACCGCTATAATTTTAACATATTTTAAAAGCTAAATTTGTTTGCTGAGCGATTATTTGCTTTTTGACAAAATTTTATGAGCGATTTTTTTATTATTCTTATAGATAAAAACGATTATTGATAGTTTGTAGATTATTTTATAAAAAAAAAAGAATCTTGTAACTGAGTTTTATAAGTATAAGATATTGTTTATGATTTTATTTAATGATACCGTTTTATGAGCGACAAATACGCTTGCTGAGCGATTTTAAAATTATTTCATTAAACAAAGTTGTATTTTGTCGGGTTTTTTAAACTGTTGTATACAAAACAGCGTTAACGGGCAACTAAGTTTGTTTTCTGATAGATTTTTAGATGCAATTAAAACAAAAATAATAATATAATAATTTATGGGCGATAAATACGTTTGCTGAGCGATTTTTAAATTATTTTTTTAAACAAAGTTGTATTTTTTTAAATTATTTTATACAAAACGGCGTTTAGAAGCAATTTTTTTAATATTGCAATAACTTTATTTGTTTTCTGATAGATTTCTAGATGCAATTTTTCAAAAAAAAGTGTTTTATCGGCAATTTTTATGGTTTGAAATAACTGCGTATGTTAATCCAAATCATTTAATAAAATGTGAACAGTTTTTTGTTGACTGTTGGTGTGAAAAGGTATTTCCACTGACCTGCTCAAGTGTGTGTGGTTCAACTGCATTACAACGAACACTTAGGTAGGTGGGAGGGCGGGGACTCAATTCAAAAATGTTGTACTGGTCGTTTGAAAACGTGTTTCCGTCTACTCACTCAAGTGTTTGTGATCCAACTGTTTGATAACAAACATTTGGGTGGGTGTGGAGTACTCAGTTTAAAAATATTGAATCGGTGGTTTAAAAACGTGTTTCCGCCCACCCACCCAAGTGTTTGCAATCCAATTGTTTGACAACAAAGACTTGGGTGAGTGGGCAATCACTAAGTTCAAAAATATTAGAAATTGTATTTTGTCGAATTTTTTAAATATACAAAACGGCGTTAACGGGCAACAAAATTTGTTGTGAAAGGGTATTTTTGCTCACCAGCCCAATTGTGTGTGGTTGAACTGTTTGATAACATTTGAGAAGGTAGGCGGACACTCAGTTTAAGAATGTTAGACCGGTGGTTGGAAAACGTGTTCCCGCCTACCCACCCAAGTGTTTCTAATCCAATTTTTTTGACAATAAAAACTTGAATGGGTGGGCGGATATTAGAACGTTGGTTTAAATAAGTTTTCTTGCTCGCCCGCCCAAATGTGTGTGATTTAACTGCATTACAACACTTGGGTTGGAGGGCGGGGATTCAATTCATAAATGTTGTACCGGTGCTTTAAAAACGTGTTCCTGCCTACCCACTCAAGTGTTTGTAATCTAACAAAAATTTGGGTGGGTGGGCTGGCACTCAGTTTAAGAATGTTGGACCGGTGGTTTGAAAACGTGTTTCCACCCACCTACCCAAGTGTTTGTAATCCAACTGCTTGACTACTAACGCTTGAGTGGGTGGGCGGACACTAAGTTTAAAAATATTGGAACCAAAAACGCTAAAAATTGCTTTAAATATGTAATTTAAAAAAACGGCGTTAACGGGCTATTTATTAAATATTGCATCAACTAAATTTGTTTTCTGATAGATTTCTAAATGCAATTTTTTTTAAATAATGTTATATGTGAAATTTTTTATGGTTTTGAAAACAGTTTTTTGTTTATTTCAACAGCTCAATGCGTTAGTTGGATATTTTATAACTTAAATAAAATATTTTTGAGCTTTTACAAAAGTACTATATTTTTTTATTATAATTTTACCATATTTATTAACAAAAAAGTTTGTTTGCTGAGCGATTATTTGATTTTTGTAGATTTTTAGATGATTTTATAAAAATGTTGTTTTATGAGCGATTTTTTGATTATTTTTATTGATTAAAACAATTTTTGGTAGTTTATAGATTATTTTATTTAAAAAAAAAAGAGTTTTTGAACTGAGTTTTTAAGGTATTGTTAATGATTTTACATAATAATAAAGTTTTATGAGCGATAAATACAATTACTGAGCGATTTTTAAATTATTTTATTAAACAAAATTGTATTTTGTCGGATTTTTAAAATTATTTTATATAATTTTTTAGCATTGCAGCAACCAAGTTTGTTTTCTGAGTCTTGTAACTGGTTTTTAAAAGATTTTTTTATGATTTTATTTAACAATAACGTTTTATTGGCGATATTTGAGTTTTTAATGTTTTATAAGCGATTTTTTGATTATCCTTATCGATAAAAACAATTTTTGATAGATTGTGAACTATTTTATTTAAAAAAAATGATTTTTAACTGAGTTTTATAAGATATTGCTTATGATTTTATATAGTTACATCGTTTTATGAGCGATAAATACGTTTACTGAGCGATTTTTTAAATATTTCATTGAACAAAATTGTATTTTGTTGGATTTTTTAAATTATTTTTATACAAAATAAAAATTTATGTTTTGAAATATGTTTAGGTTTTTACAAATATACTCACATTTTATTATAACTTTACATTGTTTTTTAAGCGATTTTTTTGATTTTACAGACATTTCTTTACAATTTTTGTCGATAAATGCGTTTTTTAAATTTTGGAAATAAATAATTTTGTACAAAAAAACTGTTTATGAGTACTTTTGCAATTTTTTTTGTCACAATAATGTAACGCTTTTTTTAAACAATTTTGATTTTGCATCATAATTAGATAATTAAATTTAATAAATAATAATGTTTTTATTCAAAATTTTATATCTTGATCATTCTAACCGGTAAATGATTGTGTAGTTTTTGATAATTTCAAGATTATTTTATTCAAAAAACTTTTTTAAGGCGGTAAATACATTTGCTAATCAATTTTTAAATTTTGTTTTGAATTATGACTTATTTTTTTAAATGTATAAATAATTTTAATAAATGTATCAAAAAAAAAACAAAAGATTTTTCTTCATAAAAAATTTGTTTATCAACGGTTTTTTTAGTTTGAAAGTATTGCATATTAATTCAAACCAAAACAATTTTTTTGTTTATTTATTTTATAACTGATTTTGTATCTTGAAATATTTTTGAGTTTTAAAAAAGTATTTTTTTATTTTTTTTTTACCTAAAAGAGTAGAATGAGTGGATGAAGCTTTATAAAATTTTGGAAGATTTTTAAGAGTTGTAAAGAGTTTTTGATGTTTTTGAGAAATTTTTGAGCATCTTTGTAACCTTTTTAACAGTTTCAAAAGTTTTTCGATTTTATTTTTCATTTCTCAAGGATTCTTTTCACTCTATCCATAATTTTAAAACTTAAAATCAATAAGATCGATGGAGTTTTTAAGATCTTCATAAGTTTTTTGAGTTTTTCAAAAACATTTTAAATGAGTGTGGAATAGACTTTTTGTAGAGTTTTTGATGAATTCTAAAAGCTTCTAGAAGTTTTTGAAGTTTTTAAAAGTTTTTGATTAGTTTGGGCATATTTTTGAGCTTTTTCAACTTCAAAATTGTCTAGTGCTGCCCAGAAGTTTCTCGAGTCTTTTAAAAGCTCTTTAAATGATTCAGTAATTTATTTAATTTTTTTCGAGTTTTCAAATCAAAGTTATGGATAATTTGAAACTTGAAAAGAGTAGGATGGATAGATGTATATAGCTTATAAAAAGTTTTCGAAGGTTTTTAAGAACTTTTAGGAGTTTTTGAGAAGTTTTTAATTAGTTTTTTGGGTACGTTTTTGAGTTTCTTAAAAGTTTTCTAAAAACTCTTGGAGTTTTTCAAAAGTTTCTTTAGTTTTCCAAAAGCTTTATTGATTTATCTATTTTGTTAATAAAAACTTAAACAAAGTGGGATGGATGGATGGATAGAGCTTTTATAAAAATTTTGGAAAATTCAAAGAGTTTCTAGGAGTTTTCGAGGAGCTTTTGGGGAGTTTTGAATAATTTTTTGGGTAAATTTTTGATCTTTTTAAGTTTTCTAAAAACTTTTGGAGAATTTCAGAACTTTTCAAAAACTCTGAATGTTTTATTTATCGATTTATTTAATTTTTTTAGTTCCAAATCTCAACCACACGCAGAATTTTAGGAAGATTTGAAAACTTAAATAAAATGTGATGAATTAGTGTTTTAGAGGAACTGTATGATCTTTTAGGGGTTTTTAAAGTCTTCAAGTTGTTTGGGAGTTTTTTATTAGTTTTTTAAGCACATTTTTGAGCTTTTTAAAAACTTTAAAAGTTTTTTTTAAACTGTTGGAGAACTTTAAGAAAATTTTTGAGGAATTTTATGAGCTTTTAGGGGTTTTTGAAGAGCTTTTGATTAGTTTTTTGGGCATCTTTTTGAGCTTTTTAAAAGCTTCTCAATCTCTCTAAAAAACTGTTAAAGGTTTTAAAAATGTCTTGTAACCCTATAAATTTAATATCCATTTATTGATTTTTCTCCTAGTTTTCAAATCTTTTACATTCAGATTTTCATGAAAATTTGAGATATCGCATTTACATTTATAAAATTTTTTGGTCTTGTGTATTTTTTACGAGATTTTTGGTTCAAAATCCCACGTTGGCAACCTGCCTGGTTAGGGAGTGGGAAAAAGTATAAACATTTTAAATGGTTTCTATTGTGATATTTAAATTCACAATCTTTGGTGCAGTAGTCGGATCTCTAGACTACTGCGTCACGCTCTCCTAGGCGGTACCCGAGCGCAAAATTTTATAAGCAATACATTGGATCAAACATTTTTAGTTAGCGTCCATCTTGGATTTTATTTCTTATTTAGGGCGCTCATCTGGTCTGCTTGACCCAATGTGTCAAGATGTTGTAAAAGTTGGAGTTGCTAGGAGATGGTAAAGACTGGAGTCAAAAGACGATGACGCTGTTGTTGCTTCTTGGTTGGTCTTTTTTATTATTGGAGCAAAGCAAAGGCTTTGTTGGTTTTCTTATTGCACACAGGATTTGGAAAATTTATTAAGTGTTTTAGAATACAACATTGTAACGTTTAAAAAATATCATTTTGCACAACATAATAAAGCAAAACTTGCTTTTTAATTTAATGCTGACTTTTCATTATTTAGGACCTACAGTTAAAGTATGTTAGTGATGGGTGCGTCAATTTATTTAGTTTTGTTAAACTCTGGATATCTATTCTGCACGGACCGCATAAGGAACGGTTGATTAGAAATCGTCTATTGATAGAGTAGCTGTTTTGGTCAGCTATTATATTAGATAGCTCAGTGATATAGCGTTAATTTGGCAGACTAGCCTTTCGGGGTTTGAAATAAAAAGTTATTCTTTAATCACCGAAGTATTTTGGAAGTCGTACAAGTACAAGTCGTGAAATTGCACAATAAAACAATTTTTATTACTAACCTCACTTATTATTAGATAAAACACTTTTTTGATTGTCAAATTTTAGTTCTCTTTGCTTCAAAATTGTTGGTTTTGTAGCAATTTTTAACTAAAATATTTCAAGCAACTCAAAAGTTGTATTCTTTGATTATTTTTTAAGTTTGCTTCTAGTGCAATTGCAATTTAGTTGTATCTCAATGTGATAATCACATAGATGAGCGATTGTTTCAATAAAATTATTAATATAGCTTTATAATGGAATCTTAGATGCGTGAGACTATTAGATCAGGCAAAAAATCTCCTTCCCTCCCTGATTATGTAGTAATTTTTTACATTTATTTTAACAGATACATGTGTCTGTGGGCAATTTTATAAATAAAAAACCCTGTTATAACTGGTTTTTTTAATTCTTTTATTGAATAAATTTGTATTTTTAACATTTTTGGATTTTTAGAAGTAGACTCAGTACAAAGTTTGTGAGTAAAATGCAAAAAACTATAGGAAAAACGCCTTTTTATGCAAATTTTGTACAAAATTAAATATCGTCGTAGCGAGTTGCAATTAGCCTGAAAATATTTAGAATTTTATAGATAATTGCGTGCTTTGTTTGATTCATTTTGGGATAGTACAAATTTTTTGAGTAAAATGCAAAAAAACTACCAAAAAAACGCTTTTTTATGTCAATTTTGTGTTGTATCTCTCGGACAAAATAAAATATTGTTGTGAAAAGTTGAAACTAGTCTTAGAAGATGCAGAATTGTATGTAGGTTGAAAAAAAAATAGCAAGTTGAAACTAGTTTCAAAAGACAAAAAACTATCAAAAGAACGTTTTTTTTATTCAAATTTTGTGTTTGTGTTTCGTACGAAATTAAATATTGTTGTAGCAAGTTGAAATTAGTCTCAAAAACTGCAGAATTTTATAGAGATTTGCGTGCTTTGTTTGATTTATTTTGGGTTAGTACAAACTTTTTGAGTAAAATGCAAAAAACTACCAAAAAAACCTTTTTTATGTCAATTTTGTGTTTGTATCTCTCGGGCAAAATAAAATATTGTTGTGAAAAGTTGAAACTAGTCTTAGAAGATGCAGAATTGTATGTAGGTTTATGTGCTTTGTTTAGTTTATTTAAGCTCCGTACAAAATTTTTGAGTAAAAGGCAAAAAACTATCAAAAAAACGCTTTTTATTAACACTTTTATTTAAGTTTTGTGTTTGTGTCTCTGGTACAGAACTAAACTAGTCTTAAAAGATGCAGAATTTTATGTAGAATAACGTATTTTGTTTAGATTATATAGACCTAGCACAAAGTTTTTGAGTAAAATGCAAAAAGCTATTAAAAAGTATTTTTATTATAATTTTTCAAAAAATAAATGCGTTTTTTAACGTTAGTTGATCAACTATATTTATTGCTTTCTGATAGGTTTCTGGATTTTATAAAAAAGTTGTTTTATGAGCGATTTTTTAACTATTTTTGCCGATAAAGCGTTTATGAGCGGTTTTTAATTTTTATTTAAGTATGAATGATTTTGCAGTAAAAGTATTTTATTTTTTCACGTTTCTATCGATAAATGCGTTTTTTGAATCCTAAAAATAAATAAAATAGTACAAAAAAAGTTTTATGGGATATTATCACAAATGCTATTTTTAAATTATATAAAAAAAATATGGTGCATGATTTAATAATAACGTTTTATGGGCGATAAATACATTTGCTGATCGATTTTTAAAGTATTTTATTAATAAAGATATTTTTTGTAGAATCTTTTAAGCAATTTTTTAATTCTCCCATCAACTAACTTTCTTATTTTTTATTTGTTTATTTGAAAATATTAGCGTCCGTGGGCAATTTTAATAAAAAAAACAAATTTGTATTCTGAAATATTTTTGGATTTTTACAAAAACACTCTACGATTATATGATCAACCATATATGCTTTTTGACTAATTTTTGGATTATTTGATAGAAAAATGGTTATGAACAATTTTTTATGAGCAATTTTTTGATATTTTTTTACCAATAAATGCGATTTTTGAGTTTGATAAAAAATAAAAGTTTTATGAGTAATTTTTTTACAAAAATTAAAATAATGTTCTATGTTCTATGTTCTATGTTCTATGTTCTATGTTCTATTTTTATTAAACAATTTTTTTTTAATTTTATCTGAAAATGGATTATTTTGAACTAAAATATTTTTTTTACAATTTTTACAAATATGCGTTTTTTGATTTCTAAAACTGAATAAATTTGTACAAAAAAACGTTTATTTTGTGTCATTATTATAAATAAATGATGAGCGATTTTTAAAGTATTATATTAAACAAAGTTGCATTTTGTCGGATTTTTTAAAAAAACATTTTGAGATTTTTTTTAATTATGGCATCAACAAAATATGTTTTTTAAAAGAAAAAAAGTGTGTCAAAATAATGTTATGTTGTGTTATTATTTTATTAAACAATTTTGATTTTGCATAGTTTTTACACAGCCAAGTCTTTTTATTAAACTGTTGAATGCTTTGAGCGATTTTTTTACTAAACAAAGTTTTTTTCTTTCAGATTTTTTGAATTATTTTAAATATTTTTTTATTATTGCATCAACTAATTTGTTTTCTGAAAGATTTTATAATAAAATTTAAAAAAAAGAGTTTTATTATTAAAATATCTAAAAATCGCTCATAAAACAACTTTTTTATAAAATATATCAAAAATTTGTTCAAAATTGCTCAGCAAACGCATTTATCTGTTTAAACAATGTAAAAGTATAATAAAAATTGTGGAGTATTTTTGTAAAAATTTAAAATTATTTCAAAATTTATTTAAACAGCAATTAATAAATAAGTTTTTTTATTTCATTAAAATTGTTACAAACGCATTTATAAGTTTAAATAAATAAAAAATGATTCAAAAAATAAATAATAATAAAAAATCGCTCAAAAGATTTGGCAAAGCGATAGCAAATGTATTTATCGTCCATAAAACTTTATTGTTATATAAAATCATGAAAGAAAACTTAGTTGAAAGACGCATTTTAAATAAAATAATCTAAAAACTATCTAAAAAAAGCTTTAGCGGTTAGAATTATCAAAATATATAATCTTTTTTATGTATTAGATCATCAAGATATCTATCATAAAACTAATTTATTAATTTTTGTAATCAAAATATCACTCAACAAAGCACTTATCAATTTTATAAAATGACTTTAACTGTTTAAAATCAAGCAAAATTAAAATTGCTTAATAACATTATTAAAAAGAGAAAAGATAGATAAAAAATAGCAGTTAATATAAAACGACATTATTGTGACAAAATAACTACAAAAACACTTTTTTTGTACATTTTTATTCATTTTCAAAAAACTTTTATTGGTAGAAACGTAAAAAAATATTGTTTTTACTGCATAATTTTTCATATTTGGACAATAATTTGAAAATCGCTCTTAAACTCTTTTATTGTTAAAAATAATTAAAAAATTGCTCTTGAAACAACTGGTTTATAAAATTAAGCAATAAATAGCTTTCTGATAGATTTCTGGATGATGAAATAAACACCCAGCAAACGCATTCCTCTTTTAAAAATGAAAAATGTAAAATTATAATAAAAAATTAAGTGTTTTTGTAAAAACTCAAAAATGTTTAAAATACAAATTTATTTAATAAAACAATTAAAAAACTAGTTATAAAATGGTTTTTTATATATAAAATTGTCTACACACATTTATCTGTTGTAATAATTGTAAAATAATAATAAAAAAAATAAGATAAATAAGCAAAAAGATGTTTGGATTTTTCTTATGGTTTAAATTAATAAGCAATACTTTCAAATTAAAAAAAAAACTTTTGTTTAAAAAAAAAAAAATCTAACAAAATACAACTTTGTTTAATAAAATCAATTAGCAATTGTATTCATATAAAACGGCTTTTTTATACAAAATTTGGAAAACGCATTAATCATCAAAAATGCTTAAATTTAATAGAAAATGCTGTCCAGACCAAAAATACTGTTTTAAACCAAAAACCAAACAAAAAAAGGAATTTTAGACTAAAGCGTTTAGAAAACAATGTTTTTGACAAAAACTTTAATAAAAAATGCTTTCTGAACTAAAAAGTAATAAAAAATGTAATTTTATAGAAGATAAATAAAGAAAACTTATCAAAAAATACTATTTTGAACTAAAAATTAAACAAAAAAAGCAATTTTGAATTAAAGTGTTCAGAAAATGCTGTTTTTTACTAAAAACTTAATAACAAATGCTTTTACCCAACTAGTAACAAAAACTGTTTTAAACTAAATATTAAACAAAGAAAGCAATTTTAGACTAAAAAGTATCAAAAAAATGCTGCTACCACAAAGTGACAACTTTTTAGACTAAAAAGTGATTGTAATTGTGATTATGTGCAAAAAAATACAGAAAACTTATAAAAAACTGCTACAAACTAAAAATTAAACAAAAAAAAGTAATCTTGGACTAAAACATGTTCAAAAATAGTGTTTATGACTAAAAACTTGATAAAAACTGCATTTTAGAACAAAAAAGTAAAAAAATAATGTGATTTTAAGTTAAAAAAACTCTTTTTTTTTAACTAAAAATTAAATAAAAAAAGCAATTTTGGATTGAAGTGTTAAAAAAATGCTGTTTCTGAGTAAATACTTAATAGAAAATGCTTATAATATGCTTTTAGTGCAAAATCATCTATTTTCAGCTAAAAATAATCAAAAAACTGCTCATAAAACAAAGAAATTTACCAGAAAGCAAATATAGTTAATCTAATAATAATTTTCTATAAAAAGCTTTTTCTTATTTTTTTTCCAAACTTAAAAAATGTTCATAAAATGCTTTTAATACAAAATCAATCATTTTTAGATAAAAAATATTATTTATTAGTAAAAATATCAAAAAATTGCTCATATAACAACTTTTTTGATAAAATAATTCAAAAATTTGTTAAAAAGCATATAGAGTTGATTAAATAAATGCTCAGCAAACGCATTTATCTGTTGATACAATGTAAAATTATAATAAAAAATTGTTATAAGTTTAAATAAATAAGAAGTTAACTTTTATTAACAATACAATTTAAAAATTGATCAGTAAATGTATTTATCAACCATAAAACGTTACTGTTATATAAAATCTTAAAAAATCTTATAAAACTGAATTACAAGACTTTTTTTTTTCAAATAAAATAATCCACAAACTATCAAAAATTGTTTTTATTAATAAGCATAATTAAAAAAAGTGCCCATAAAACAACATTTGTACAAAATCATTTAAAACTCTGTGAAAAAGCAAATAATTTCTCAGCAAACAACCTTATGGTAAGATTTTAAAAAAATTTACTTCTCCTTTTACCCTAGGGGAAATAATGGCATTTTTTTGTTTTTTTATGGGGTTTTGGGTAGTCTTAAAATACATTTTTTTTAGCCACTTGAACCCTGTATAGACACCCTAAAAAAGGTCCAGAAGATTTTATGTTTACTTTTTTCTGGTAAAAAAACGATAAATCGTGTTTTGAGCAGTAAAAACATTAAAAATATTCTTATATAAAAAAAATAGTAAAAAATGGTTTTTAATAGTGGCGCACTACTTGCAAAATTCCAAAAAAATTATGAATGTAGATTTTTCAATTATTTATCAAATAAAAAAAAACTGTGATCGAAGGTGTAATTTTGAGAAAATTGTATTTAAAGACTACACAATTTGCTTTGTCCTTAAGTATTTTCAAAGGTTTTTTTATCTTCATTAACTTCTTCCTTGTCGTATTTTCTTTTTTCATAAATATTTTGTTAGTTAGTTTAGATTTTTGGCGTATCAACCTAATAAGACTATTAACGCCTCTTAAATTATTTTTTTTTGTGTAGCTCTATTAAATGTCCTTTGGTAGTCCTAGATTTGCCAGTTTTACGTTTAGTGAGATTCTAGAATCTCCGTTTGGGATTAGTTTTTTGTGTTCCCTGGTTGCCAGATATACTCTGAACATTTTGAAAACTGTATTGTTTGTCAACCTTGAGATGGCGCATTGAGCAGTTATTTTCTTCTTTTTCTTATTTTTGCAGTTTAGGTTGGTACTAATGTTTCAGTAAATGTTCTTCTTTTGTCTATCTTTTCACCGTCCATTTCTTGGTAGGCGTAATTGTTTTGGCCATCTTTGTTTTTTTGCTTTCATTTAGCTTTTTGCCAATCTTCTGAGACTTTTGATGTTTTTTTCTATTTTGGTTTATCTAAATTTTAAAGCTTCAAACTGCTCTATTTGTTTTCCCAGTATTGTCGTTGCATAATTTTTTAGTGCTCTTCATTTATTTTTGTTACTCAAGCATATATTAATAATTGTAGATTTGTTGATTTTGTTCTTCAATAACTTTTTCCTATCTTTTTCTCTTTGCACTCTACTAGAGTATGTTCTGCGTTGTCATGCGTGTCATTTTATTTATTTTTTGTAAATACTTACTAAAGGCTCCATGTCTGGTGAGTAGTTGTGTTGTATAGTAACTAGTCGCTGGTTTATTCTTTACCAATTTTTTTTTTAATTTTTTGTATTAGTTCTCTTGTTTTTTTTTTCTTTTTTCTACCATTTCTGCAATTTTTCCATTGTATTCTCTTTTGCTTGTCTTTTTGCTTTTTGTTTACTAGTTCCTTCTTTTACTATTTTTTTATGTCTAATTTTTCTTCTACCAACAAATCTGTGGGTAGTGTTGCTGCAGTTACTTCTAGAGCTTCCTGTTCTCTGGCTCCTCTTATTTTTTTTCTGTTTTCTTTGTTTTTTCATGTTTTAGCGTCGTACAATAGTTTACTTCTAGCCGCCGTTGCTATTAGTTTCTTTGTCTTTTTTCCTGGTGATCTTTTGTTTGGCATAAGCCTACTAAGCATTCCTTCTATTTTCTTTGTTTCTCTTACCGCTTCCTTAACCTGTTTGTTCCATCTCTTTGCTTCAATTGTAACTCGGTATTTAATTTTCTTTCTTAAGGTATTATTTGTTCCCCTACCTGTATTTACTCATTTTCTTTAATAGTTTTCTTTGTCAATAGTTATGCCATGCCGCCTCAGTTTTCTGCGCAGCCAGATTTAACATTTTATTTCTCATCCAGCTCTTGTATCATATTTGTTGCCAACTCCAGTTTTTCCTTTAATACTCCTATGTTCATGTTTTTACCTACCAGAATGCTGTTATTGTCACTCCTTCCGGCAGCAACACGCTAAGTCCAAGTCCTAGGTCCAAGTGCAAAACCCTGTGGTATTACTCTGGTCAGCCTAAATTTAGTAAAAATTTAGTTATCGATTTATTTTATCATTACCCTTTCTTTTTTTTTTTTTTAATTTTTTTTTTAGGACTTAGTGAGTTGTTGGCTTTCAACAAGTGACCCTTAAGAATAACTTACGCATGGTAATACCTTCCGGTTTTCTTCTCTGCGCAAATCCTGTTGTTTTAATGTCCCTGTCTAAACTAACCTACATTTGGTGCTACTTTGAGGCGGGCTGGTTTTTGCTTCGCGGATTTTCACGCATCATCTGCGGCACGCATGCTGTCTCCGGCTCCTCTCTCCCTATAGCCCCTACCTTTGTCTGTCTCGTTTGTCATTTTGCCTTTTCTTATCTGCACTGGCATCTACCTCTGCATTCTCTTCTTTCTCCCATCTTTGTGTTATTTACTCTAATTATATAATTTGTTCTCAGATGTGCTCTTAGCTTCGTTCACTTCTTCTTTATCGTATCCCCTCTCCTTCATGAATAATTTATGCAGTTCCATCAGTTGTATTCCTTTTGGCAGTCCTAGATTTATAAGTTTTACCTCCAGTGATATCCTTGTATCTCCATCAGGAATTACTTCTTCATGTCCTCTCGTTGCCAGGTATATTCTGACTATCTGAAAGGTTGCGTTCTCAGTCAACCTCGAGATAGCATATCTACCATTTGGTATTTGTCTTGTTATTTCTGTTATTCTGCTTTCCTTCAATATTTCTTTTCTCCTTCTCCTTATCTCTGCAATTTCGTTTGGTATCGTAGTCTCTGTAAATGTTCTTCTTTTTTCTTCTGTTTCTTGGTATGCACAATTGTCATGTCCTTTCTTATTTTTTTCTTTTTGATCTTTTTCTCTGTTTTCTTGTTTCCATTTAGCTTCTCTCATCTCTTTCCTTTCTCTTCTATGGCTTTTAGTTTGTGTGTTTGTTTCCATTGTTTGTTTTTCTATATTCTTCTATTGTCAAACTCTTCAGTTTTTTTTTTAGTACACTTGTTGCCAAGTTTTTTAACGCCCTCCATTTATTTTCATCTTTTAAGCATTTGTTAATGATTGTTCTTTTATCCACTTTGCTTCCTAGTATATATTCTAGTTTTTTTCTATCTTCCTCCCACGCCTCGCATTCTACTAGAGTGTGTTCTGCGTTATCGTGTGTTTCTTTCTGACAAAATGTACACCTTTCTTCTTCATTTATTTTTTTAATTTTTTGCAAGAATTTTCCATTTATCATTACCCTGGATTACTTCATAAGTCTCAACTATCCATTATATAGCTAACATTTTGATTTAGAGTTAGAACCTTTATCTGAGCATGTTTCAACCATTCGAACTAAAGAAAATGCATCAAATTTTTTTTGGGGAATTTACGTAGTTTACTGAAGTTTTTGTCAATAAATTTGCTCTAAAAATTTGATAGTTTTTTTATCAACTTGAGAGTTTATTTAATAGATTTGTGAAACAGTCAACAAGTGTTTTGTCAAATTAACAGTTCAAATAACAGACTAGTCAAGATCAAAGTTGATTTGTGAGATAGTTGAACAAAACATGTCAATTAAGAGTTGATATTTTTTTGACAGGCGGTTTATATTTTGTCAAATTGACAGTTGATATTATAATGCAAATTTGAAATAGTTGCAACGTCAAATTGTTAGATTTGTCAAGATTCAAGTTTGCAGTTTATATGTTACATACCTTATATGACAAACTTGACAAATTGACAGTTGATAGTTTATACGACAGATTTATATGACAAATTTGTTGAATGTCATATGACGGTTTATATGTTAGACAATGTACGTAATCAAAATAGTTGACTGTTGTGTTAAATTGACAGTTTAAATATTAATACAACGGTAAAACAATTGACAGTTACGTTGACAAATTAAATGATAGAATAAAATTGAAAATTTGTCTGAAAAATTTGTCAAACAATTTTTATTGTCAAAAAACGGTTTATATTGTAGATTTGTGGGACAATTAACTTTTTTGTCAAATTGGCAATTGACATATCATTGGTTGACAGTTGTTTTGTTGAAAGTTTACAGTTTATAAATCAAACAGTTTTTTGAGAGAGTGGGGAGATGTTGAATTGACAGATTTCTAAAACAATTGACATTTGACACGACTGAAGAGAGAATATTATGCAAAGCATTTTCTCATCTGGTTTGAAACACATACACTAGTGTTTCAGAGTAATGCACCTCTTATCAGTATGCCTAGCATCTTACAAGTTTAAAAAATAATTTGCACAAATCTTCTAAACAATATCTTTATATTTGATTATCACAATCGATAAACATTTTCTTATATTTAAACTCAACTGATTCATAATTTTACACTTTTATTAAACATTTTGTTAATCAAATTTATTGACTAATAAGTGGCGATATCAATTATCAGCTATGTTACTACAAATGATATTTTAAATTACAAACTAATTAATAAAATAATTTGCTTATTGAATCAATCGATTCAGTCAATATAGTAATTATAATGAATTAGTTTATTTTTATTTATAAAAAATCCCAAACTTTAAAACTCCCATCAGATAAGAATGGTGGAAACGTAACAATAAAGTAAAACGACATTTTAATATCTTGGGTACGATTTAAAAAGGCAGCTGGCAGACACGTGCCGAAGATGTAAATACCTACCTTTAAAGTCATTCGAAGGTTGCTGTACCTACAGCATAATTTATTTGACACAAATTATAATTATAATAAAAACTTTGCCCACTTATTAATTTATATCAATTCTTTTTATAATAAATTGTAGCATTTTTGTTTGAAATAAAATAACGAATTGCAACGGATTGTATTTGTCTGCTGGTGATCTCCTGAGAAAACAAAAATAATGAAACTCCGTCGTCTAAATTATCCCGACGTGCCACTATTAATCGGATGGCCTTTTCTTGGATTGACACGATCATTAAGAGAAAAACATCCCACTTATGTCGTATCTCGCCCGTATTTACCCGACTGAGATGATTTGATCTAAAGCCCTTATTAGAGACTAACACCTATAGAACAAAAAATATTTAGGGCGGTTATTTGAATACCCGGTTTGAAGGAATAAAACATGTAATTAGGTCGAGTGTAATTGACGTTGCAAAACAATCATCCGCTTTGTTTGTTTTAAACTAACGGAAGTGAATCCAGTCGGGCAATAACTGTTAGAGAAGTTGGTGCATATGTGCGATATTGATTGATCTGCTATGTGACAGACGTTACAAATTAATTAATATTTTGATAGAAAACAGGATCAATCTTATCTGGGTGCAATAATCGATCTTTTAACACCAACTTTTCTCGTTCAATTAATTAAGCAAATAAAATTAATGATAATCAATATGTATGCAAACATAACATGATGAGGCTTGTTTGGCAGAAACATGTGTATGTATCACATGAAAGTTTGCATTAATAATTAATTTATGCTTGTAATAAATAAAATGTCATGGCTCAGTAAGTAAATATCAATCATAAAGTATGGTTTAAGTATGTAGTTCATTTGAAGTGCTACTGTTATTATTATTATGATATTATGACACGACATAAATTACAACAATCAAGATTATGAAGCTTTACGCTATAATAATTACATACTGATAAGGTACCAATATCTCGCATATTAACCGTGATGATATTAGCTTGATAATTAGAACCAATTACGTCGCTCATTGTTCAAATAAACCGCTTTCCATTTAATTACATGCGGAAATTGTTTTCCAGTACTTAAGGGATGATTATATAATTGCGATTATCCTGCCGCATATAGCAGTAGTAGTAGTGTCGCGATAAAAATCTCCCCCCGTTACACATAGTAGTTTATAGCGTCGCTGAAACATATGTTTTGTAGGAGGAGAGAAAAAAATATATATGTGAAATAGTTGGAGTGGGATAGCGGGGCTTGTAAGTTGTGATTATGGAAAGCAATTCTGTTTTATTAGTCAAATGAAAAAGTAATGGTGAAGTTATGTGGAAACGTTTATCATAACATTCTTCGATGCACACGCACATATTCACACACCCCAATCGCCTTGTCGTGTCGTATTGTGCGATGAACATGTTCCACTTATCAAAACAATATTTTTATTCTCTGAAAATCAAACAATTACTTACTTGATTTAAAAGTTATCTTGAGAGATAGAAGTAAAGATTTATAATAACTTAAACATATGTGAGGACTCATTTCTTGTTTTGTTTTGTTTCATACATCTGAAGTACTAATAAAAAATAACTAACAATAACAAATATTCAATTTGTCTGTCTGGTTCATGTAATGGTTTTTTAATTTAAATTAAATTAATTAATTTTATGCAAGTTATCTGGCGTGATACAATGTTGTTTCAGGGTGTGCATCCCTCGTCAATGTGCGTTTATTTGACATTCGCATCCGCTGCAATTTATATTCGTATTATTTTATTTGGAATTAATTGTTGGGTGTTTATTTCAATTACAAAAATTGCAATCAAATTGAGAGTCATTTGTTATCTTAGTGATTATTGTGCCGTTATAATGTTACCTGAGTTTTATCTTTTATTTTATTGTTGAATAGTGAGTAAGAATGGATATATTAGTAATACCGTACATAAAACGTGGTTAATAAAATTGAGATATATAATGTATCGTATGTTGTTACTAAGTACACGAGGTTTGATAAAGAAATAATCAGGATATTCAATTTAATAATTTTTTTTAAATTTATGTATCAGTATTAATTTTGGATTTTAGGAAGACATTGCTTGGAAAGGTTTTCTTTATGCTGGCCATGTCAAGCAGGTACATAGCTCGGTCGTCTCGTCTTGTAGTTCACATCTTCTGTATATCGGGCTGTCTACAATGCTCATAGTATGCATGTGTTTCTGTTATGGTTTGCAAGTACTATCTAGTCAGTTTCGAGTAGTAATCGGCCGTTTTGGGAGTTGGGGCAATTATTGCTTCCTTTGCCTGATAGTCATATGTGTCCTTAGTCTAGATCTTGCTCCAGAACTTTTGAGCCATCAGTGTAGGTTTGAAGGAGTTTGTCCTTATCTACTTTTGCTCTTGTTGTTCGTGTTTGTGTCTTTGTATCTTCATTAACTTCTTCTTTGTCGTATCCTCTTTCTTTTATAAATATTTTGTGTAGTTCCATTAAGTGTATCCTCTTTGATAGTTCTAGATAGTTTTACTTCTAGTGAAATTCTTGATTCTTTATTTAGAGTTAGTTCTTTGTGTTCTTTGGTTGCCAGATGTACTCTGATCATTTTGATTCAGTTTGCTTTCCTTGAGCAGTTCTTTTCTTCTTCTCTTTATCTCAATTTTAAATGTCCTTTTTTTCTTTATCCTTTCACCGTTCATTCCTTGGTAGGCATAGTTGTCTTGGCTTTCGTTGTTTTTTAGCTTTTGCTTTTTTTTAGCTTCTAGCTCTTCCTTTCTTTGTCTTCTCTGGCTTCTGATCTGTGTGTTTTCTTTCATTTTAGTTTGTTTAAATCTTAGATACTCTCAATTACTCTGACCATTTTGAAAGTTGGATTGTCTGCCAACCTCGAGATGGCGTATCTGCCGTATGGAAACTGCTTAGTCATTTCATTTAGTTTGCATTCCTTGAGCAGTTCTATTCTTCTTCTCCTTATCTCAATTTTGGTTGGTATTAATGTTTTAGTAAATGTTCTTTTCTTGTCTATCCTTTTACCGTTCATTTCTTGGTACGCATTTTTGTCCTGGCCTTCTTTGTTTTTTTTTTGCTTCTATTTAGCTTCTTTCTCTTCTTTTCTTTGTCTTTTGTGGCTTTTGATCTGTGTTTCTTTCTATTTTGGTTTATTTAAATCTTAGGTGTTTAGGTGTGGCCACCATGTGAGCTTGGTATCAAAAATTACTCTTAATTACTCTGACCATTTTGAAAGTTGGTTTGTCTGTCAACCTCAAGATGGCCTATCTGCCGTATGAAAATTGCTTAGCCAATTCATTCAGTTTGCTTTTCTTGAGCAGTTCTTTTCTTCTTTTCTTCTTCTCTTTATCTCAATTTTGGTTGATACTAATGTTTTAGTAAATGTTTTTCTTTTGTCTATCTTTCATTGTCCATTCCTTGGTAGTCAAAGTTGTCTTGGTCTTCTTTGTTTTTTTGTTTCCTTTTAAATTTATGCTCCTCCTTTTTTTGTCTTCTGTGGCTTTTGATCTGTGTGTTTCCTTCTATTTTGGTTTATTTAAATCTTAAGTGTTTAGGTGTGGCCATCATGTGAGCTTGACATCAAACATTACTCCCAATTACTCTGACTATTTTGAAAGTTGGTTTGTTTGCCAACCTCGAGATGGCGTACCTGCCGTATGAAAATTGCTTAGTCAATTCATTTAGTTTGCTATCCATGAGCAGTTCTTTTCTTTTTTTCCTTATCTCAATTTTGGTTGGTATTAATGTTTTAGTAAATTTTTTTTTTTCTATCCTTTCATTGTCCATTTTTTGGTAGGCATAGTTGTCTTGGCCTTATTTGTTTTTTGCTTCCATTTAGATTTTTGCTCCTCCTTTCTTTATTTTCTGTGGCTTTTGATCTGGGTGTTTTCTTCTATTTTGGTTTATTTAAATTTTAGGTGTTTAGGTGTGGCCATCATTTGAGCTTGGCATCAAACATTACTCCCAATTACTCTGACCATTTTGAAAGTTGGTTTGTATGCCAACCTCGAGATGGCGTATCTGCCGTATGGAAATTGCTTAGTCAATTCATTTAGTTTGCATTCCTTGAGCAGTTTTTTTCTTCTTTTCCTTATCTCAATTTTGGTTGGTACTAATGTTTTGGTAAATGTTTTTCTTTTGTCTATCCTTTCATTGTCCATTTCTTGGTAGGCATAGTTGTCTTGGCCTTCTTTGTTTTTTTGCTTCCATGTAGCTTTTTGCTTCTTTTTTCTTTGTCTTCTGTGGCTCTTGATCTCTGTTTCTTTCTATTTTGGTTTATTTAAATCTTAGGTGTTTAGGTGTGGCCATCATGTGAGCTTGGTATCAAAAACTACTCTTACATACTCTGACCATGTTGAAAGTTGGATTGTCTGTCAACCTCAAGATGGCGTATCTGCCGTATGAAAATTGCTTAGCCAATTCATTCAGTTTGCTTTTCTTGAGCAGTTCTTTTCTTCCTCTCCTTATCTCAATTTTGGTTGGTACTAATGTTTTAGTAAAAAAGTTCTATTCTTGTATATCTTTTTATTGTCCATTCCTCCGTAGGCATAGTTGTCTTGGCTTTTTTTGTTTTTTGCTTCTTTTTAGTTTTTTGCTCCTCTTTTCTTTGTCTTCTGTGGCTTTTGATCTGTGTGTTTCTTTCTATTTTGGTTGATTTAAATCTTAGATGTTTAGGTGTGGCCACCATGTGAGCTTGGTATCAAAAATTACTCTTAATTACTCTGATCATTTTGAAAGTTTGATTGTCTGCCAACCTCGAGATGGCGTATCTGCCGTATAGAAATTGCTTAGTCAATTCATTCAGTTTGCTTTTCTTGAGCAGTTCTTTTCTTCTTCTCCTTATCTCAATTTTGGTTGGTACTAATGTTTTAGTAAATGTTTTTCTTTTGTCTATCTTTCATTGTCCATTCCTTGGTAGTCATAGTTGTTTTGGCTTTCTTTGTTTTTTGCTTAATTTAGCTTTTTGCTACTCTTTTTTTGTCTTCTGTGGCTTTTGATCTGTGTGTTTCCTTCTATTTTGGTCGATTTAAATCTTAGGTGTTTAGGTGTGGCCACCATGTAAGCTTGGTATCAAACATTACTTCCAATTACTCTGACCATTTTGAAAGTTGGTTTGTCTGCCAACCTCGAGATGGCGGATCTGCCGTATAGAAATTGCTTAGTCAATTCATTTAGTTTGCTATCCGTGAGCAGTTCTTTTCTTCTTTTCCTTATTTTAATTTTGGTTGGTAATAATGTTTTAGTAAATGTTTTTTTTTTGTCTATCCTTTCATTGTCCATTTCTTGGTAGGCATAGTTGTCTTGGCCTTCTTTGTTTTTTTTTGCTTCTATTTAGCTTCTTTCTCTTCTTTTCTTTGTCTTCTGTAGCTTTTGAACTGTGTTTCCTTCTATTTTGGTTTATTTAAATCTTAGGTGTTTAGGTGTGGCCATCATTTGAGCTTGGCATCAAACATTACTCCTAATAACTCTGACCTTTTTAAAAGTTGGATTGTCTGCCAACCTCAAAATGGCGTATGGAAATTGCTTAGACAATTAATTTAGTTTGCATTCCTTGAGCAGTTTTTTCTTCTTCTCCTTATCTCAATTTTGGTTGGTACTAATGTTTTAGTAAATGTTCTTCTTTTGTCTATCTTTCATTGTCCATTCTTTGGTAAGCATAGTAATCTTGGCCTTCTTTGTTTTTTGCTTTTATTTAGTTTCTTGCTCTTCCTTTCCTTGTCTTCTTTGTCTTCTGTGGCTTTTAATTTTCTTCTTTTTTGATTTATTTAAATCTTAGGTGTAGCCACCATGTGAGCTTGGTCAAAAATTTTTTTGACAGCGTTAATGAGGTGTTTTGGTAGATTTATTTGGCCAATTTTCCTTTTTTTGGTATGAGAACCAGTAAGGTTTCTTGACCGTAAAAGCTTGGTTTTTGCACTAATTTTTTATTATTTTTAGGGTTTTTTGTATTAAGCTGCAGAGTATGCTTTAAAATTTTTTACTTATCAGAATTGTTGTCAATCATCTGCGTTGACATTTGTATAAAAATCATGGAAATGAATTGCTAAATTAGGCTGTCTACTACTATATTCTGTAGTAGTGCTGATAGTACTCCACCCTGAAGGCAATTTCTATCAACTACTTTTCTGACTATTGTGTCGCTTACAGTACGCGTTTTATCTATTCATTGATTGTTGGACTAACACCATGTGACGAGAGTACTATTTTGTTTTGTCAAATGCACTTTTGACGTCTATGACTACTCTAAGAGTGGACATCTTGTTTTTGATTTGATCTGTTACGCTGTGTAAAGCCGATTTCGTGCAATATTCCTGAGTCTGTGCTTGTTGATTGGAGTGTATCGGCGTAGTAATAAATGCCATTTCCTGAATTGATTTTTTGCAGTCTTTTGAATGTCTTCAGAAGAAAAAACGTTAGGCGGTAGAATTTTGCCAGGGCGTAATCATAGCGTCCTGGTTTTGGTATAAATACAACATTTACTTCTCTCCATATTATGGAAATGATAATACATGTTCCATAGATTCTTATCTTAGGTGGGTTAGAATGATATTCTTGTCCCATTGCAAAAATGCCAAAAAAATTTGCCCAGTCTTGGTGCTTTGTATTAAGTTTCTGATTCTTCAGATTATACGCGTATCTTCTACAATGTGGTGTGCAGCGTTTCAGTTATCTCCTGGTGGGGTGAGGTTGTAGCATCAGACAACCTTTGTGTAGGAGTAGTTCAACCTGGAAGCATCTCGACTGCTTCTGATAGGTTGGCTTTGTATGTGTCATCCAAACGTTTTAGACAACAAAATTGTTGTTAGGGTCTTTTGATAATATGAAGATATGGAGGTGGTTTCAACATCTTAGCAAAAAATTCTACATATTTTCTTTTGTCGTTGAAGAAAATGTTTTTGTTAATTTTTTTAAACGCTTTTTTAAAACAGTCTGATTGGCATTTTAAAAACGTATTGTGAGTTATGAACATACAAGAAAGTTTTTCCGCAACTTTTTTGGGAGTTTGGCAATGACTTGCAACGGAATTCGCGTCGTTTAGTCTAAAAAATACGAAGAATTTTGTTTTGGGCTTGCTGTCAGAATTTGATAACGCGTCCGACGATCTGCGCCGTTTGTCCAAAATGCTGAAGTTTGCCAATGGGAAGTTGCGCTTTGTAGGTTTGTTAGTTTTGCATCGCTTTTGTGCCGGGTACTTTTTAAATTAACTGGTTTTGATCCAAAGTGTATCATCAAGAAGTACAGGTTGCTATTTTGGTTAGGTTAGGTTGCCAAAAGGCACTAAAGTAATATGCTTTGCGGACGATACCGGAATTGTAACCACAAGGCGATGGCCAAAATAAAATCTACAATTGACCTTTGGCTTAGAGATAGCCGAGGAGAAAACGGAAAGTTTTATTTTGTACGGAGATACAGGTAAAGTTCAGTTGGGAGTCACTGAGATTAAGTCCAAAAAGGAAATTAAATATCTGGGAATCTGGTTTGACCACAATATGCAAATGACGGAACACATACAGAAAACAACTATGAAAGCAGAGAAATCTATAACGGCACTAACAAAACTTATGCCTAACATTAGAAGACCAAGGGAATCCAAACAAAAACTCTTAGCAAGTGTACACACTCGATTATCTTATATGGTGCCCAAATCTGGAACAGAGCTATGAGATTCCAAAAATATAAAACAATGCTAAAAAGTCAACAAAGGAGGCTAGCTATTAAAGTAACCTGCGGCTATAGAACAACGTCAATCGAAGCTATACTTGTGATAGCTTCAATAATGCCCAGAGAACTGGAAGTAGAGCTAAGGAGCAGAGAGTACAAAAAAAATAAAAAAGAAAAAAAGGAAGAAACGATTAAAAAGTGGCAAACCTTATGGGAAAAGAACTCAGGCAAAGCAAGTTGAACTAAAAGACTAATTAAAAATGTAACCAAATGGACTAACATAAAGCATGGAGTAACGGATTATTTCTTAACCCAAGCCTTGAGCGAACACGGAAACTTTAAATTTTATCTTTGTCGTTTTCACATAACATAGAAAAGGATGTGCAAAGTGTGTCAAAAGGTAGAAAATCCTGAACACACTTTGTTCAATTGCAGCAGATGGAGCCTCAAAAAAGAAAATCTTGAAAAAGAGATGGAAGAAACGCTAACACCAAAAAACATGACTGACTTGCTAAGAAACGTAGACTGCTAGCAAGCTATCCAAAAATACATTTGGGTTTAGTAGGTGAGAGCCCCACACTCAGGCTGGAAGAGCTTCCCCTAAACCACAATTTAAAAAAAAAAGTTAGGTTAGGTTAGGTAAAGTTTACCAGTGGTAAATGGGGATGTGCTGGGTAATTTTTAAGTTAACTGGTTTTGACCCAAAGTGTATCATCAAGAAGTACAAGTTGTCAGTTTGATTAGCCGTAACTTTTTTGTTATAGTAGATCGAAAGGGGGCAATTGGATTTTTGCATAATCTGCAAATTTTTATTTGGTCAATTTTGAGGTTGCGGTCTTCTTGGCGAGCTTGTTGGCTGACAAATTGCGCCCAAAAAATGAATTTGAGATTAAGATTTAGGAGGTCAAAATATGTTGATTTTGGATTTAGACTTTTTGTATCAAGTGCAGTTTTTAATTAAATCGAGTTTTTAGATGTTTTTTAGACATTGCACATGAGAATTATCCAAAAAAAATTTAAAAGTTTTTTGCAACTTTTTTGAGTGTTTGGTCTAAGAAAAACGGAAAAATTTGGACTTAGAAAAAACAATATTGCAAAATTCGATGACGCGTCCGGCTACCTGCGGCGTTTGTTCAAAAGAGCCAAAATGCTAAAGTTTATCAGAGACAAACTGTCATTTTCGTATCGTTTCTGTGCCGGGAAACAGATGTGGCCAGTTTGGTTGGCCGTAACTTTTTTTGTTAATTAGATTTTTACAATATCTGTAAACTCGAAGTTTTAGTTGGTGCAACGCTATAATTATTAAAAAAACCTCGTAATTTTGACAATTTTAAGTGCGTCTTTTTCTATCAATAACCGCAATAAATAAAATGCGCTTCTAAAGTACAGTTCTGAAGCAATGAATACGTCAATTTTAGATTAGGACTTTCTGCAGTTTTTTGCTTTATTGTTGCTTTAAGTTGTTTGAGTTTCTGTACAATGTGGTGGGAGTTTGCATCTCATCCGATGACTAGCTTTTTGTTGCCACTTATACAATACTGCATCAACTTCTCCATAGCTGTGATTGGAGGTGGTGTATTCTCTTTTTTGGTGGTGTAAAAGAAACTTTAGCTCTTTACATCAAGTTTCTGTTTCTGCTTTTTCAGGCAACTCAAAACTAGCTCAATGACATGAGAGTGGCTTTTGTCTGTTCAGGAAGGTGATACGTCTGCACGACTTTAAGTTTTTACTCTGGTTACAGTGATTCTATGCTGGATATTGTTTTTTCTAACCGCTTTAGTGTCATCATCACAAGTAATCTTAAGAATTTCTTATGTATGTGACTATCCTCCAAAGGTAATAAGTGTTTCTTTGAGAGTGAACAGGTTGAGCCTTATTGATTTTGCTTAAAAGATAGAACAGGGTATTTTGAAGTGCTTGAGTACAGCATTTTTGTAGCTGACTTCTAATTCTTTTGTTAAAAGGAGGAGTAGTTTCTAGGCTTGAAGCAGATTTTTTGTTTTTTTACTAGGTTGTCTAAGTGAGGGCTCAAAAGTGAATAAGCAAACATTTTTTTTTGTTCACTCCGTTCCTAGACAGTTTTTTTTCTTAGGGGCTAAGAACCTGTCTTTTTCTGAGGAGGTTTTTGGTTTGATTGGGGCTTTTGTTTATATAGGGTTAGCAAGGGTTGCCATCCCAGCACGAGAGATGTTTGTCTTGTCTGGAAAGAGGTTTGCCTGCTCTGCAGCAGCCAAGCGCGTTTTTTTGTCTTTTGATTTTGGCATTGCAGAATCAATTTTTGAAGCCTGCATTTTGTACGTTTTGAGTAGGGTATCCAAAGACGCACTGCTATTTTTTGAGGTATCCGAAGACGCAGTTGGTAGATTCTACAGGCTTGTGAGAATTATGTTCACTTTTTTGATTTCTTACCATCTATGGAAACCGTAACAGTGTGAGGACGCCAAAAATTGACTGTCAAGGCTACCAGAAAAGTATAGTCTCACTGTCGGCTATATAACTAGATGCAACCGATTGATTGAGGTGGATTAGTCTCAACCATCCATTTAAAAATCCGGGCTAAAGTAGAATCTTGCCAAGCTCTAGAGACGTATCTCTAGGGTAGTAGTCATTTTACAAACCCGTAACGTGGGGAGTTTTATTCCTTTTATGAGATATTATGCTTTGAAGATTGGAAAAAAGCACTTCTGAGGCTAAGGCGTTATTACGGCATTGTTTTTGTCAATAGTTTTGAAACTAATTTTGCTGCCGTTTTTACCCAAAAGATCCAAAAACGCTCAACATGAGTCAAATAATATTCCAACATCAACTTTTCTGATAGTGATTTAGCGATTGTTCATACTTGATTTCTTCACTTTCTTGACGTTGTTAATGTGCTTGGTTAATTAGATTAGAATATGCGCCTTTTCTATAAATACAGTGCTAAATAATGCCGACAGTTTAAATGGCTAAGGTGAGCAAAGTTGGTGTTATGCAAACTTGGTAGATTGGACGCTTGGCTGAGAATACAGCTTTTTAACTAAACTGTTGATGCTATATTTTAAGTAAAAATTGTTTTTTATTTTAGTATAAACACTTTTTGGCAGTATCAATTTTGAGTTTTGAATACAGTGCCCAATAATGCTGAAAGTATAAATTGCAATGACAAAGTCAACTGAAGTTGGTTTTGTGCTTGCTTGGTAGATTGGACGATATAACTGTTTAGTTTATAACACATCTTTAGTAAAAACTGTTGTATGAACAATTTTTTATAATATAAGTATTTTTCCTTGAAAAAAATGTAATAATTTTTTTTTTTTTTTACAGGTAAGTGAATTTTCCGGAATCATTTTTGGACATTATTATTGATTTTTTGGCATTCTATAGGTAAGTGTGTAGTTGTATTTTGTTTTAAAAAATATCATTTTGCTCTATTAGTTAATATTTAATAGCGGAAGTGATATACTTTGATGATTTTTGTCAGTACGCACTCGTTTTGGCTATTCTTTTTTGCTTCAGTGAAATAATTTAATGGTTTTTCACTAAATTGTTGATGTTTTTATTGTAAATTTTTTTTTAGTAAACTTTTTGAATGAATACAGCGCCAAATAATGCTAGACAACATGTTTGCGCAAATTGTTTGATTGTGTATAGAACACTTAACAACAAATTGGAATTGGGTTATAATAAATGATTGATCATTTAAAAAAAATTGATTTTGCTTTGAATACAGCGCAAAATAATTCCTAGAGTTAAATGATGGATTCAAGTGTAGTCGTCAACATGTTTGCGCAAACTAGAACATTTAACAATAAACTGGGATTGGGTTTTAATAACTGATTAGAGTAAATAGTTAATACAATTTATACTATTGTAGGTCAAAAAATAATAGAATGCATTTTTGCTATGAATAATATTGAAAAGTAAGATTGTAGTGGTAGATTTAAGTGAAGTTAGCAAATTGGAGGTTACAGATAAGGTTTGCGCAATATTGGGAATCTACTTTAAATTGTTGTACTACTTATTTTTTTGACTTTTTGAATGAATACAGCGCCAAATAATGCCAGAATATTGGATGCAAGTGTAGTTAGTGTTGTGCTTGCTGCGATTTATGCCCAAATTGTTTGATTTTAATAACAAATTGAGATTAGGTTTTAATAGACGATTAATTATTTAAAAGTTTAGGTTCTGTTATGAATACAGCGCAAAATAATTCCAAAAGTTTAAATTACGAATTCAAGTGTAGTTGTTTGCACAAACTGGTTGTTTGTGTGTATAAAACATTTAACAATAAATTCGGATTGAGTTTTTATGAATGATTGAACTAAATAGTTAAAATACAAGTTATATTATTGCAAAAAAATAATAGAATGCATTTTTGCTATTAAAAAGTTAGATTGTAGTAATAGATTTGACTGAAATTAGCAAATTATAGGTTATGTATCTGTGTGATTGTATATAGGACTCTATATAACAAATTGTAGTTAGATTGGGAATCTACTTTAATTTGTTCTACTATTTTTGTTATAAATACAGCGACAAATTATGCCAAGAGTTTGGGTTTGCTGATGTTTAGGCGTTACTCACATTATTTATATTAAGTCTTTGAAATTAGGTTATAACGAGGTCTAATAAATATTTATAGGACAATTAATTTTGCAAATTTTTTTTTTTTTTAATTGAGCTTTTGCTATGAATACAGCGCCAAATTATGCCGAAAATACAAAGTATGCAATTTCTTTAAAGAACTTTGATGCAACTAAGCTTTACACTTGAGGAGTATTGTAAATAGTAACAAAATTAACATTAGTTGATTCAAGGTATCTAATATTAACTCTGAGAACTACTTTAGTAAACTTCTTCAAAAAGTTATACTATTTTTTTATATTGGTAACTAGAGTTTGGCAAGTTTTGGCTTAGAAAGCAAAACTCATAATATCTATATATAATTAATAGCTGTGAGTTCTAAACTTGAGATATGAAAACATTGTTTTATTATTTTATAAAATCTGTATCTAGTCAGAAAAGAAAGAAGAAAAATATTAAATTACTTTTTTTTTAAATTGTTTGACGATATTATTAAAATGATTGGGGTCTTTAAAATTTTTTTTTTGCTATGAATACAGCGCAAAATAATGCCGACTATTTATATGGTGTTATAGAAAGCAAGTTTAGTCAATATCATCTTTATCGTAGATTCTACAATACCAAAGAAGCATGGTTACACTAAATTTGAGTAATATTTGCAAATTCTGTATAAACGAATAACAATTTTTATCTTTTTATGCTTCAGTTTCAATTTGTTGAAAGTTATTTTTATGTTGTTGTATGACACATAAAGTAAATCTTAAATGTTGCTGTTTAAGCTCGCTTTGTTTATTTAATTGCATCGAAAGAATACATTAATGTTAAAATTAGTTAGATCGTAATGGCTTGTGCAATTCAGATTTGCATAATTTTGTTAATCTATTCAGTTATTCACTTTTTCCTTAACAATTTTTCTTCATGTATCGTATTTGCATGAACTCCAGATATTTATTAACATTAACATTTTAAATTCTATGCCATCAATGAGCTTTACATTATCTACCTCAGTTAATTTTAATTTGACTTAAATATATTTACAATTTTATATACGAATAAGTTGAACTATCCCCATTTGAATCGTTTTAGTTAATTATATAAATGTTTAATTTAAATTAATTAAATCGTTCTTACTATAACTTGCATGTAATTTAGTGATTTAAATTTGTTTGCGTATCGTTTCCGTTTGATTATAGAATAAGAAATTGCTATAATTGGTGTGATTAATAATTCCCGGTGATATCGCATTAAATATTTGATAAAATGTATAGTCGCTCTGTGTGCGATTATGTCAATCTATTTAAAATTTCCGTCCAATCAGGGAAATTGTTTAATTTCCGGGTGCATGAGCTTGATGCCGTGATCACGGAACCTCGACACTTCATTCGCGTGAGCATATGCAACTATCAACTTATCGGTACTGCATGGGTGTTGTTACCGTGTAAAATGTAAGATTTACTTGTTTGCATGGCGTTATATATATATTTAAAAATATATATGTATAATGATGGGAAGGGAGGTGGCATTTTTCGCACTGATTTGATGAGGAAGAGCCGGTTTGAGGTGCGTAAGTTGAGTAATGCATGTAGAACAAGGCGATAAGTTGTAAATTTATTTACATATAAAAGTGCGGGTGCCGGTGCGGGTATGTACGGTATACACGTTCCGATATAATAAAAATTTGAAGTAAAAAAATTCACCTCGCCTTATCTATACATCTTATTTCAGAGATGGAAGGTGTAGCAAATATGCAATGTACACGCAGTTAAAGTGAATTGTTTTATGATTAAGTGCTTAGCTAGTCGTGACCATCCGCCACCACAGATGCTGGACGGACCGCAATGGGGTGCTTTGGGCTGCTTTGGGCTGCGCCAACGCCAATGCGTTCCATAAGTTCATTCTAGCCTGAGGTCACCAAACGACATATTTATATACACGGCTACAAACCTGACTCTGCCTTTTTAACAATCGAATCGCAAGAGATAATCATGAGAGCAATAAACGTTTACTTTTACATATAGATTGATCCCGTTTTAAACATCTCTCTCATTCTCCGATACTTACAGAACAACATTATTATCATTAGATTCCTTAAAATTATTTATAGAAACTATATATATATATATTCATATTATTTTTTATTGTGCAATGTTCACCTTTCATTTCACAGCTTGTCACATTAAGCAAGCCTATTTATTTCTGTTGCTGAGAATCGTGATACACCTGTACTCTACATTTATTCTCTCCGTAAGAAAAAGAGTGTATCGCGCCTTTGTCTTTACGTACGCAACACTCCTTAAAATCATCGCAGATAATTACAGTAAATGGGATTAAGAACAACGAGCCAATTCAAACGTGCTTTATCTATTTTAATCGACCGGCCGGGCCGCATCCATTCCTTTCCATGTCAAGTGTCCGTACGCATTTGTTTTTGTGTCACCTGTCCTGTCTCACCCTGTCACACACAAATAACACATTTGACACACAACTTTCTAATAACATATAATATAACCATTATAACCCGTCACAGCACGGACAAAAGCATTGGAACAATTAATTATGTACAACTTGCAAACAAGATTAATTTAAGGGTCACCTGCTTCTTTGAACCAACCACATGAAACATAAATCAGGTCACAAATAATACAATCTAACCAAATAACAAAAATATATTTTATTTTGCTTTTAATCAGCTTATTATGAATCAAAATTAATAGAAAATAACATGTTTGAGTGTATTATACTCTTGTGATCGTACCTAATAATGTTTACACCAGATTTAACAACAATAGTTTTAATTAGTACTCAAAAGTTTGAGAAAAAACAAAAAAAAGCTACGATTGTGTTATAACATCTACTTTTGAATATGCAATTAAGTACAGATGTACACTATCAAACAAAAATAAATTATTTGTTTTGTTTTTGTTTTGTCGTCGCGGTGAAGCCAACATAGTTAATGCGTGTGACGTCAGTTGTGGACAAAAACGGGTACGTAGTAAAAGATTTGACGTGTATGTAAACACATTTTTACTCACTTAATCTATCAAAACGCCAATGAATTTTTTACTTAGTGTACACTTGACACTTGACGTTGCTAAATTATTCAATAAACAAACATTATTTATTTTACATAAATATTGAATTTTGTGATACAATCAAGCGTTATTTGATAATTAACAATTATAAAAGAAATTAACTTTCAATTGATATTTATCGCAAAAGATTGAATAGATAAATATATTTATAAGCGTCAAAAACTATTTTAATTTGTAAATGATATTAAAAGTTAAAATAAAAATATAATAAATATTTTATTGTGTTCATAATGTTTACTAAAAATTGTAAAATCAACTTAACTACTCATAAGGCAGTTCCCACAATTAGCGTGTGATATATGTTGTGAGCATAGAACGTTCTTATGTTGGCTTCACTATGCGACGAACGGAAAATAGCACACGCCGTGTCTATAAGTGTATATGATCTAAGCTTCTAACTGACTTACAAAAAAGCGTAAATGGAGAAATGTTTAAAATATTGAAAAGGCGATTTGGAATTTGTAATCAGGAGACTAATTTACACCAGAAATCATAAAAATAAAGTTTTTATTCAAATTTTGACTTGCATCACAAGCAAAAAATGTTGAACAAAGAGGAACATTACCTATTGACGGTTTGGCAAAGCATTTGCTAACCGCAGGATTAATTGCATTTTTTTAAATTTTACTTTTTTATATTGCAAAAATTGCTGTAAATTTTACGCAAAAAGTGCAAAAAACGTCGTTTTTCAAAAAGTTTTTTTTAAAACAAAAATACTCAACTTTTCTGCGTAAGGAAGATCCTTAGACTATTGTTTTTTTTAATAATTAATCAAAATCTGGAAATAATCTTACGTAGAAAACAAAAAAAAAACACATTTTTATTGAATGTTTTAGCAAACCGATTGTTAAAGTCAAAGTCCAATTTATTTCAATTTTTGAAGAAACTTTTTTTTTGCATTTTTTTTATTGCAGCGGTTAGCTGGTTGTTATCTGAAGAAACAATTTCTTTTTTTGGCCTTTCAGCTGAATCTAAAAAAAAAAAAAAAATTTGCATATGTTTTTTTTTCTGTCAGCACATTGAGTTGATGGTCTTTTTTTCAAATTTTATTCTCCCGTTGAATTGCCTTTGGAAGTTTGAATCTTTTGACGCATTCCTTTGTTAATAGAGAGTGGGAAGAACGAGGAAAACTTTTTAAGATGTGGGGTGATTAGTGAAGAGTTTATTTTTCTTACCATACGATTTGGTTGATCAGTCTCTTGATGGAGTGTGGTTCTTTATCTGGTTCTGTCAGCCTGGCCAGGTTGGGATTGAAGTGAGAATCTAATTTAGCAAAGTATTTGTTGGCCAAAGCTTCCAAATGCTGTTGCAGCGGTAAGTCGTTACGAATTTCTTTGTTTCTAACGTACCAAAAGGCTCCGACTATCCGACGCAGGGTCAGACTTTGAAATGCCTCAAGACGGTCAAGGTGGGTATTTGCTACTGTCCTCTAAATTAGAGATCTAAACGTAATTTGATGCTTGATGATGCTTGTGTAGATCCTAGACTAGAAGGTTTTTTTCCATCTTTATCTAAAGTGGCTTGGACGTGTAGCTTGTACGTCAGTCCTTTATCGAAGGTGATGCCTAGATACTTTGCAGAGTTTGACCATGGGATTAAAATTTTGGAGGACAGCTTTACTCTTCTCCGGGTTGACTTTCACTCGCCAGTCGTTGAGCCGCCCTTGCAGATTGCTGGTGACTTTTTGGAGTTAGATGGTAACTACCTTTAATGACCTGGAACTATACATAAGTGTCGTTTCATTGGCGTATGGGCAATTTTTACCCCGTGTTTCCAGCTTAAAAGCACTAATAGGTTAAACAGCATAGGCGATAAAAGATAGCCTTGATCCGCCGTGTGGTGGAGACATAGTTTTGGAGTTTAACTAAAAGTGTTGTACGTTTTAAGTATGAAGCTAGCAGCTTTAGTAGACGTTGTGGAAACTTTGGTCTATGTTGTTTAAGTTACAAAACAAGGCTTTTTTGACATCGAAAAAGACTGGCAGTGTAAAACCCTCAATAATGTGATCTGTTACGCAATTTAGCTGATGAACGACAGGATATTTACTCCGGAACCCATGTTGGTGGTCGGGTAGAAGAAATTTAGTCTTAGCGTGCTCTTGAATAACGTCCAGAATTATTCTTTCTATGACCTTGCTAAAGGTGCATTGGAGACTGATAGTTTTGGAAAATTTGTTGTTTTTTCCCAGGTTTTGGTATGTTGATTACGTGCGAGTCTTTCCAAACTGCTGGAAAGTGCCCTGTAAGTAGAGTAGCATTAGCAATATTGGTCAGAGCTAATGTTGCTTTGTGTAAAAAAGTTTTTAGCGTTTTGTTTGGGATACCGTCAGGTCCTTGCGCGGATTGAGATTTAAGATTAAAAATGATTTCTCTTATGCAGGACAATCAAACGCTGTTCAGCGGCGGGTCATCGTCATTGGTCTCTACAAACCTTTTGATGCGCTCCAGATCAGTGTCTCTGACAAAAAGCATTGGAGTTCTAGACTGTTGGCAAATGCTTCGGTTTTTCTCTCGATAAAATATTAAAGCACATTCTCACCATGATTGACTGGTATGGGGACTTTCTTGTTTTGCAAGGCTTTGGAGATGTTTCACATTAGATTTACATTTACAGTAGACTTAATTCTCTGTTGAGTTTGTTGTGAGTTTCACAATCTATCGCGATGCTTTTGTCATTTAAAACTTTTTTGTTTGTCTTCCTTGTTTTGCTCGAGCTGTAAACAATGCTTTTCTGCTCTTGATATTTAGTATACTGTAGACCTAAGCTGACACACTTTAGCTTTTTGAGCAATTTTATACAAAATTTGGTGTAATTTTTGATAAGTTTCATAAAATCATTTTTTTGTGCAAATTTAACAATTAGATTCTCTGAGCAATTTTATACAAATTTAGTATAAAAAACGGTAATTTTTAATAAATATCATAAAAAAATATGATTTTTGAATAGATTTTATGCAACAATTGCATTATTTGAACGATTTAATTCAAATTTAGTGCAATTTTTGATATTTTTTTTAAAGAAAATGAGTTTTGTGTGCAAATTTTATGCAACAATTAGCTTTTTTGAGCGATTTTTTACAAATTTAGTATAGAAAAAGTCAATTTTGATAAATTTACTATGTTTTTTGGAGAAAATGTTATGCAACAGTCAGTTTTTGAGCGATTTTCTACAAATTTAGTGTAAAAACCGATAATTTTTGATCAATTTTATTAGAAAGCATGTTTTTTAGTGCAGATTTCAAGCAACAATTTGCTTTTTTGAGCAATTTAATACAAATTTAGTACAAAATTGTGTAATTTTTGATAAATTTTCTAAAAAAATATGTTTTTCATAATTTATACAAATTTAGAATAAAAAATGGCAGTTTTGTGTAATTTTTAAAAAAATTTATAAGTAAAAACGATTTTTGTAAAAAAATGTATGTAATAATTAACTTTTCTGAGCGATTTTATACAAGTTTAGTATAAAAAACAATAATTCTTAATAAATATCATAGGAAAATATAATTTTTGAATAGATTTTATGCAAAAATTAGATTTTCCAAAGAATTTTATTCAAATTTAGTATATGATTAGCTTTTCTGAGCGATTTTTTTAAAATTTAGCATAAAAAACGGCAATTTTGATAAATTTTATAAGATACTATATTTATTTGCGGGAAATGTCATGCAACAGTTAGTTTTTTGAGCGATTTTGTACAAATTTAGTATAAAAATCAATAATTTTTAATCAATTTTAATAGAAAATATCTTTTTTTTTCAAAAAACAATTAACTTTTTTAAGCAATTTTATACAAATTTAGTATAAAAATGACAATTTTGTGTTAAAAATTACACAAAATTGTAATGAATTTTATAAGAAAATATGTTTTAGTGCAAACTTTATGTAACAATTAACTTTTCCGAGTGATTTAATACAAAATTAATATAAATTTGATAAGAAAATATGTTTTTTGTGCAGGTTTTATTTAATAATTGGCTTTTCTGAGCGATTTTATACAAATTTCATAAAAAAACATGTTTTTGTGCAAATTTTATGCGACAATTAACTTTTCTGAGAGGTTTTAAACAAATTTACAGTAATTTTTGATACATTAAAAAAAAATAATGTCTTTTTGATGCAGGTATCATGTAACATTTAGCTTTTCTGAGCGATTTTATACGAATATTATAAAGAATAATGTTTTTTTGTGCAAATTTTATGCAACAATTATCTTTTTCGAGTGATTTAATACAAAATTAGTATAAATTTTATAGAAAAATATGTTTTTTTGTGCAGATTTCATTTAATAATTAGCTTTTCTGAGCGATTTTATACAAACTTAGTATAAACATAATTGATAATAAATTTTATAAGAATTTTTTTTTTGTGCTAATTTTATGCAACAATTAACTTTTTTGACTGATTTAATACAAAATTAGTATAAATTTTATAGGAAAAGATTTTTTTTGTGCAGATTTTATTCAATAATTAGCTTTTCTGAGCGATTTTATACAAGTTTAGTATAAACATGGTAATTTGTGATAAATTTTATAAGGAAATATGTTTTATTCATAAATTGTGATCCCGCCGACCCGCCAAAGTGTTAGTTGTCAAAATTTTTATTATTATGCCCACCTTTGACGCATTAGTGACAACTGTCATTCAATCTGCAACATTAAAATCAGAAGAAACCCAACAAGTGTGAGAATAAGCAAATTTCTTGATAACAAACACTTGAGCGGGTGGGCGGGATCATTATATTAAACCACGCGCCCAATATTTACAAACTGTGTTCCCGCCCACCCGCCCATGTGTTACTTATTAAAATTTTGATTATTGCTCCCACCTTTGACGTATTAGTGTCAACTGTCATTCAATCTGTCACATAAAAAACAGAAAAAGCGCAACAAGTGTTAGAATAAGCAAATTTCTTGATAACAAACACTTGGGCGGGTGGGCGGGAACACTATATTAAACCACCGGCCCAATATTTATAAAATATGTTCCCGACCACCCGCCCAAGTGTTAGTTATTAAAATTTTTGTTATTACGCCCATCTTTGACGTATTAGTAACAACTGTCATTTAATCTGTGACATTAAAAACAGCAAAAACGCAACAAGTGTGAGAATAAGCAAGTTTCTTGATAACAAACACTTGGGCGGGTAGGCGGGAACACTATATCAAATTACCAGCCCAATATTTATAAACTGTGTTCCCACCTACCAGCCCGTGTGTTAGTTATTAAGAAAATTGTTATTGTACCCACCTCTGACGTATTAGTGATAACTGTCATTCAATCTGTCACATTAAAAACGGCAGAAACCAAACAAGTGTGAGAATAAGCAAATTTCTTAATAAAAAACACTTGGGCGGGTGGGTGGAATTACTATATCAAACTACTGGCTTAATATTTGTAAACAGTGTTCCCGCCTACCCGCCCAAGTGTTAGTTATTAAAATTTTGATTATTGCGCCCACCTTTGACGTATTAGTGTCAACTGTCAATCAATATGTTACATTAAAAACAGAAAAAGCGCAACAAGTGTTAGAATAAGCAAATTTCTTGATAACAAACACTTGGGCGGGTGGGCGGGAACACTATATTAAACCACTCGCCCAATATTTATAAACTGAGTTCCCGACCACTCGCCCAAGTGTTAGTTATTAAAATTTTTGTTATTACGTCCATCTTTGACGTATTAGTGACAACTGTCATTTAATATGCGACATTAAAAACAGCAAAAACGCAACAAGTGTGAGAATAAGCAAATTTCTTGATAACAAACACTTGGGCGGGTGGGCAGGATCAAACCACCGGCCTAGTATTTATAAACTGTGTTTCCGCCTACCCGTTCAAGTGTTAGTTATCAAAAATTTGATTATTGCGCCCACCTTTGACGTATTAGTGTCAACTGTCATTCAATCTGTCACATTAAAAACAGAAGAAGCGCAACAAGTGTTAAAATAAGCAAATTTCTTGATAACAAACACTTGGGCGGGTGGGCGGGTGGGCGGGAATACTGTATCAAACCACCGGCCTAATTATAAATTGTGTTCCCAAATACCCGCTCAAGTATTAGTTATCAAAAATTTGGTTATTGCGCCCACCTTTGACGTATTAGTGTCAACTGTCATTCAATCTGTCACATTAAAAACAGAAGAAGCGCAACAAGAGTGAGAATAAGTAAATTTCTTAATAACAAACACTTGGGCGGGTGGGCGGGAACACTATATCAAACCACCGGCCCAATATTTATTACTGTGTTCCCGCCCACCCGCCCTTGTGTTAGTTATCAAGAAAATTGTTATTGTACCCTCCTCTGACGTATTAGTGACAACTGTTATTTAATCTGTCACATTAAAAACAGCAGAAACGCAGCAAGTGTGAGAATAAGCAAATTTCTTAATAACAAACACTTGGGCGAGTGGGCGGGATCACTATAACAAATTACTGGCTCAATATTTATAAACTGTGTTCCCGCTCACCCTCCCATGTGTTAGTTATCAAGAAAATTGTTATTGTACCCACCTCTGACGTATTAATGATAACTGTCATTCAATCTGTCACATTAAAAACGGCAGAAACGCAACAAGTGTAAGAATAAGCAAATTTCTTGATAGCAAACACTTGGGCGGGTGGGCGGGAACACTGTATTAAACCACCGGCCTAATATTTACAAACTGTGTTCCCGCCTACCCGCTCAAGTGTTAGTTATTAAAATTTTGATTATTGCGCCCACCTTTGACGTATTAGTGTTAACTGTCATTCAATCTGTCACATTAAAAACAGAAGAAGCGCAACAAGTGTTAGAATAAGCAAATTTCTTGATAACAAACACTTGTGCGGGTGGGCGGGACCACTGTATCAAACCACCGGCCTAACATTTACAAACTGTGTTCCCGCTTACCGCCCATGAGTTAGTTATCAAGAAATTTGTTATTGTATCCACTTCTGACGTATTAGTGACAACTGTCATTCAGTCTGTCATATTAAAAACAGCAGAAACCCAACAAGTGTGAGAATAAGCAAATTTCTTGGTAGCAAACACTTGGGCGGGTAGGCGGGGACACTGTATCAAACCACCGACCTAATATTCATAAACTGTGTTCCCGCTCACCCGCCCAAGTGTTAATTATTAAAATTTTTGTTATTACGCCCACCTTTGACGTATTAGTGACAATTAACTGTCATTCAATCTATCACATTAAAAACAGCAGAAACGCAACAATTTGAGAATTGTTCTAAAACAGATCTATTTTGTACTTTATTGCATTAATTTTTATTTTTGCAAACATTTTAGTTTTTAGTTTTTTTTTTACTTGTACTTTTAGTTATTTTTGCTTGGTTGGGGTTGAGGATCTATATTTGATAGATCAACCGAGTATAGGGTGCGGGTTTTAGTAGTAGTCCTTGCAGGACTGTAGTTGCCTGCAAAGTGTTAAATATTGTTTAATGAAAAATAAAAGTTTATAATCAATTATTCAAACTTAACTCCAACCAAATGCAGAGAATAGTTCTCCTTATCAGTGTATTTCGGCTGTACGGAATTGCAGGACAAATTCGAATAATTAGTACATAATTACAAGTTAATTAATAATCATTAGTGCAAAGTTGCTAGTTGCAATTTGGTTGCTAAGTGTTAGATATTGTTTACGATTATTACAAATATTTTTTCAATTAAAAATTTGACTTAGAAATTTTTTTTGTGTTTTTAGCATAACTTAAATTATTCATTTATTTCATATATGAATATATACATTAATTAAACAACATTGTATTAAAAAAAAAACAAGGAATAGTATATTATTTGAAATATATTCTGGTTGTTATGAGCCCACCTAATGGCCACAAAGAAAACAATTACTAGACTGGATAAACTGACGAAAAGTCGGGCACACAGGCTGCTGTCTGTTTTACTCCATCGATCTTCCAAAAAAGAATCAAGTTCCTTTTAACTTTGGCTAACCATTACTAAAAGGGGAACATTATACGCACTCACAAACCCGTAATAGTTTCAATGTGGTGCTACAGGCATTTTATTTAATGCCTTTCAACAAAATTATTAATTCTATTAAATAAAAGTATATGGATATTAATATTTGATTTGTATAACAATCTAATTAAAACACTGTAGTGATTATATTAAAGAAGACAAAGAATTGTTTAAATTTTCTAATTCCAATTAAGAAGACGAAAAGTGGGTACAATAAGAGACCGACAAAATCAGCAACCGCGACGATTCCGAGGGGCGATACATAATGACAAATAGAACGGACTCATCCCGTAAAATATTATTCATAGATAAGATCGCGAAGTGAGTCGCAATTAAAAATTATAGTGCCGTAATATCATTTCCACAGTTTCTATCATCTCATTGGTATCAAAGCAAATCAACTTCTTTGCAAACGATATGTGCGAGTACACTCTGTAATTAAGTACCCCATTCATTAGAAGTATTAAGTTTTTTTTAACATATTAAGAGCTTCGCATTAGTTATTCGGGTATATGGCAGGATAAAGTGAGTGTGCAGCTCCCTTTGGCCTGAAAAAGAGCCGGGCTTAAAGCCATTCAACAAAATTCGACTTTTCAATACTTCAATAGAAGCCAAATATTTCAATTACGCAAATGGATACTCCAATTTAACATATGCTGCATTTTAGTTGATGATTCTTTCATTGATACATTTTTTTTGGGCAAATAATAACGCAAATGGTACGGCTTGTGCGGAAAAAATAAATAAACGTTGTGTTTACTTGCAGGCATATTGTAGTTTAATTAGGGGTGGGTTGTCATGAACGAGCTACGACACTCGCAGTGGCACTGCCATTTATCACTGGAACGCGCTAATGACACGCTAAATACACCCAAATCGTTGAACTAACGCTACCCTGAACTAGTAATTTATGATTTTACGAACTGGCGGCGTGTAAAACAAAACTCAGCCCTTGAAGGGTTTCTAATTGTTATCGAATTCCTTTTTTTTGCACTTGTCATTTTATATTAAGTGCTTCTTTCAATTTTAGGGTGAGATTTCATAGGCGACATTATTTAATGTTGTATATAATAATAAATTATCATTAAAATTGCAATTAGTGCAAATGGAGGACGCATTTTGTTGTTATTATTAAAAGGGATTTATATTTTTTTCGTAAGTAGCACCATAACTCAAGTTTTGAACGTTACTGTATATAGGTATATATTTATATAAGGATAGGTGTATAAGAAACCTGATGGAAAACGAGGCGTGTCCATAGCTGATCTGATGGTAGAATCGCATGTTTGCTTCTTCAAAATTAAGCAAAATTAACCTCGTTTACAGGAAAATTACCTTTGAGGTATTGATTTCTAAGGCTTTTATATGATGTCCATAGCTGTCTGGATGGCCGGAGCATAGTTCTCTATATATGAACACGACTTGACCTTTAAAAATAGAATTCAATAACTCATTATGCCACAGAGAGCATCTATTAGGTGCAAATTATCACCACAATAAAGATTAATATACCATTGCGAGTAACGCATTCATGATATACTTGGTCTCACTGTAACGGACAACTTATATTCTTGCAATAAATTTGAAAATTACATCGTGCCCCAATTATTTTCTCGCACCACTGACTTGGCGCATATATTAAAAAGGATTGAGTCGCAATTATTGTCTCTTAAAATTCAACAGGAATGTATTCAAAAAAATTTCTTACATTAAAATTATAACCATATTATTCTATTAATTTTGATCTGTATTAGGTCCACTTTTCAAAAATCACCAAATTATTGATTTAAATTGTTCAACTGAAATTTTGTTACGTATTTAAACAAAGCTTGAATTGTTTTTATGTTGAGTCCTGACCTGGGCCCATAGGAAAACATTAGAGTCGGAAGCAACAATCCTGCTTTGAAAGTCCCGGTCAAGCGTGTATTGTAACAGCAAAAGCTGTCTCGGACAACGGCCACTTTCATATCCATGATGGACATTGGACAATTCCAGCCCACTTCACTTGACTTAACGATTTCTTCTTCGGCGCTCATTTCTAATTCATTTTTTATGCAACACTTTAATGAAAACGCCAGAACATTATTATACACATTTTTTTTCTTTCTTCTGCTGCGCAGTTAACCGCATATACAATACAACACTATTATGTAACTCTTTTATATTAGGTTTTATTAATGCTGATATTATAACACTTAACTCGCTGAATGGTCATTTAGTTTCAATGTTATTAAGAAATCATCCTTTCTTTTGTATTATTCATTTTAAGATTTTTTATAGTGTTCAGATCACTTTGATATTTATAATAGAATACAAACAATAAACATAGCTATTCATGAAATATGACAGAATCTATAGCTTCTTCATTAACTTTTCATTTGTTTTGTTAAATGTGTATTGAATTTCAAATTAGGTTTTAATCTAATTGCCTATATTCATATTACAACTTAATTAGATAAATATTTATAAAAATATATTTTAATGTAGACTGAGACAAACTGATCTGATTGTTTATCAAAACGATCCATATGGGTAGTTGCAAATAGAATTAATATTTTTATACAAAAAACATTTATTAGTTAGCAAATTAGCATGATTGAAAAAAAAAAAATTAACAATCTATCTGTATTTTTGCAGAAAAAGTAGGATTCAGACTTTTTTGTCGAACAAATTTGATTTTTAAATTTTTCAGACTATTTTTAACTCTCTAACTGAAGGTTTGTACAAAGTACAAACAATTTGTACCAAAATTTCAATAACATTGTTTAGTTTTAATAGTTTAAAGTTGCGGAATTTACAGTTCCATAGCTTCTAAATTTATTTCTGGATTTAGAGTTGAAGTTTAAACCAAAGTTTTCTAATACTGGCCATGTCAAGCCAGCAACTCTCCATGGACTTGTTGTAGTTTGCTGTTATTTTCTGGACAGTTGCAAGTAGTAATTGGTTGTTTTGACGTTTGGGGCAGTCATTGCCTCCTTTGTCTGCGCCTGCAGCCCGGAGTGTCATCCTCTTTTTAGTGCATTGTGTGTGTTGATTTTTAGTAAGTTATTGAGTTTTTGAGTCGTGAAGCAATCTAGTATTTAAGTCCACAAGTCATGAAAGTTGACCTTTTACGCGCCTCAATGTTATCTATTTTTTTGACATCTTTTTTCACTCAGAGCAACTCAATATTATTTTCTAGGTTGCAAAAGTAAGGGAACGATGACTTTCAAAAATTAACTTTGATGTGCGTTTAGGCTTATAGGATTATAACGATTAAAGCCGCTTTACTATTCGTTAAAATTTGGACGTTTTTTCCAGATATTTTGCGGTTCACTATAACCTTTTTCCTGGCTTGTCTCGGTGAGGGTTCAGACGTAGAGGATCGAATCTTCTTTTTTGCTGCTTTTGGTTTCAGAGGAAATGTTTTTTTGCCCAAAGACTTTAGTTTTTATCTTTTTTGGGCACATGAGCACGTTGGCATTGCCAAAAAGAGGGTTTGTTTACTTTTCAGCAGCTAGACGCGCTTTTCTTTGTCTTTTTGCTTCAGCTCGCTGAGCCTGTATTTGGTGGTTTGTGGTGTGGTTTAACGGTGGATTAGTTTTGGACGTTGATGAGGTATCCATAGACGCACTCACTAACTTTGTGGTGCTCAGGATATTCAAAGATTCACTTGTTTGACGTCTAAAATTGATCGCCAGGGTTACCAAAGAAATATAGCCCCAAAGATGGGTTGTATACAAACAAGTAACCCTTTTACTTCCAAGGACTCACCCTATTGGCCATCTAACTGGACAACGCAGCCAAATAATCGAGGTTTACTTTGACCTCCTGTGTAAGAAGAAATCAAGACCAATGTGGAGTGTTTACAAGCTTTAGAATCGCATCTATAGATTGACTCACCCATCAGAACCTTTTTATCTTCCCTTACGGGTTTCTACGCACGGCGCAAACATGTGGGTAGTCATTCTAAAGACTCGCAGCGCGACTACTATGTTGTTGAGTGATCGTAATTAGTTTGTTACTTTTCCCCTTGGTTGCTTAGCAACTTGTTGCCCCGGAAGGCTTTTTTTCCGACTGGATCTACTGACTACGTTTAAGAAGGAACACAAACTTCATTACCATGACAAGGTTACAATCTTTGAAGAGCGCTGCGTTTGATTTGCTCTTCTATTGTTGTATTTTATTGAAGTATAAACTCTCGGCGGTTTGCCTTTGATCAACGCTAAATGTTTTTTTTACGGGCGTTTTCTCAAACAACAACAAAATTGTACCATAATTTAACGTTATTGAGATAAACTTAATTTTAACGATTGAGTTTATCTCAAAAACACAAATTTGTGAAATGATTTGGGCGATCTCAAAAGCACAAATTTCGGATAAGATTTAAAAGAACTGGGTGAGTTTCAGCAAAAAAATGAAAAATCAACTCCTTAAGGATTTTGTTTTTCTTTTGTATTGAGTGACATTTTTAATAAAAATTTTGTTTTTTAAAGGTTTTTTGGTTTCTTTGGCTTTGGAACGCTTTTTGGTGAGTGATGATAAAAAGTCAACATTTCCTCTGCGTTTTGATTTTTTTGTAATTTTTGATGTTTTTAAAAATTTTCTCGTTAAAAATGGTATTTTTTTTTTGTTTGGTTTGGATTGATGAACCACTGCTTTGCTTTACGTTTTGTTGCAAAATTTGTTGGGGCAAACAAGGATTGATTGCGTAGTAATCTTTTGGGTCAGTGGCCAGTTTTTATCCAAAGTGGGCTCTGTCATCAGGAGCAAAGGACAGAGAGCGGTTTGGTCGACTTAACTTTTTGATGCCAGATTGAAGGAGACAATTAAATTTTTTGAAAATCTTTCTTACGGTGTTTTTTGTTTTACGTTTTTGAAACCCGCTGCTCTAAACCTCTAACAAAATTTAAATTTTTAATAAGAAAACGTTTTTTTTAATTTTCAAAATTTGACAAGTTGACATTTTTAACTGCAAAAATTGCAGTCAAATCCAAAATTGAGTGTACCTTAAAAGCGTTATTTGTGAAAAGATTTGAGAGAATGCATTTTGTCCATTTTTTCCATAGTTTTTTAAGTTTTTTTTTAATAAATTTGCATCGGTTTGTCTAACAAAAAGAAACGTCTTTTATTATTTATATTTATTTTTTTTTGCAAATTTTGTTTTAGGCAAACAGGAATCGCTTTAGCCGTTTTAACTTTTTTGGCAGGACAGATCAAAAAGCGCATTTAGGTTTTTGGACGATTTTGTATTTGTAAAAGGATTTAAGATCTACTACTACTAGACCACTACCAAATTGGTGGGTTCTAAAAAAAGTCAAAAATATGTTTTTGACTATTTGGCTTACTGTATCGAGCGGCGTTTTTGCGAGGTATTTTGGCTCACCTGTTGGCTCTAACGAAAGTTTGTCCTTCTTCTGCATTTTGTGTTTTTTGCAATGTTTTGCTAATTAAACCAGCGGTTTTTTAAACTACAAGAAATTTGAATTTTACAAAAAAGTTGTTTTGCTGCAACAAATAGAAGCCACCAAAGGTTTTAAAATATTTTTATAGTTTCTTCTGTAAAATAATTATCTTATTTTGATTGCATTAATATTTTTGGTTTTGTTACACTCAGTCAATTAAATTTATTTGTTTAAATAACAATCGCTCAACCACCCAACTACCACACCAAGCGTAGACGTCCTACATTAATTAGTTTAAAGTATATTTTTACTTTTTTAACTACTATTTTGTGCAAACGCATTATTTTACTTTTAAAGAAGAACTGTTTTCTCTGCACACAATTATTAAATACAGCTTAATTGGTAGTTATAGTAACTACCGTTAAAACCACCACATGGTAGCAATTTGTTTAACAAAAAAAAGGTTTTTTTTGGCAGTTTTGCAACATGTTTGGTAATTTTCTTGTTGGCCGTCATTAGAAGTTGAGGTTTCCGGTTTAATTGACTTTACGTTTTGTCAGAACAGATTAAATAGGACAATTGAGGAGAGGTTCTGGGAGTTTTTAACATTTTTACAAAAAACTTTGTTAGTTTTTAAGATTTATCAACGTAAAATGTTTTTTTACGGTTATTGTTTTGAATTCTGCAAAAAAATGCATCGCAAGGTCACAGCGTTTGAGCAAAAATTTAAAATCAACTACTAAAGGATTTTGTCTTTCTGTATCTTTGGCTTTAAAACGGCTTGCTTGTAGCTTTTGATGAATGGTTTTTCTTTTTGCCTTTGCATTTAGTTTTTTCTTTTAATCTTTTTGAATAAACCCGCTGCGTTTGATCAACCACTTCTTAACTTACTTTTGCATAGAAGATCTTGTTTGCAGTGTTTGTCATTTTTGCACCATGTTTGACAATTTGTTGGTTGTTTGGATTTGACCCAATGTAAGCTCCGTTATTAGGAGTAGAGGTTGCCGGTTTAGCTGCTTTAACTTTTTTGCCATGACAGATCAAAGAGGACAATTGAATTTTTGAAAATTTCTTGCCACGGAGGCAAATTTTCAAAATTTGCGGGAGTTTAAAAGTTTTCAAATTTTTAACAACAATAATGATAATTTTTATTAATAAGATTCAATTTTGCAAAAAATATTGCCAAAATCAAGTTTTTCTCAAAATCGAAAATTTGTGAAAGGATTATGGAGAGCTTGGAGCAAAAAACTAAAAATTAATTTTTGAAAGATTGTTTTGTATAGTGTCATTAATTTTTTTAATAAAATTGACCTGAAGTAAACTTTGTCATAAAATCAACAGGGACAGTTGAGTTTTTAGAATATTTTTGACTTGAGGTTTCTTTTGGTGAAGTTTTGGAACCTGCAAGAATTTTTAACACAAAACCGCTTCTTGTTAGTTTTTAAGATAAGATAAGAAGAAGTTTTTCTACATCGACACTTTCTTCAACTTTGCAAAAAATCGAGTTTATTTTAAAAGCGCAAATTTGGAAAAGAATTTTGAAAAATTGGTTTTTAGAAGTTTTTTAGCAGTTTTGGATTGCTTGAACCACTTTTGTACCTTTTTTGCAAAATTAATTGTAGGCAAACAGGAACTTTTTGGTTTGCCGGCTTTGACTTAAAGTGTACGCCATTAATAGAGGTAGAGGTTTGGTTGATCTAAATATTTTGCCAAAACAACATTTTTGGAATATCTTTATCTCAGGGCTTTTTTAGGTGATTTTTCAAAACCCTCAGAAAAGCTTTCAGGAGTTTTAAAATTTTTATTGGATAACGCAAAATGCTTTCTTTAACTTAAAAAAATTGTACTCCAAAGCCAAAATTGAGTTTATCTCAAAAGCACAAATTTGTGAAAGGATTTGGAAGAATTTGGTTTTTTAGTTAGGTTTGGTTGGCCTATTGGCAAGACAGCTTAATTTTTTTAAATATTTTCAAAGCTTGCCCTCTATGCCAAAATTGAATTTGTGAAAGGATTTAACACAAATTTTGTTCTGACGCATTTGGCTTTTTGTATCAAACGGCGTTTTTGAGAGGTTTTTGTAGACGATTTTGGATTGTAGAGAAACAGGACTTGCTTTTTGCGATGTTTGTCATTTTTGCACCGTATATGGTATGTTTTTGGTTGTAGAGGTTGCCGGTTTAGCTGGTTTAACTTTTTTGCCATGACAGATCAAAGAAGACAATTGAATTTTTGGAAATTTTTTGCCACCCTGTTTTTTGGTGGATTCCGATAAAGTTTTTTTTATATTTTGAAAAAAAATTTCATCACCAAAATTTAGTTTATCTCAAAAGCGTAAGTTTTTGAAAAGATTTGGGAGAAGTTGGTGGTTTAGAGCAAAAAATCAAAAATTAACTTTTGCGTATTTTGCGTATTTTGATTTTTTTTTTGTTTTTTGACGTCGGAGCGGCTAACTTGTGGGTTTTGATTGAAAGATCTTTGGTTAAAACACACAAGTGAGCGACTGTTTTTCTACCGCATTTTTGTAAAAAAATTTCCGAATAAATCCGCGGCGGTTTGTATAACGGAGAGAAACGTCTTTTTAGAAGTTTAACAACAAATTCAATTTTTTGCCAAATTTTTCTGTTTTTGTTATTTTTGCACATTGTCTGGTCAATTTTTGGTTGGCCGGTTTTGATCCAAAGTGGTTGCCGTTTATAGATAAAACGGGACCATTGAGTTTTTGACATATTTTTGGTTTCTACAACTTTGCAAAAAGTTGCGCTTTAAGCTAAACAAAAATTAGTGGGTTTAAACAAAAAAATAAAAAAATTGTTTCTGAAGAATTAGGCCTTTAGTATTCAGTAGTGTTCTAATTTTTTATTAAATTGCATGTTAGAAGGCTTTTTTGGCGTTGGAGCGGTTGCTTGTTGTTTTAACGAAAAGTTCTTTTTTTGTTTTGCTATTTTTCTCTTTTGTGATATAATATTTAAATTTGGATTTGGGCATGTGGGCATGTGGGCTTAGATGAAAGATTTGTCCTTTCTTTGTATTTTGTCTTTTTTGTAGTATTTTTTTATTTTTATTTTTAGTATTACCAGGTGACAAAATGCTCTCAAAACCTAACAGAATTGGCCAGAAGAAAGCACAAGGTACTTGTTGCTATAACCAGAAGCTACAACCGAATAAACCCGCAAAGGTTTTGCAAAAAGTTATTAGGGGTTTAGTATCAAGAATATGGACAAAAGGTCCGTTTTTTCTTTGGTTATGTTCCTTTTTTGGATTTTTGCAGTTTTTTTAATAAACTCTAGACGGTTGGTCTAAGCCACGAAATAAATTTAATCAATGATTTTTTGGCTTTTGGGCTTCTAAATTGTCGTTTTGGCCCGCTTTGTAGATCTGAAACAAATAGTTTTAGGTAAAGGCAGGCAAAAATACTGTATCAAGAGCAAAAAAAAGACTTTAGCAGCACAAAGGAGCAAAGCGAGTGAGCTCTACACAACGACTTATATTTACTCAACTTATAATGATTAATCTTTATGTTAGAAGCATTCTTAGTCACTTCTGTAACCATCCAGTTAGAATTCCTGAAAACAAATTATTTTTGGACATTTTTGGCGTTTTACAGGAAACTCTTTAGTTTATGTGTTTTATGAATGGCTGCATAATGCGGCAATTTGTGGTCATTTGTCAAAGATTTGACAATTCATTTGAAGGACTTTTATAGAACCAATGGCTTATCAGCTGACATTTAAACTTTTATGAAATCAATGGCGTATTGGGTGACTTTTAAACCAAAGATCAAGATGTTATTTGATTATTATTAGAATTTTATGATATGCCAAGCTGACAGAGCTATTTTTGAGTTTTTTTTGAGATTTGTGATTAATTTTGTAACCAAATTTTGATTTATTGCCCATTTTATTTTATACAAAACTAATTGATTTTTGGATTTTTGCTTTAGTGCGTTTTTTGGCTTGGTTGGTTCTTACAAGCAGGAACTTTATTTTGACCAAGAAATATGTAGCATTTTTTAAAGATTTTTTTCTAAAACCCAAAAAACCCAAAACTCAAACCGGTTTTTTCTAAAAAAAATCAGCAAAAAGATGAGATCGATCAAAACTGTAAATGGTTATTACAGTTTTGATCAATCTCATCATTTTGCTGATTTTTTTTAGACAAAACCGGTTTGAGTTTTGGAAACTCAAAGCGAGAAAATAAAGATGAAGCTTCTATTCTATATATTTTTATGTTGATACAGCTTTTTTTTGTCATTCACGGCGTTTTAACTGCTTTGCACTTGTTCAAAATCTCGTTGTAGACCATTGGCTAAATTTTCATTTAATAAATTATTAGCAAAATTGTTTTGGAATCCAAAATAACTTTTAACCGATTGGTTTGGTTTTTTCTTAAAACTTCTTTATCGCATTCAGTTTATTGTTTATTTTCGGTATCAAATAATGAGTTTAAATGAGCGTTTTTTGTTGGTTTTAACTTGTTGGAAGTTTGCTCTGTGGCCAGTTGAAGATTTTTATTTTTCAAAAATAAAATGAGAAAATGGACCACTTCAATCCAAACAGGTTATCATGCTCTGAAGTGACCCGCCCACCCGCCTAAGTGTTTGTCATTAAAATATTGGATGATTGACTTTTCCACGAGCATCAGAAGTCATTTAATTACAAGAAAAGCTTGTGATCCAACCTCTTAATAACTAACACTTGGGTGGGTGAGTAGGCCACTCTAATCCAAACTATTGACCCGTCATCATGCTTTGGAGTAACCCATACGCCCACCCAAGTGTTTGTCATCAAGAGATTAGATGTTTGACCACTATAGACGTCAGAAATTATTTAATCACAAGAGAAGCTTGTGATCAAACCTCTTGATAACTAACACTTGGGTAGGTGGGCCACTCCAATCCAAACTATGGACCCGTTACTATGCTCTGAAGTGACCCACCCACTCACCCACCCAAGTGTTCGTCATTAGGAGATTGGATGTTTGACCTCTCTACGTTATCCAACCTCTTAATATCTAACATTTGGATGAGTTGGTGGGACATTCTAAAGCATGATAACGGGTCAATAGTTTAGATTGGAGTGTCTACCCACCCACCCAAGTGTTAGTATGTCGCATAGCAATTGATAGATGGAAACAAATTGGTCTAACTTAACCAAGCCTGATAGTGAATTAGATAATCCCAAGTACATATTCTTGCTACAGATCAACTGGAGATTAGGGTTACCTTGTTAAAAATTTGTTAGGCAATGTTTTGGTCAAATTTAACAAAGTTTAAAAATTGTTTAAGCTATAACCAATTACCATTTCTATGATTTAGAAGATCTAGAAATTAAAGTAATCAGGTTTAAAAAATGTTGGGCATTATATAAGTTTATTTTTTTCATATTTACAAAAATTTAGAAATCTTAGAACTAATCTATAAAATTATGTATCAAAACTTCTGAACGTTGTTTTTGTAACGTTAGAATTTTGTTGGGCAATAAACTGGGTAAATTTGACCAAGTGGATTGGGTTAAAGTTTACTAACCAATTTTCATTTTCATAATTTAGATCATCTGAAATTGACAAAAATAAAATAAAAAACTTTTGGGCATTATATTGGTTAGATTTAAAAACTTTAACAATCATGAAAAAACCTAAAGCTTTTTCAATGTCAATAACTTAATAAATCAAGCGCATTTAAAAAAAAAAACTATTTTTCTGAAAGACAAAAACAATTTTTCTTGCTGAGCCCCAATGCGGAAAAAACCACCAAGCAATTGTTGCTGGAAGGTAGCACCGATACTGTTTTTAAAGTTTTGTGGCGCCAAAGTCATGACCAATCACACCATCAAAAAATAATTTGATTTTTTTTGGAATCCTACCAAATGGGTTTCAAATTATTGGGAAGGCCTTCGAGATTAATGAATTGACAAAATAAAATTGTTGAAATTTGGTTGACTAAGCACCAAACATAATTTTCTTACAAAATCTACAAGAAGAGGATGATGTTATTGAAATGGAGGGAATACAAGAACGAAACTTTTTGAGGGGCGGAGAAAAATATAAAGCAATAACAGTATATAGTAGAGGCATGAAAAACACTAGACAAAAGTTAGATACGCTAATACCAGAAACTGAAGAAAGAAAATTGATTATAGGAGGGGACTTCAACGCAAGAATTGGAAAGAAGGGAGAAAAAATCAAACACGAGGACACACGAAACAGAGAATCAAAAGATACCACAGAAAATAGAGAAGGAAAAGAAATGATAGAAGAGAGAGGTTGGGACATTTTAAATGGAAACATCACAGGAGATGACGAGGGAAAATTTACTTATATAGGGATAAACGGGCAATCAGTAATAGACTACGTAGTTGTAAATGAGGAGGCGTGGGAAGAGATAGACAATCTTAAAGTAGGAATAAGAGTTGAATCAGACCACCAGCCATTAGAACTCAACTGGGGAAACTGTAAGAAGACAGGAAAATAAAGAAAAAAGTGAAGAAAGGATAACATGGACGGAAGAAAGTGTGATAAAGTACAAAAAAAATATGAGAAAAATTAGAGAAAACGGAAGAAATGTCGAAGAGATAATGAGGGAATTAGAGGAAACAATTGGAGATGCGGTAGTAAAAAAAACATATAGAAGAAAAGAAGAAAAAATGAAAAAGAGCAAATGGTGGAACAGCGAATGTACTAAGAAAAAACAAAAAGCCAGAAAGATGTAAAGGCACTGGAGAAACAACAAAAGCACAAAAGAAGAATATATGAAAAACAAAAGGCTTACAAAAATCAATGTAAAAAAGCTAAAAGTGAATTTATAAAAAAAACAAAGAAATAAGAAGAAAACAAGGAGATATTGAGGAAATACCAATGGAAGCGTGGAAGGAACATTTTTCAAGTTTGTTTGGAGGAGAAAAGAAAAAAGAAAAAAAACTAGAGAGACAAGAGCCAATCCACCAAGCGGAAGAAATTTCAAAGGAGGCAATATGGGAGAAGATAAAAAAACTAAAGAAAAAGAAAGCGCCAGGTATGGATGGGATACAGAATGAAGCGTGGTTGTATGGTACGGAAGAACTGATTGAGAGATTGAGTGAGTTAATAAACAGAGTATGGAAGGGAGAAGAGTTTCATAGTCAATGGAGAGAAGGTCTTGTATGCCCTATACACAAAAATGGATCCAAAAAGCTAGTAAATAACTACAGGGGAATAACACTACTGGGTACGGCATACAAGATCTACGCCATGATATTAGAAGAAAAGTTGAATGAGGAACTAAGTATAAATGAGATAATTCCAGATGGGCAAGCCGGCTTCAGGAAGGGAAGAGGTACCATGGATAACGTATATATTTTACATCATATTGTGGAAAAAGAAATAACAGAGAAAGGGGGGAAAGTATATGCGTTATTCCTAGATCTAAAGGCGGCATTTGATAGTGTGGATAGAGAGAAACTGTGGAAGTGTATGAGAGAGAAAGGAATTAGCGAGCACCTGGTAAGAAGAATGGAAGACGTGTATGAGGAGACAGCAAGTAGGGTATGTGTTAACGGAAAAATGAGTGAAAGATTTTGGACAACAAAAAGAGTAAGACAGGGCTGTCCATTGAGACCTACTTTATTTGCAACCTACATAGCAGATGTAGAAAAAAAATTGAGGTTGGCTCAAGCAGGAGGGGTAATAGTTGGTAGAGAAAAAGTGTGGTCGCTAGCATACGCAAACGACATGGTAATACTAGCAAAAGAAGCGAAGGAAATGAAAGAGATGATGAAAAGTTAAGAAAAATATTTTAGAAAAAAAAGCTTAGAAGTTAACGTAGAAAAAACAAAAATTATGGTGTTTAAAAAGGGGGGTGGGAGAAAAAAAGTGGAGGACTGGAAATGGAATGGGCAAGGTATTACGGAAGTAAAATCTTTTAAATATTTGGGATATGTTTTTTGTACGAGTAACACCGAGAGCGAGCACATTAAAGAGATTGCTCGAAAAGCAAATAAAGTAGTGGGACAAGTTTGGGGAATAAATGAAAGAAAATTTGAATGTATGAGAATAAAAGGGCTTATGTTTGATAGTTTAGTTAGGAGTATGATATTGTATGGGTCAGAAATATGGGGATGGAAGGAACAAGAAAAATTAGAGAAACTCCAGCATATATTGTGCTGGAAGAAGTCAAAAAAGATAAGTTAAGAGTAGAAGCAGGAAAAAGAGCAATGAAGTATGAAAAAAGAATGAGACAGAGACACAAATGCAAAATATTACAAGAATGCATGAAAGAGAAAATGAGAGCAAGAAATGAAAAGCGAGGGGAGATTAGGAAAAATTATTACAATAGAAATGGATATGCGAGCCAAGAAATTGAAAGAATGAGAGAATCTGGGAGAGAGACATGGTACGAAATTATGGAAAGAGATAGAGATATACAAAGGCAAGAAAGGAGAATGCGAGTGAAAGAGTCTAGGTACAACGCAAACTATAAACATATTATAGAAAATGAATTGCTAATGTACTTAGAGAGCGAAAGATATAGTAAAGATGACAAAAAGATGATTGCAAGATTTAGATGTGGTAATGAAGAGCAAGTGACAAGATTTTGGATGGAAGAGGATTTAAAAATGTGCAGAATGTGCGGAGAGACTAAGGAAACTATAGAACATATGTTGAAAGAGTGTAACAAAATGAGAAAAGAACAGATGGAAAAAAATGAGATATTGAAAGAGGACGGAAGAGGGGTAGAATCGATGAGGGCAGTTAAAAAACGAAGAAAAGAAATAGACGAACAGAGAAGAAAATATTCTTAATTGTGTTAATTTTATAAGGATTAAGTTTTATTATTTTGGGAAGTTGTAAATGTATTTGTAAATGTAATTTTCAAGGCCGAAAGGCAAGAAATAAACGTATAATTATTACAAAATCTACAAACATTAATAAAAAAATCTTTTGGATTTTCACTGACTAATTTAGTCTCCAATGATCAAAAAGATCTTAAATCTTAATAAAATCACAAAATATTTTTTTAAATTTTGGTGCATAAAGCACCATTCATAATTTTCTTACAAAATCTGCAAAGTTAATAAAAATAATTTAAACTTTAACCAAATTAGTCCCAAATGATCAAAGAAGTCTTGAATCCTAGTTTAGTGATGGCTTTCTTACAAAATTCTATGAAAAAATCTTTCAAATTTTATCCAAGTTGGTCCCAAATAATCAAGAGTATTTTAAAAAATAAAAAATACATTTTTGGGACACCAAATTCTTACAAAATTTTAAATGAGAAACATGCATGAGTAGTGTTTCAGGGTATGCACCCTTTGTCAGTGTGCCTAGTAACTCACTGGCCAGAAAAGTGCATACCCTGAAACCCACAATTTTTGCTAGCTATTTTAAATTTTTAAAATTTTTATGGCGGTGATGGATGCTGAATATTTTTTTATCTATAATAGAAAACGAGCATACATAAAAATCAAAAACAAACTTTGCATTTAATGTAATAGAGTTCAATTTTTTCATATATCAACCTTAAGTCAATTTTTTAATACCTACAAAAGTAAATTGAACTGCATAAATAATAAGATATTTTAGCAAGGTATTCTAAATCAAAAACTGTAGTTTTTTAGCTAATTGTGAACATTTGTTTGATTTATTGAAGGCTTAATTATTTTTTTTATTGACAATCAAATGTGTGGGATTGAATTTTGCGGAATAGAAAGAAAAGAAAAAAAGCGAGAAAAAGATAAAGCAAGCATCATGCTTGGTGAGATCGTGGCAGCAGAAAACCTTTAACAGATATCACATTTTCCAACCCATTAGGGCAATGCCACTAGTGCAGTTGTGTAGTTCCGAGAAGTTAAGCATGGCGAAGATCATCTATCAATGACAAATCACATATCGCAGGGCTGTCGGAATTCACTCGTGCTGCGATTCGATACTATTTATTAATTAAAATCCTGTTCGCTGATGCTTCGTTGACTGTATGTGTCGTGATTGCGGATTCTCTCCACCCAGATTGTAGTGAGTTTTATCAAATCGTCCACATATTTTGTGGATACATATAAATATAATGAGATTTTATACTCGTCGTTATTTATGTGCGTGTTAAGATATAGGTAATTGATAATGAGAAGGCGAGGTAGAGTGGCCAGTCGGTAGTCAGCATGTGGTCTACTCCGAGACGACGGCGTTCTCAAAACAAACAGAATTATCATATTCACATCACATGATCGATTATCTCATCAGGCTCTAGTAATAAAGTAAAGCGAAATAGCTTTCGCCGATTTGTGAGAAACATCGAGATGCATGCAGGCACAATACAAATAAAAACATTTAATTACTTCTCGTTTTATTAATTATAAAGCGCGTACTTTGGTATTATTGAATACACCCTAGTTGAATAGATTCACCCTACCAGTACGTCCACCCTTCCGACAGAATATGTTTGAGGAAGTTCGGAATGTCAAAGCGCCACCAAACTGTAACTTGTGGAGGAAGTTTCGTTTTTGTTTCGTTACACCACACCATGCAAAGACAAAAGCATTATTATGGTCGAGCGGAACGAAAACGAAACGAAGCGATTTCGGCCACTGATATCTTTCAAAAGGAAATAATATGCAATCACTTAATAAATGACGCCATTACACGGAATCTTCGCTGCCACGTGGTAATTGGATTTTACTTTTTATGCACCGAATCAATTTTTGCATTAAATATTTAAACCTCCCATTTCATTACAAAACATATTAATTATCGTGTTTTACATTATTTCTACATGTTGCTTTACTTCGCCAACAAAATAATTAATAGTTTCTACACAAACTCGTTTAAAACAATTATATTTTAAAGTTCAACAATATTTTCAATTAATATCATCTTCTAAGTTGCTTCCAACTATATTAATCAAATATTTACATCATTATTATTACTGTATTATATTGTTTGTAAATTCCATAACATTAAATGTAATGATCCCGCAAGGACGTAAGGACATTACACGCGCGCAATGATCCCAGCGTAAATATTTTAAACTCGCATTGGTGATATTAAAAAATTTATAAAATGATTGAGTTGCAGGGTGTATACACATTGAAACCCGTTAATGACGCTACCCGAAATTCCCCTCAGAAACATTCAGGTCGGGACATACAGTTTTATGCCCTTCGGATATATACAGATGATTATTTTTCTGGCTTGGACATAAACTTAACTAATCAACCCCTTATATTTACTCAAATTTTTATTGACCCCGAGCGCTCTCAAACGTTTCGTTTCATTTAGCAAAATAAAATAAAAAGAGTTGTCAATTTCTTTTTTTTTCGGTTGCTGCTGCTACATTTAAAAGTTGTTAATGGATTCCATTATCCAGTATTTTTTGATGGATTGTCCTACAGAGTAAAGTGATTCAATGATGTTGCGCTTTACATTTTATCTGTCATATATTGATTCTGCATCCAAACAAGCCATTTATTCATTGTGGAAAACAAATCGATAAAGCTTCATTTGGATTATGACACATATAAGTGAAGGAATTTCACACTTGTGTGAAAAAGTTACCCGGCTTTTTCCGACAAATTAACCACGTACATCTGTCAACACGAGAAAAAAGGCCATCCTAACCGTTTTTCGGCCCCTAAGCTTATTATATCTGTGCTGCAACGCAAGAAATCATTTATTTTAATGTTTGACTTGTCTGAGTGGATGTAGCGCACTCACTATGACATTTAATTTCGTCGTTGTTTTCCTTCAGATTAATTCTGCCTTCCCTATCCGCAACCTCACCCCCTATCATGCGATTTCTGATTAAGTAAACTTGATATAAAAACAGATTTTTTTGATGAAGTATTATCGTGGAAATCTTATTTATATTCTGTGTTTGCGTCGACTGCACGGTCATTACCTATGATAATGAGGTGGTAGGATGATTGATATGGCTGAACCATGCGTGTAGATTTGGTTGCTTGGACTGAATTTTATAGAAGGACAACTACACCCATTATCCCCAGCGTTATTTGATTTTTGATCGCATGTTAAGACTTTCTTCATTATCACGCTCATCGACAGACTTATCCTCATTTTATTTATTCATAATTTACCTTCACATGACGCATACAATCACTTCTAACGAACCAAACAATTTACATTATTGCACATTTCATTCAGGGACATCAAATTATTATTCTTTTAATGATTATAAAATTTAAAATAAGTATTGAATAAACAAGAACCAGTCACAATTTCTTCCAAAAAATCAGGAGATCAATACTGCATACTTGCTCTGTGTAAACAAGGAGACTCAATTAGCACCAATAATTTTTTTAATCTAAAATGGGCTAGTTAGACTCATCTAATTTAGTTTCTTTTTAATTTTAAATGTGAGTTTTAGGAATTATATAAAAATACCTTTGAATTTCAAAGAATGAAACCTTTTTTGCTGAAACTATGACATTGCAGACTAGATTTAAGCAATCTGTGAACATTGACTTTGATCATTTGTGGCTTATAAGTCTTGGGAAGTACTGAATTTGGAAGTTTATTTTATTTGTCGATAGTACAGTTAAAGAAATTTCTCTGCAAAAATCTGCAACATTACGCCTGTGTTGTAAAGTATTTAAGTAATTAGTCAATTTTTTTTTTTTTTTGAGGGGCTATGTGGTAAAATCTTCTATAAGACTGGCAAGTGTCGGATTCATTTCCTCAGGTTGAAATGCCTACCGACTAAAAACCGCCCAATAATGATGCCAAATGGAAGTTCGAGACCTTACGGCTCATGTACCTTCCTTTAATTAGATAGTTAGTATAAGTTAGATTTAAGCCCTATAGGCTGCGAGGTGGTGGGTATACCTGAACCCTGTTAGTACTGTTAAAATTTAGAGTGCGGCTATTTGATTAACCGGGCGTTTATAAAAGAAAGTCTCCCTGTCTGGCTCGGCGAGTCGGGCCAAATCGGGGTTTGGAAGAAACGCGAGATTATCGAAATACTTTACGGCTAAAGTTTCGATTTGATGGCGCAGAAGAGGCAACCCTAGGTCCGCCCGAATATCTCTATTCCGACAGTACCATAGAGCACTGAGGAAGCTCCTCAAAGTGACACTTTGGAATGCCTCAAGACAATCGAGATGACAGCACGTGGCCGTGCCCCAGATCGGGGATGCGTATGTCAGCATAGGCCTGATGGTAGAAGTGTAGAGCCGGGTTTTGTTCCGAATCGACATGCCGCTGTTTTGACGCAACATCGGAACAAGAAGATTTTTCGCCATTTTGGCTTTATCAAGAATGGACTGCACGTGTAATTTATACGTGAGTCCCTTGTCTATTTAATAAGACTAATGTTTTCATCGGGTGTAATTTTCCGGCATGTGAAGAGAACAGCCTTGCCTTTCTCTGGATTTACTTTGACTCGCCATTCGTCCAACCATTCATCCAGGTCGTCCGTGGCTTTTTGTAGTCTTGAAATAATCACATCGGGTGATTTAGAAGAATAGAGAAGAGCTGTGTCATCAGCAAACTGTGTCATTTGAACCCCATGCGTCAATCTCGAAGGCATATCGGCAAAGTATAAGATAAACAGCAACGGTGATAAAATAGACCCCTGAGGCACCCCTGCCTCTATATTTCGAGAAGTTGATATATGGTCAGAAATTCTGACTGCCAGTATTCTGCGGTTTAGATATGAAGCAATCAGCCTCACAAGACGCAGAGGGAATTTATCCCTGTACAATTTAAAAAGAAGGCTCTTGTGCCAAACCTTATCGAAGGCTTTTTCGACGTTGAAAAAGACCACTCCTGTGATCTTTCTCAGTCCAAAACCTCCGATAATTTGGTCTGTCACGCGGTTTAATTGATGGACAGTTGAATTTGAATGGCCCCATCTGAACCCATGTTGGTGGGGGGAGGGAGAAGATTGTTAACTTTCGTGTGATCCTGTAATCTGTCCAAGATCACCCTTTCTATGACCTTACTTAAGGTACATAGTAAACTGATAGGCCGGTAGTTTTGTGGAAATTTCCGGTCTTTTCCTGGTTTGGGGATAGTTATCACCAGTGAGCTTTTCCAATCTAAAGGAAAGTGCCCTGTTTGAAGAATCGCATTTGCAATATTGGTGAGTGCCATTATTGCTTTGTGCGACAACGATTTCAAAGCTCTGTTCGTTATCTTATCGGAACCAGGGGCGGTTCGAGCTTTAAATCTTTTGATAATTTCTCTGATTCGTGACGGGCGAACGCTTTCCACCTTTTCGTCGTCGTCCTCGGCGTTTAGGAAGTTTCTGACAGCCCTGTGGACCCGATCGATATGATCCAAATCAGTGTCCCTTGTGAATACCTCGGAACATTGGAGTTCGAAGCAGTCGGCGAATGCCTCAGCTTTTCCTTCTTTGAACCCCATTTTTGCCAAGAATAGCTGGGATGGGGACTCGCCTGTTGCGTAAGGCCTTGGAGATCCTCCACATTGGATGATCATTCTCTGTGAAAGATTCCATGGTATTTTGCCAGCACAAATTTTTGTGCAACCTTATCGCTGTTCTCACCTCGCTGTGGAGCGCGTTCATAATTTTGCAATCTCTGGGGTTGCGATGCCTCTGCCATTGACGTTTGGCGGCATTTCTACGTCTTATCAATGCATTAGCGTCGCGGGATAGTTCTAGAGGATCATCGACGCGAACCTGATGGGTCTTAGAGGCCTTTTCCGTGGCTTTGCGAATTTAAGTAGTAAAAGTTTCGACGGCTCTTTCCAGATCATCGACTGTATATATTGGTGCAAGCCTGCTTATGCTCACTTCCAGAAAACGAGAAAAGAGAGGCCAATCTCTCACCTGTCCCCATTCCGTAGAGCTCCAATATTACAGGGTCGTGGTCGGAGCTCATTGCATCGACAGCGCGTATATCGTATGTTAGGTTGACGTTCTTGAATATTGCTATGTCAACTTTCGACCTTTGCAGTTTGTCCTCAAGCTATTCCACGCCGGGTGCTTAGAGTTGAAATCCCCAGCGATACTTGTGGGGTGAGGACTGTCGAGAATTGCATCAAAATCTTCCATTTCAATGCGATTTTGTGGCCTGATGTAGGCAGACGCAGTTTTGAGTGTGCCTAACCCAGGCACAGTCACCACTATCGCGTTTGATTCTAGCGAGAGAGTGTCTGGGGTTACCACCTCGGAGTGGTCCAATGATCTTTTAGCCAAGATCATTGTACCCCTCCCCAGTGGCACCGGCGACGATTCCAAGTACGTGAAAGTATTTGGGAATCTTTGCACTTGATTGGGCCGCTGAACCAACTCTGATATCAACATAATATCAATGTTCTCATCGCAGAAGAACTCTTCCACCTCGCCCATTTTATTTTGATTGGTATTAGCATTCCAAAAACAAATACGGAGTAATACATCGGGCGTATTATCCATTATTGTTTAGCTAAACTAGACAAAAAGGAAGCCATCAGCTTTCCTTGCGCCTCTAAGAAAGCGGCAACCTGATCCGCGACAGCTTGCTGTGCTGGAGGAGCTACAGCAGAAGCGAACGATTTGTTCGCAGTTACGTTAGCAGGATTGCGAGGACCTGCTGGCTGAGCGGACGCTTGAGCTCTTAAGGGAACTTGGGCCGGCGCGGGTTGTGCTGCCGGACCTAGTTTCTTGCCGTTCGAGGCCATCATTCTGATGTAGGCCTTGCAACTCTTATAATTAGCGGGATGCGGGCCATTACAATTAGCGCATCTGGCTATGGAGCCACTGGGGCAGGCCGCCGACTGGTGGGGCCCCGCGCAAATACGACACACCAGTGTCCTCACGAAACAGCGATTCGCTGTGTGGCCGTGCCTCTGGCACTTGTGGCATTGGGGAATGCCGCCACTGCGCTTTTTACGCTCGACGTCGACCTTAAAGCCGCACAAATCGTCGAGGTCCATAATCTCTGCGCTTTTAGAGGTTTTTGGTAACTGAACCGAAACCATATGGAAACGAATAAATTCGTTCCCCATACGATGGACGTTTGACGGGCAATATCCTGCGGATTCCAGGGCCAGTCCCACGTTTTTCTCAGTGAGGAACTCTGGAACATGTTTGATAACATATTCCAGACATTTTTCACCGGCAGTCGCCCAAGTGTGAAAGCCGTTAAGACGCGCGTTTAGGACGTCGGTTGCCCCTCTGTGATCGGCGCCCGTGGCAGGCGATATACGAATACCATTCCGGGTATTAAAATATTAATTTTCTTCTCACGGAACACTTTAGATAATTCTGGGTATGAACCTTTATCGTCCAGAACTATCGCTGGCGGACGCGCTTTAGAGTTCGCGAGTGTTGACGCGGGAATGGTCGGATCAATATCATCATCGACGTGGTTGAGATTCAAAGCAGCAGGCTTGAACCTCACCTCAATGTAGCCTTGTCTGGCATTCCCCTTTAGAGCGGGGGCGGCGCTTTTGGGGGCAGAAGGCCTCTTTGCCTTTTGGCCTGATGGGCCGGCAGTGAAAGCCTCTGACGGCTGGCGATTCGCAACCGCTGATGGCAGTTGGGGATTGGCTGATGGCCCTTTATGTAATTTAGAATGGGTTGACTCACCCCTTGTGGTCTTACGTTTCTTATGGGAAACCATAATGTAGCCATCCTGGTCCACCTGGACTCCGCTGGCGGACTGGGATGAGATGATCTCCGGGGCAACGGCCTCCACGGACATCATGAAATCGACATCCTCTAGATGTGGACTGGAGGCGGATCCTGAATTATAAATCGGACCAGGGGTGGCACCGGGGGCGGCAGAATTTCCGGGGGCGGCAGCATTTCCGGGGGTTGCGCCGTCAGCGGCGACATTTCCGGGGCGGCACCGGGGGCGGCAGCATCTCCAAGGGCGGCAATTTTTCCGGGGGCGGCTACTACCCTGGGGTAGCTCCGGAGGCGCCTAATTTTTGGGGGCGGCAAGTACCCCGGAGGCGGTAGCAGGGGCGGTATTATCTCGCCCCTCCTGTGACGTCTCCTTCTCTTGGGGGGCGTCGGAGCCGCTTCCTGGATCCTCGTCGGAAGCGGATAATACCATATCCTCATCCTCGGATGTGGAAACGGCGCTGTTAGCGGGGGAATTGCTGTTGGCTAGAGCAGCAGCAGCGTAGTTGTTAATGGTGACGGCCTGCGACGCTATTGTGAGGGCCATCTTGTTGATTGTTATCTGGAGTGTCTCTAGCTTCTCAGACATCGCGGCTAGCAGCTGTTGATTCTCCATCAGCTGCGATTCTAGGAGCTTGTAGGCCCTGGATTTAGAAATTGAGCGGTCATCGGACCTGTCCCTCTCGTAGGATTGAGACCGTTCATTCTTGCGATGACGGTCCCTGGATTTTTCGGACTCCTCTAGAAAATTCTTTGCATTACCCCTCTCCGCCATTGCAGAGGGTTGGAAGGTACTGAGACGATCTGGAACAGAAATGTTTTCGTATGGCAAAATTGCTCTTGGCAAACAAAAAATTAAAATATAATTTTTGCAATAATAATTGCAGTTAAGTAGAAAATCGTTGTGGCTGGCTGGTAGCTGGCGTAACGGATTGAAGCTTCTCTGTCGGCTGCTGGCAGTCGACCAATTTCAGTCAATTTTGGATCGGCAATGATCTGAACAGCTATTTTTTTTTAGGCATGGGTGGGGAATCTTCTAAAGACTTCGATTCCAGGACGTGTCGGATTCACCTTTTTAAGAGTGCCTACCGACTAAACTCCACCCAATCTGAGTTTTGCTTGGAAGTTCGAGACCTTTTGGCTCATGTACCTTCCGTTTAGAGATGTGTATGTAGGAGGTTGTTTAGGAGTCACCTTATAGGCCAGGTTAGGATTTTGTTTTTGGATGTGATTTTACCCACATTATATTAAATTCACCGGTAGTTTGTGGACAAATTCTTTTTGATCTGGTTTGGCGAGTCTTGCCAGATCAGGATTGGAGTGAACCGCAAAGTTTTTGAAGTACTTTTTGGCCAAAGCTTCAGTGTGTTGACAATAAGAAGGAATCTCAAGGTCTGTCCGAATGTCCAGATTTTGAACAAAGGTCCTGTGAGCATCTTTGGAGTTTTGCTTTGAAAAGCTTCTAAACGGTTTAAGTGGCTACAACCCAAATGAGGGAAGCGTATGTGATCATCGGTCTGATGGTTGAGGTGTAAAACTGGACCTGTAAGCTTAGACAAAGAAGAAGGGACCTGGGCCGGCGCGGGCTCGGCTGTGGGTCTGGATTTTGCTACCTATCCATAAGCGGTTATTGCTCTTAGGTATGCTTTGCATCTCTTTGGCCTGAACATAGGGGCAGGCCACCGATCAGTGGAGCCCCAAACATATTCTGCAGACCTGATCTGAGCTACATCTGTTGGCAGTGTGTCCTCTGGCAAAGCTGACATTGTAGAACGCCGTTTAATTTTTTTCGACTGCAATTTTCAAACCATTAAGTTTAGGATCTCCGCGCTTTTTGGGTTTTTTTTTGTTTGTTTTTTTTTGTGCTAAGAGGAGAATTTTCCTAGAGACTCACAAAGTGTCGGATTCACCCTCACGGGCGCCTACCGACTAAACTCCCTCCGAATGACTGCTGGAAGTTCGCCCTTTTGTGGACATAGCCTTCCAAACTGGTTGTATGCAACACGGGAAACTTACATAATGCACATATGTGCCAACCATATAGGTGTTGCCTAGAATAAATGGGGTCTAGGTCTGAGTTTCAGACTGACGGGCCGGGTCTGAAATTATTAGACGTCTAGTCGTCTAATAGAACTTTGAAGCTTTTATTAGCTTGGCAAAGTCATCATTACTTGCTTGCCATAAGCGAAGTAACAGCTGATTTTTAGCTGATAGAAGAGGGGCGCTAGGCGCCGATTCCGCTGCCTATGCAACGTTGGCAACGGTGACATTGTGCACAATTTCGGGACTTTTGCGTTTGACCTCTGTGGTCACGCGAAGCCCGAGCAACTTGGATAGAAATATAATTTCTCTGTTTTGAGCTCCCTGGGGAAGCTGGACGTACACCATTGGGAAAGATTTCCCGTCCCTGCCCATGCGTGTCGTTGAAACTGGAGTGTAAACCTAAGGAGCTGGTAACCGGACCAGAGTTGGTCGGCTTTGCCTTAGGGGTGGGCCGGGTTGAAGACTCTTTGGCTTTGGTGGCTGATGGCCTTAATGGTGCTGAAGGCACCTGACTTAAGGGGCCGGCTGAAGGCCTCATATTAACAGAATTAGGCTCACCCAGTTTTTTCTTCTGTTTCTTCTTTCTTTTGGAGTGGACCACCACGGTAAAATCATCCTCGTCGAGGCGGGGCTCCATCTGGGTGGTGGCATCGTTGTCCTGTGACATAAGCGAGTCGTTGTCATCGGAGCTGATGTCCTTTTACTCGGCTGGCTTCTTGAGGTAGCTGGAGGTTTGACAGCAGTAGGTGGAAGTGGTGGTTCCATCCTCTTAACCTCGGTGGGAGCGGCCGGTGCTATTGCGCTATTGTTGCCGCTTTGGCGGCGGCGGCGCTGACCCTAATCTTCTTCGTAATGTCGTAGAGGGACTCATCGAGCTCAAGCTTGCGTTGCTTGACGTCATCAGCGAGCAGGTCGATCTGCTCGGCGCTGTCATCGACCATCCAAATGATGGATTTCTCCAGGCTTCTGAAGTCGGCAGCTTGAGCGGCCAGCTGCTTCTGCATCTTCTGGAACTCAATATATAGGTATGCGAGAACCTCGCTGTCGCTCATCTTTGGTGGGGGGATCCATTCTGAAAGAAATCTGAATTAATTAATTAACCAAAATTAATTAATTCATTCAGTTGAATTAAATTTACAAATAGCTTGATTTGTATTCAAACGCGTTAAGCTATCTGTCGTCGCTTTGAGTGGTGCAATTAAAATTGCATTTGATGCTGCATCTACCGGGCTGCGGGCTCGCTTGAGAGTTGGCTTGATGTAGACTCGTCGGCTGCTGGCAGTCGACTCGGTCGGCTGACTGAACTGTACTCTGTTTTTTTTTTTGGGGATTTGCACGGCGACCATGGAGAATCTGATGAATGGGTTCCCCATTCAATGGACATTTGTGGGTTTAAAGCCCAGTTCCTCTAACGCTTTGCCAACGTCCTCCTCGGTGAGTTAGGTTGGCACCTTAAGGATCATCACTTCCAGGCTGGGTTCCTCAGAAGTTGCCCAAGTGTAATGCTTGGTTTCCTTTACTTTCATCAACGCAATCGCTGCCCAATGGTCGGCGATTGTTGTGTGTTGAGTACAAATACCCTAATAGGAATGCGTGGCTAAAAAATAATTAATATTATTTGCCTTAAAAATGTTTCTTTTGTTTGAGAATCATTGCCGGGGGGCATGATGTCGTGAAGACGACTGCCGGTGAGTTGTCGGTTTTGGATACGGAATCGTCACCATCGGGGTTGGGGTTTGAGACGACAGGCCTAAACCTCACCTCGGTGATATCTTTCCTTTTTTTAGCGGGGGCGTCGCCATTGGTGGAGTAAGGCTTTGTTGCTTTTTGGCCTGAAGAGCCGGCAGGATTAGCCGCTGATGGTTTTTTAGACGCAGCTGCTGGCTGCGGCTGGGGTTTGGCTGAGGGCCCTTTATTAGAAAACTTGGTTGTTTTCTTCTTTTTCCCTTTGACTAGGGTTTAGCTATCATTGTCTGGAAATCTCTGTTTTGCAGCGACTTTCGGCTGGGTGTCTATGCGGGTGGCGTCTTGTTCGGGCTCCTGGTGGCGGTTGTTGTTGTTCTCATCCTCCAAAAGCAAATTGGGAGCTCGTCGTTTCATCTTGCCGCTCCCCTGTTTGAGGACCGTCAAGTCTATTCGATTGGTGGGGGCAGTAGCGGTGGAGATGGTGTTAAAGACAGCAGACTGCTGGCCCGAAATTCATTGTTTTGCTCCCTTATTGCTACCATCTGGTCGCTCATGTTCTTTATCTGCGCTTGCAGGAACTTGATGAGGTCTTTGGTCTTCTGTTGCGGTTTTTTCTCTGGGACCGATCGCGGTGCTCGGTCCTTCTCCAATTCTTCCTGGGTGGTCATGCCATTTTTCTGCGCAACAGTTAGTGGTTTCCTTTTGCCTGCCATTGCAGTTCATGGAAGCCGTAAAATATTTTTTTCCGTTTTCTCAAGCTGGGCTTGAAAAAGCGGAAAAACAGAAATTAGTTTTAATTATTAATAATTATTTTCACCTTTTGGTGTTATAATCATTAATACTATGTCGGGTAGCAATGAAAATTGCTAGGTGAAGTTTTTTTTGGATTGCAGTGTCAGCTTGGCTCTTGCTCTGGCTTTAGAATCAATGCGTGTTAACTCGTTTCTGAACAGAAGTAAAAAACTTTTGACATTTATTAAGAATCCTAATTTTCAAAATACTTCGAAGCTATGTTGACAACATTGTTGTTTCAGAGAAAATTATGTGAGATTGTACACCTAGAAAACGAATTGAAGTAGATTTAGTTATAAATTTGTTGTTTAGTTTAATATTTGGTATTGATAAGACCTCGAATTTAGATTTTGAAACAATAAAAAGTTGAGTTTTTTTAGAGTTAAAATTGACCATGTTGAAAGTGCCCCATTTAGATATTGTTTTGAGGTCTTTGTTTATAGATGCTACAGATTCTAACCTAGAAGTTTCAAGATGTTCTGCCATATTTGTAGATATGGTCTATGGAAAGTATGAAGTATGAAGTACTATTGTCTACAAAACTAGGAATAGGATTTTTAGTTATTTTAAGAAGTTTATTAATGTAAATTAAAAATAAAGTTGGTAAAAGAGCAGAATCATGAAAAACACCATTATTTATGGTTTTGGGGTAATTTTTTTATTATCAAGAAAACTATTGATGAGATTTACAGTTTTTTATCAAGATCTATACAATGAAGCTTATTAACAAGATTAGGATGCCATACCCTATCGAACTCTTTGGAAATGTTTAGAGCTACTGCAAGATTTTCTTCCTGTTTGTTTAAAGTAGAATTCCATTTGTGACTAACATAAGTCTAAAGATCTGTTGTCGAACGTTTTGATCAAAATCCATATTGAGTTATTTTGTTCTTAAAACTTTTCAATTTTTTTTGACAGATTGGACAATAATGCAATTGGTCTATAATTTGAAGATTCAGACTTGCCTTCCTTTTTAAAAACAGGTTAAACGTTTACAATTTTCAACAATTTGGGAACGGCAAATATTTTGGTCAAAATGAGAACTAATTCATTTGCAAATGTTTTAAGAATAATAGGTGGAATTTTATCTATACCTGATGCCTTTCTGGTATTTAATATAATAAGATTACTTTTGCATTTTTGGTATTGCAATTGTACCAAATTTGCAACCTTTTTGACCATGTTCTTTGAAAAACGGTTTTTAAAGTTTTTGAATTAGATTTTGCAAAAGAACCAGAAAAGCAAAAATTTTGGCGTTTATCTTTTTTGCATCTAAATTGGGTTTTTTAAATTGCGTTTCAACAGACAGACTTTTAGTTTTTTAAAGATTTTTTATCTAGATCACAAAAAAGCCCATAATCTGCTAGAAGCGTAGCCTCAATATTAACAAAACTTGCTAGTTTCAAGCCCACAACATCAACTCCAGGAACATAAACTATTGAGAGAAATTTACCAACCGCAATAAGCTCAAACCAGAAGGCAATTGCAATCTACAGTGCAAAATTTCCAAGAAAAAGCCAAACCCACAACTTATTTCTCAAGCATTTCCACCAGCCCAAAAACCGTCCTTAACCAACGTAAAACGACTTGCAACAAAGACGCCCCAAACCTACTTCTCCAAAGAATCAGATAGATAGTCAAAAAATGTAACCTTTCCATCCCGCAACACCGGAACAACTTCCTGACGCTTCTACAAAAAAATCCATATTGGTTGCCAGATTTTGGTTTCCAAATTAAAATTCAAAAAATCAAAGCAGTTTAATATGAAAGTAGATTGAATAACTTCCAAAATGGTAACTAAAAACTCTTTTTTTTGTTTTGTCGTATTGCAACAACTCTTTCTTAGACATTTTGGACAAAACTTATGATATGGTTTTGGCAAATTTTTTATTGTAAAACAAAAAAGCGGCAAATAGTTTTTAAGTTATATTTTAAGAGACAATTAGTGTCTATGGATACTTTTTGATGTATTACTAATCAAAAACAGTGATGCATTGTAAAAACAAAATTTGTAAAAATTATTTTTGGAATGCTAAAAAAAATTTTGAGAAAAAAATTTTGAAATTAAAAATATTGGTTTGAAAGTTTTTAAGAGTTCATAAACTTCTTGATTTACCACTACACGCTAAAATAGATGTGTTGAACTAGTTCCAAAAAAACAATTATTAAATTGACTAGAAATTTCATTAACTTTTGGGACGCGTACAATACAAACAAAACAGTGGTTGCTCAGAAAAAAATCAATTTCAAAAACCTACTATTTGTTTCCAAAACTAAATACACTAAACTAAACTTCTAAGATTTAAAATTTTAAAAAAATATCAATTATCTTTGCTATCATACGATGTCTTGGTCATACAAGACTCACTGATGAGGTTTGTAGAACCAAAACAATTTTCTGTGCTTGACCCTTGGCGGCTATGATCGTTTGAATAAATTATTTATTTCATGATTTATTTTACACTAACAATATAAATAAAAATAATTTTATTTCATATTTATACAATTGCTTTGTAAGATCTTATCTCATAGTAATAATACAGATTGATATTATTTTTAGTACGTAGAAATTATATCAAAGTACATTTATAACTAAGGTCTTATTGAGATAAAAGTTGACCGACATATATCAAGTTGAATTGGGGTTGGTGGTTCCCCTAGCTAGATGATATTAATATGTGCATTTTCGAAATGATATCTGCGTGAAATGGGGGTTAAAAGTCGACCGATATATCTGAAAAAAAGAAAAATCAATAGACTTCTTCCTGTGGCGAGGAAAGCCGGTGTGGCATGTGGACCACAATGATAGCTGTCGAGGGGTAATTGGTAATTGTAATTTAAAAAGAAACATCATTTTTGATAAATTAGTTTTATGTATCAAAATGTGTGTAGGATATTTGTAATATATAATAAATCAGGTTAGGACTATTAATTTTTATTTGTGTTCTTAGTGTGACAGCGAAAACATTAATACAATAAGATGGGGTGTCTTAGGAAGGGCAATTTGGAGGACGGAGTGGTAAGATCAATACTCAATTATTGGTGCTTGATAAACTTTAGTCCGTTGATGGTCAACTAACGCCACATACTGATCGTTAGCCACCCTGTGTTCTTAATTTTTCGTCTCTGTCTAACAACAGGGGGTGCCGGTCTGCTGGTAGCCGGTGCTCTTTTTTTTCCTGTTCTCTCAGATGTGGACTCGAATATGTGCAGATATAATAAATAGTTGTGAGTGTAAAAGTTTAATCGTATACCGTAAAGGTTAAGTATCAATTTGCAAAAGCGTGAATGTAGAAAAACATCTGAGAGGTCACTGTAACTAACAAGAATATTCCGATGTATATACGATCCGCAACCTAATAGAATGTGGATAGAGAAAAGGGACGCTGGCGACGAAGCAGAACGTAATGGGCAGCTCGATGACCAGAAGACATTTACAACGGTTGACGGAAGGAGTATATCACCGCATGAAGTTATGGGACCCCTGGGCTACTGACCCACCCGTTCCTTCGCTTATCCATCAGCTTTATTGCCCCCAGCTATTGGAGAGGCGTCTCCTATTGTTTACGGTATTTTTAATATTAAATGCTTTTCTTGCTATATCCACGACTTTCTCTATTCATCATTAATTTCATTATTTAATAACACGTGGGTTGCCAAATTGCCTTCAATTTATCTAACGCATAGTATAGTGTCAACTTGTCATTAAAACGCATTCAGTCATCAAAGCTAATTACGCGAATGAAAAGGTTTTCGATTAATAGAAAGAGAGCAAACTTCCTCGTAAGAAGCATTTGGTGATTCTCGTCACCTCTAACCATCTTCCTATTAATTGCCATGTTGTGATCCGGCAGGGGGAGAATGTTTGGGGGTTGAGGGTGGTGTATGCCGGCGAAGGGTAGCTTGATGAACACTGGCAATCACACGCCTATTCTCGCACAGAAAACATTCGCGAAGGAATCAAAATGAACTCGAATGAGAAAAACCAAGAAAACAATATGACCCTTTGATTACACCAGGGTACATGGAATAATAATACTACTACAGTCCAAAACAAGTTAAACAACCATATATTTAAACAATTGACACATATAATTTATCATAAACTCTTAAAATTTATTTATTTTATTTTTTTGTTTTCATAAATTAATATTTCAACATATTCTTTGGTTTTAAATATTACACATTTAATTCCTTATTTAGAAACTATCAAACTAAACTAAACCATATCTAAAAGTGCAACCTTCCCCACAATAGATTGAAATTGCCATTTCCTATTATGTTTTATATGAAAAAACTAAAAATTAATTATTTTATGCTTTTTAAAAAAATCTTTTTTTCTAAATACTGTTCTGCTACTGTATACCAATTACGTCTTGTAAACCAGAGTACAGAACTAATTATATAAGTTTGTCCTTCGCTATCATGCAATGCCGTGGTCATACAAGGCACACTGATGAGGTTTGTAGAACCGAAACAATTTTCTGTGCTTGATCGGTGGATAGAGTTTGAATAAATTATTAATTCATTTTATAGTACTACTGTTAGTATATCAAAACCAGCAGATTGCCCTCTCAAACTAACACTATTGCACCGTAGCCTCGGCTATAAAACTACAAACTTTTTCTTCTTCCACACTTTCATACAACGAATTAGCGACCATCTTTGGACAATATTCTTTAGACTACTTTTGATCATTTTTTGGTTACCGACGCTAATAGGTATCAAAGCCTAAGGACCCAAAAAATTTCTAAGTTCTTTTTTTCTCTTTCCAAAATTATGACGACAACCAATCAAGAGGTACTAAATGAACAAATTTATGCAATTTGGAAATATAAATACGTCAAAAAATAATACACCCCAGGAGGTACCGGAAACGAACAATCTTCCACTGCTAAGGCAGTCCGGTCTACGGATCTTGGGAGAAGCAACGATCTGACAACCAGCCTAAGTTCACACGACGACCAAGCAACAGTATTTAAAAGAAGACCAAGAATTACGACAAGATCTCTTCTCGAGGCAATAAAGGTAAGAGCATCAGAAGGCCAGAAGAAAGCTGCAAAGACAAAGACAGCTGTCCCATCGCAAGCAAAAAACAAAAAAGTAAAACCTGAATCCAAGATCCTGTAGAAGCAAATAAGGAGAAGGCAGAAAAAAATGCAAGCACTTCAATCAAAAAGAAACAAAAGAATGAAGATGGGTGGCACCACCTAAAAATGCAAGCTTTAAAAAAGCAAGGCAGACTACAAGCTCATAAAAATAAGCTCAAGCTAGAACAGATAAAAAGTGATAGAGGTTTTCTCTCTGCCAAAATGTTACAAATGTCATAGACTTGGTCATAGGGTAACGGAGTATAAGGATACAGATGGCAAAATCTTTAGAAACTGCGGTAGTACTGAGCATAAATTGAAAGAATGCAACAGCCAACATAAGTACTACCTGTGCAAGGTAGAGGGTCCAAAAACGAAAAGCTTGAAACGCATCCCATGCTGGACAGGGTATATCAGTTTTGGGAGGATAATTGTTGTCTATAATTGCAATTTGTTTTATTTTTACTTTTTTTTAAATGCAGGTCTTGGAAACAGGTTTTCAAAGTAATGGATATTTGATTTTAAAGTCATAAGTCATAGCTAAACTACTTTATCAAGCTTAAAGAACATAGTTACGCCCTTATTTTAAATATAGGTCTCCTTATCTTTATAAGAATTATTAAAAAAATCATATTTGATTAAAAACTTTTTGAATACGCCATAGTTAGGTTTTACGCTGTATTAGTCAAACATTTAAACTAACTAACTTAGTTCAATAGTGGTTAGGCTTTATTGCTGATTTCTTGTGCACATTTGCTAAGGTTAGTTAAGCAATGTGAACGCGGCTCACTTTTCAAGGGTGGTTTGATAGTGGTATGCGAATGGATAACGTTAACACTGACGGAGTAGATTTCTGTTCTTGTGTCCAACAAGAACAAAAATCTACTACGTGAGTCTACATCTTGTTTACTGTGATTAATAGTTACACTGTTTAGGTTTATCGGGATATGCAACTTTTGACTCTTGCTGTTCATTTCAATCTAACGAACATCATATTTGCTACAGTTTGGTTGGGTACTCGCATTATGTCAGTTGAAGACAATATTGAGCAATGGTTTGGATTAAACTTTATTCAACTATACTAATTATGGCTGATACATATTGGTCAGGTATTATGCTGTTTTAAGTTAATGTTGCGTCCTGGCTTCAGTTAACATTCTTTAATTTTTTGTTGATTGTGTTTTTAGCATAGAAATCAAAATGTCAGTCAGTAGATGAAATGTAATGTTCTTCTGTTTTTTTAAGCCAATATTTCTTTTTCAATTGTTTATTGAATAGATTCTTGTCCGCCATAAAAATCAAAATGGCGCAATCGGTAGGTGAAATAAGTTGGCTTTGTTGAATATTATGTTTATTGCAGTTTGGTCAGGTACCAAAATAATGTTAGCTGAACTAGTGTTTGGCATAGACACTTAAATGACGCAGTTGGTAGGTGGGCAGTTTTTTTTGCATTTGTTTTGAGTAGGAAAAAGTAGTTGAGCCTATGTGTAACGTAAAATCAATTGTTGTGTCTCGGTTCTATGCTCTTAACATGTCAATGTGGTTTTGGCTTGTTCCAGGTTAATCCACTTTTGTGGGTATATACGTCATTGCAATCAATGTCAATGGCAAAAAGTCTTACTTATTATCGATATATTTGATCAAAGTATTTGTTCGTTACGGTAAATTGTGCAAAAATACTTTCATGTAGTTATATTGGACAGGTTGTCTTTGATATCTTCTTTGATGGAAATATTTAGAAATTTTTGTAAGACACCAAATTAGCGCAGTCGGTAGGTGGTGTTCTCATTCAACAATTGCTTCAGCTTTCCGCTATTGACGCTTGGTTCCTGTAACTAGATGTTGGACACATAATTTACGATATCATTTAGCATCTATGGGTAGTGCGCAAATTCCGTTTTGCAATAGGTATTGACGGAATTTATTTTGTCTTTCATTCTCTCGGACATTGCTTTGGGATATCTTTTCACAAAGGATGGCTGTTCAGTAGATATTTCTAAAGGTTGCAGTTTCTCCTGGTAATGGGGTACGGTAATTTCTTGTTTGATAGTCATTTTGCGGTTTGACGATTGTTACTATTAATAGAGAAAAAAGGAGGAATTATTTTAAAACAAACAGCTCTAGGACATTGTTGCAGATTTTTTGTTTGCTTTATGAGTCGTTTAAAAATTAGGAGCACCGTCAGATTAATTTTTAGTTAACTTTGGTTCTTCGTAATATAAGTCTGCCGCAGTTGTTACTATTACTCAATTTAGATTTGTCCAATTTGTTAGTAGTTTCGATTGCCGTTGCTTAATTCAAAAAAAAATTGGCATGAGGTTGCATTCTGGTACTTTTAAGCTAATGCCTTCTTTATAGAAAATGTACGGGAAATTCTTATAAGACACCAAATTTGTGCAATTGATAGTTGGTGTTCTCGTTTAATTTTGTGGTTAACGGCATTGTAAAAAAACTTAAGTTAAACAAGGGTTGGATACCCAGTTTAGATTTGTCCAAGGACACAACCGTTAGTAGACAGTTTTTTTATTGATTCCATATTTGATAGAAATTTTAGCCAATACTGGCACAATGTCGCCACCTAGTACGTTTAAGCTAATGTCTTCTTTGAAGTGAATATTTTGCAAATTCTTCTAATACACCAAATTGGCGCAGTCGGTAGGTTGTCGATAAAAAAAAGTTAAGGACAGTGGTATTAACCGATAATGAGTGAAAGTTTTATCTGTTGGTAGGGACATATGCATCCATTATCACTGGCGTTTTAGGGACATATAACTCCAGTGATAATGGATGCATGGTAGTCATACTGATTGAACTCTTTCTCCCATGAATCTGTACGTAGGTTCTTTAGAGTATTAAGAATGTACGTGGTGTGCCAGCCATATAGGCGTTACATAGTGATTGTAGAGAACTTGTACCACAACTATGTCTGGAATTCAGGATAAGTAGTCTTTTTCTAGCTTTTTAGACTAGAAGATGCATTGAGGATAAATAAATATATCTTATTGAAATTAGCTTTGTTTGCTTGAACCAAGAAGAGGAGAAGCTGATGTTTGACTGACAAAGTTTTGCGGCTGGTTTTTTGTTGCCTGCATACGATTTTTTTAGTCGAGATTGGCTTGCCTTCAGCTTGAGATAAGCTGGGCAGCCTTTATAGCTGGTAGTATGCGTCCCATTGCACGCAGCGCATGTTGCTACATCCTTTGTGGGTTTGCAGGAGGAGTTGGGATGTGCTTCGAGGCATTTGACACAGACGTATGGGGAATTGCATTGGCCATAACAATGGCATTGCACAACATCTTTTGACTTGAGAGACAAGATCTTTTGACTGGTTCCATTCTGAACATTGGAAAAGGTATCTCATTTCTTCCTATACGTTTGACGGAGAGTGGAGCGTACCCTAGAGTGATTAACTTTTTTTGCACCGCTTCAGCCTTGATGCGTTTGGGTACGTTCTTGATAATATGATTTAGTATCTTTTTGGACTCTAACTAGCACACGCTTTGATTTGCCTTGATCGTGGACTTTTTTGGCTGATGGCCTTGATGGCGCTGAAGGCACTAGACATGCGGTCAGGTGCTTTTAGAAAAAACTAAATGAAACTCCTTCGTATTATTATTATTATTTTTGTTTTTTTGCTTTTTTCTTGTTTGGCGCCTTGGTTGAGACGGGGTTTTTGAATGGGTCGTGACTCGTTTGTTCTGGTGGACTTCTATCACTTTTTCGGTTTTAGAGGTGCTGGGTTACAAATCATCTTGTTGTTTCTGGTTGCGTAACCGTCTAACTTGAAGCACTGACATGTGTTTCGCGCAACAAACACTTAACTACCCATCCACCACACCGTGCGTTTACGTAGTATATTAATATAATATAATTATTTTCTAAATCATTTTACAACGGCCGTTGCCGCTTATTGTCAACTGTACTATTTTGTCGTCAATTTATGCGACAGTGGAAAATGAATTAAGATTTTTTTTTTTCATTTTGCTTCTATTTCTCCTATTTTACTACGCTCCACTGGAGTAGTGTCTTCTCACTTGATTTTTTATTAATTAACTCTGCACATAGCTATAAATATATTTTGTGCAATTAACAAATTTAGAATCTTTTCCTAGCATAATGCCAGAATTCCCATAATTAGATTAATACTTCAAATACCAGTGCACTTAGCATGCTCTCAACAAATGCCATTGTATGAATAACAATCTTTTACAGCCTAGTACAACCCTAACTCTCTGCAGCGTACCTGGCATGATACAACTATCAAGTACCTCAATGTCAATGTTTTTTGTTTTTTACATCTTCAATAATAACCTTAGACAGTTGTAAAATTTTTCAATTATCTCATTGTAGATGTACTTTGTCACACAACTAAGACCTACTTGGTTTACGTCTGAATAACGTACCATATGTACGTAAATAACAATGTATACAATACATTAACTATTATAAACAATGCGTCGGTTATCACAAGGTAGATGGTATACATAAATATTTGCCTAAAAATAATTTGGAATAGGTTTAACAAACAAGCAACAAGACAAAAATTTGCATCAAAACTGTTAGTTATTAGATCCTGTTCCAAATTTGCAGAAATTTTAAGGAATGTTTTGGATAGTTTTTTGTCTTTTACTAAATTGTTAATCTTTCTAAACGCTATGATCTAATTAGATTAATATTGTGTTTTTGAATGTTGTAGCAAAAAAGTTTGCTATTGTATTTACTTGATGTACTAAAATCAAAATTTTGGCATTGATCTTCAAAACAAATTTTAGGTGATCAACTTAATGGTTACTTTGTTTTTAGCCTGGATGTTGTGGCAAAAGAATTTGCTACTATGTTTACGTGATGTAGTTGAATTAAAATTTTTGCATTACTCTTTAAAGCAAGTTCAGTTGGTTAACTTGGCTTAAATTTTGAATATACCTACTCATAAGCTTAACCTAAATGTAGCCATCAAAATAATCTTAAATGGGTTCCACAAACAAGCAGGTATTATAAAAGGTTTGCATCAGAAGTGTTGATCAAAAATTAGGTGTTTGTCATCAAAATTTTGTTTCAAATCTGCAGAAAGTTTGAAGAATTCTTTGGGTAATTTTTTACAAATTTTTGATTTTTTAGTAGGTTATGTGTACATGATCTAAATAGATCAAAAGAGTTTGCTAATACGTTTACATAATGTAGTTTAATTAAAATTTTGGCATTGTTTTTTGAAGCAGATGTTCAAATGATCAATTTGATGACTACTTTGTTCTTGATCTGATGTTATTGTAACAATGTAGCAAAAAAGTTTGCTATTACTGAGTTTTCCAGTACACAAAATGGACAAACTATTGTCTTAAATGTATATTTTATTGAGTTTTTTTGCCAAAACTTAGAAATATTGGAAAATTAGACACCAAAAAGTGCGTAAAAATCGTCAAATCAGAAATGATTTTTTAGAAGGTACAGACCGAGTAGGTACTTAAGGAGTTAAGTTGCGATGCCTTACGTATGACGTTGGTAGTTACCCACATTTATGCAGTAGAGGTAGCGCGCAATTCCAAAGAAGTTATAAGAACGGTAGGAGTTTGACTAGGAGTTAACTGGTGTGGGGATGCAGAAACCGTTATTTTCTATAGTAAACCAGTGCAGAAAAGAACAGTGCAGGTGCAAGCAGCTGTAGAAATAGCGGCAAACGTTGGTGAGCCAAAACAGGCAAAACATACGCAGCTGGAATGATTGTACATACAGTGAAACTAAGTTTGGCTAAAAACTATTCTGCGTTGCTTGGCTTGAGTGGCGCAAACATATTGGACCGTAAGTACGGATGAGGTTTTATCTGCAATACGTAAGGATTTATTAGTGGAGGAGCAACCAAAAACTGTACAATTACAGCAAAACAGAAAGAGACTCATACCAAAATTTAAAGAGTGGATAGGCAAAAAACTCAGAACATGATTTTTCTCGGTTTTTCTTCTGGGTTTAATTCTTTATCAAGGTCAAGATGTGGGCTTCAAGGTTGGAAATATTTGTAGCCTGTTGCTTAATGAGCTTCTCATTCTTTGCCAGCTGCCGGTACATCATTTGGAGGATCTCGTTGTTGGGGATTTTGACTTTAAAGTCGAAATAATCGTCTTTAGTGACCATGTTCAAAGAAATTTGATTATTTAATTAATTTTTTAAATAAATATTTAATTAGCATAATTAGTTTATGATCGATGTGTGACTTCAATCAATCATTATAATTATAATTGCAGTTTTGCTCTAATTTGCTGCTGTTTGAATCTAGCTTTATACTATTTAATTAAATTTATGCAAAAACTGGGTGCAATTTTTTATAGATTTTATGCTATAAATATATTTTTTGCGCAATGTGAATGGCGTTTTTGCGATTTTTTTATAAAATTTGTCAAACTGCAATAAGAGAATTTTTAATAAATTTTATAATATGCACTTTTTGATGAATTTTTTGTAATAAAATTGATCAAAAAAAGCATTAAATTGGTGTTTTGTACAATAAATTGTGTGAAATTTGAAGAATTTTGGCAATTTTTTAAGCTAAAATGTTTTATGGCGTAATGTTTTTCTTATAACAAATTAGTTTTTTGTGCAATTTTGTTGTGTTGCAATTTTAAGCTATAAATTGATTTTCTACGCGTTAATGCGGCAATTCATCATAAATGTTTAGCAGTAAATATTTCGTTTCCAAACATGTAGCAACACGAATTACTTTGCATTAGTGTGACAAACATTTGAGTTGTAATTGTTGAATTTCAATTTGTTATCTATTTAAGTAGTTGAGTGGTTTAAATGCAATTGATGTATGTGGTGCAATCGCGTAGAATTAACAATTTTAATAGAATATTGGTTTATCATCAGATGCGTAATAGAAATTGAAAATGATGGACTGAATAATCATATCCATTTGATCGAAGCCATTGAGATAATTCAGACATAGCAATGATATGTGTAATTGCATGATGATCGGTAATCGAGATGAATTTATATTGAATTAAAAAAAAAATACAATTTTGCTCATAGGCATGTGGATATGCACATCACCCCATCACGTTTAATATGTTTGGCATATTACGTATTTTCAATTATTATGCAACAATGTTGTCAAAAGCAGATTGAATTGATTAATATTAACATGCAATATTCTGTAAAGGCACTTCTTTGGCACCCGAACTGGTCATTTATCACAACATGGGGAAAACTAAATTGGAAGGGTTCGTAAAACTTGAGGCTCGTTTTAGCCGGGGGTGTCGGTGTATTACGGAACAGTATTCTGGCGGCTTTAAGTAAACGACAAGGCGGAAATGCCATGCCGTTGCCGTACGTTGTTGTTATAATGGCAGTAAAAGTATTTTCAAATAAAATGAAATAATAATCAGATCAGAAATAGCATTCGAAGATTACGTTGTCACTTGAGAGAGTGCGCAATTTTAATATTTGTAATGTTTTTTTTATGACTGGAATGTAAACGTTTACAGGTATAATGTGTATGTACTTTGCACGGAGTATAGATTGTGGGCAACGACTTACAGCTCAGAGGCACTTTTTACCGCCCCCCGTAGCTCGAGGAGTCGTGACTTGCTTCTGATCGTGACATTTAACAACCGCTCTCTGTAAAAATATACTATTTAAGTGGATATCTGTGAGCCGCTATGCGTATGCAGATTGTATCCAGGAAGTGACTACTTCACTCGATCAAACGACCACTAACAACCTCGCCACTCTCCATTTATTACAGAAGATTAAAAAATATTTATATCTTAGAAAATATTTGTTGCAAAGAAATGATATCATATATATAAATATAATCCGAGGGAACTGGTGTTTGGCTCCCTTCGATAACTTTATGTAACTGCCTTGATTCAATTCTCAATTATATGGACGTTACAGTATTTTTTGTGTGTGCCGGGGGGGATGTTGTGACGTATATAAACGGGCCCTATAAGGGCACTGTGTCGTATTTAGATGCCAATAAAAAATACCACAAACTGTTTCATAATGTATTGAATTTTATCGTTAGCCCTGTAGATATAAGGGAAGCATTGAGGAACATGATGCACCTTCAATCATGGCTATTTTCCCCCAGTCGCGCATTTGGCGGTTAAGAGATTCCATCATTCCGATCAATGTAGGACTCCTGAGGGTCGTCGCAGTCACTAGTGAGCGATGCCTGTGCTGTATGTGTTGTATATGTTTGTATGTGTTGTGTATGCTGACTAAGTGTGTAAAATACACACCTTTAACACGGTACTGACTTTGTACCAACACCGATCGGCTATGATCACTGATCACACAATATTTCCCCTTACTATACGTAAACACAACGAGGACTAACAATTTACCTTGTTTATTGAAAACGTTGTTCTATACTGTTGTATTGTGATTTACATCAGATGAATAAAATTGATAATAAGCTAATTTACACGAACCCCAACAAAGGCCATTATTGTAGGCAATTACACGTTGTTACATGATGAAGGCAGTAGATATATATAGAAAACCACCGACTCAGAGACAATTTAGGCGTTCGTGGACAACAGGACGGGCTTGGGATCGGTCTCAGTCTTCAACCAAAGGTCACGCTATAGGATACTAAATCTGCTCTACGACAAGCAAAGAATAGCGTTGGAACATGCAACACTAAAATTTACCACTATCATCCTTTAATTTTCACCCATATATTTGCTTAATGTTAGATTATATAAATTAATAATGAACACACAGCTTGAGTTTATGCCTACTCCTACTTGTCTTGACGTATCTATGTCATTGTAATATACAAGTTGACAGCGGTCCGGAATCCCGGAGTCCAAGCAGTCTCAACATTCTCATCGTTGATAACTGACAGCTAGAAGGGTTGCTAGTGAGGTATTTTCTTAGATTAATACTGACTGTGACACTGACGGTGACATGAAGGGTCACATTTAACTTACTTCAATAAAAAAAATTATTTACAAAACAATGCAACAAATCAAAATTAGAGCCACCCTAGCTATAGAATCAATACTCAATTATATTTACCACAAAAGCATTTTTAACAATTAATTAGGAAATTACTAGTACCAAGCCAAGTAAATGCAAATTTAACAGTTTATTAAATATAGCCTTGAAAAATGATGTTGGAATGTTTGCAATCGATTTGATTTGGGATCGCTGCTTTGTTATTTGCATATATTTGTGGCTCGTGATTAGCACCTTACTGCATAGACCGATTACTATTTTTTAGGGGTTCTAGTAATCCCTGGTCGTTTCTGGTATGCAATGGAAGGCAGGAAGAATGCCGAGACACGTTCGGTGATAGATGACTCCCACCAGACACCGTTTAAACACAGTTTTAATTAAATCTTGTAATTGTTTCAAACGAAACTCCCGTCAGTAGCTACGACACCGGCGAAAAAAACCACTAAGTGTTTGAAGTTGTACGTGACTGAGCGACTGTCGTGATTCTACAAAATTAACGAGTTGTTCTGACAACCCCTGTAAACTACACTTTACACTACAAGCAATTTACTAGTACAAATTAATAATCTCAATTAAATAGGAAAATTAGTCGATTTATTTAAAAATTTCTGCATGTAATCATAGGGCTGCGTTTGGCAAATTTATGCATTCAATCTGGGGGGCAAATATTACAATAATCAATTGATAGCCAGCCACTTTTTATTAGAAATTCCAATATAAGGACCGCTATTAACTGAACAGATTTAAATAATAACATAATAAGTAATATACATTTTGTGGTAGAAAGAAATAGATAGAACAGAGATGATAAATTTGCAGTTTTCGGAGAGTGAGGATGTGCGTGTGTGGTTGCTGTTGGTGTGTGATGAGTTGTATTTGTAAGGCTAGAACAAAAACGACATTGAGGAATATTGTGAGAAAACCCCAGTGTCCACAAAACGAAATTATTCCGGTAATGAACGAAGGTCAGTGTGTAGAGAAGAAAAGAAATCTAATTATGTGAACGAGCCGTATGATGACAGGCATTACAGCGACAGTCCGTGTGGACCAATAGACCAATTGATGACCAATGTCCAGTGTGTAAATTGCCACCCGAAAGGTATAACGCTTTTAATCACATGAGATTAGACTTCCAGCGCAGCTGCTCGGCCCGCTCTATTTCTCGCACGGAGATGTTCAATGGATGTTCATAAAGTACAAGATGCCATTCCCAGATATATGGGTAAACACATACACGTATTACAATTACAGTCTGGTTTCAATTCACATGACTCGTAAATTTACAAGACATACAATATACCTCGGGCTAATTACTTAAGAAGCCATTTAGTTAGCTGCTTAATTAACTTAGCTAGTTGTGTGTCAGCCAGACCAGTCAAGAAGTTGGTTTATCCACCTGTACCTATTTAGGTACATATAGGTACTGTGTTTATTGTATGCAGCGTGCTGTATATATCCCCACCTCCTACACACCCCCCGCGTCCCTCATTGCCGTTACCCTTTTGCCCCCGTTGCCCCTTGCAGATCTGTATATCTTAACAAATTGTCTGGATTAATAATTAACAAAGAGTCACGTAAATTTATCACGTCAATATTTATATTAACATACCTGCACGACTGGCATGGTTAGGGCTACGGTTACGGTTAACATCAATTTCACAGCAATATATATACGTATATATATATAGATACATCCAACAACTATCTTTACTTTATTATAACTAAATCCGATTGCTCTCATTCTTTCACACATTATGTTTTACATATCAACAAATAATATCTATACACAATAAGCAGAATACACGAACAGAACGGAAATGAAGTAATTGAGCATTATTTTACATAATTGCCTCAAGCGTTGAAGACTTTGTCATCGCATTTGCGTCCTAGAACAACCAACCAACCCTCTAATGTATGAACAGTTAGTTACCGCAAGCTAATAACATCTAATACGTCTTGATTGAATAATAGAAACCTCTAAATTAATTTACTTTAAATAAACACGTTTTCACTATTTCACCTGCGGCGGCGTGTTCGTCTCTCTTTTTTTAATTTTACATTTAATAGTTTGATCTGTAGTAACATTAAAAAAAATGAAAAGAAGTCACGATTTGTTATAATTCTAAGTAAATGAAGGCCCGGAGCCCGAACGCTGTTTACTATAAATCATGGACACATCCAATAAGTCAATATACATAAAGAACGGCTATCCTGTTAAATAGACTTGGTAAATGTGGGACAGAAAGCAATAGGTAAGTGACAGGTTTCCGAGTGACCAATGGCTCTACCAATTATCATTTGTCAAGTGCCCAGTTAATGAAATTGACCCGGAGCTACACCCCGCTCATTTACAGTCGCCCCTTTATCTTGCAACCCTTCTTGTCTGTCCACTGATTCAAAAATTACCTACAATAACACTTATCATTATTCAATATAAACTTATTACACTGCCCACGCTTCATTTCAATTTACACACACACACACACTTTTTCCGTTTAATTCAATACAATTTATCTTAACAATTAACAATTCATTAAAATCAAATCAATAGGCGAATAACGAATGTTCGCATATTGATTATCAATCAAGAAACATTTCCGCAATTCTATTATATCATATCGGTAATATCATAAAACAACAAAGCGTAATACGCCGGCTTCTCCCGAAAAAGGATGACATCTAATGAATCGCCTGTCATTCAATCAATATAATTAGATTTCTGCCTTAAAGGGTTGTGTGTGCGCCGAATAACACTAACATTACAACTCTAATGAAATAACACATTGCTATGTTTAAGTCTCCTGAGTACGAGACTACCCTAATAAACACACACGTATATATATAGACATACAACACAAACAATATAAGCAAGCAATTGACAACTTCTTTTGTTATTCTATTCAGGCAGATTTACTTATGTTGAACAATATTTAACATCAGTTATATAATTTAAGATAATACTTATACATTATTATTTTAGTTTAGTTTGTTTTCAAAACTGTTTGAAATTATTTCTTAATAGTTAGATAATTGCATAATTGAATGTAATTATAAAAAAATAAATCACATTTACTAAGTACTATATCACAAATTTAACATGTTTCAAACTTTTTGATTCACCGTCCGATGATGACCTTGTAAAGATTGAAACAAGTTACGCATATTTTTTAATAGTTAGAATATGCATAATTGAATAGTAGAATTAAAGATCTTTAAACTATGGGGCTCCTGTAATCATTCTAAGGGATTTTGATGGACATGCTTTGAGTGATTTTAAATGGCAGTTTGCTGCTGTTCACACTGGTGCAGTTGAGTTCTAATGCTGGATTTGTAGAAAGTCATTTTTGTTTTTGTTTTCATTTTCTTGAGACGAAACAATGGTCGTTTAACATCGTAGTTCTAGCTTTGTCCATAACGTTTTTAATGTGAGCACTCCAGGTTAGATTTTTTTTTTGGGATTCATTTCCTTTCAGATTGAAATCTTCTTCTTTTTCTTGGTGCCGTATCCGCTAGCGAATGTTGGCGATCCATCTGGCTATAATGGTTTTATTGACGTCGGCGCGGAACAATTCCACGGAAGTCTTCCCGTACCACTGTCGCAGATTTTTTACCCAGGAGGTACGTCTTCTTCCCGGTCCCCCATTTCCGGCATTTTCCCTTGCATAATCAGCTGTAGTAGTTGATATTTTGAGTTGCGCATGATGTGTCCTAGATAAGAAAGTTTTCTTTTCTTGATGTTTGACATTACTTCTTTATCTTTGTGTATTCTTATCAGGACTTCCTCGTTAGTTACTCGATCTACCCAGCTGATCTGTAATATTCTACGGTAAACCCACATCTCAAACGCCTCTATTTTTCTCGATGATGCTTCTGTAAGAGTCCACGCCTCCATTCCGTAAAGTAACACCGAAAAAACGTAACATCTAACCATGCGTATTCTGAGCTTTAAGCTGAGACTGTGACTACATAGCAAGGATCTCATCTTCCGGAAAGCTTCCCGAGCAAGTGCAATTCTGATTTTAATTTCGGCCAAGTGATCCCAGTTCTCATTCATATTGCAGCCCAGATAAGTAATGCGTTGCACTCTTTCAATAGCCGTGTTGTTTGCGTGGAGACCAGTATCAATTGGATTTGTGTCTTTGCTTACGATCATGTATTTTGTTTTGGCTGCATTTAGTTTAAGTCCGTAGTCCTCTCCAGCATCAGCTACTCTGCTTACTAGTACTCCCCTTCGTATTTCTATTTCGTCGCTGAGGCTGTCCTCTACTCTCACCGTCGCTTTCTGTTGCCAGTACAGGTTAGCAATTATTCTGACGTCCTGATCATCTAAGCCGGTGCTTTTAAGTATATCAAGCATTTTCTGATGTTTTACTTTGTCAAAGGCTTTTTCAAAATCGATGAAGCATGCGTATACAGTTTTATTGACATCTCTGCATTGCTGAATAAGAACCTGTACTGAAAACAAAGCTTCTCTGGTTCCAAGGCCGCTTGTAAATCCAAACTGTGTGTGTCCTATTCGTTCTTCCAACTTTGAGAAAAAGTTTAAGAGCATGACTCATTAAACTGATGGTACGATAGTCACCGCATCTTCTTGCGTTTGGTTTTTTGGGAAGGGCTATGAAAGTGGATTTAAGCCAGTCACGTGGAATATTTCCTGACTCGTAGATTTTGTTAAATAGTCGGGCAAGTATGTCAAGACCATTGTCCTCTAATAATTTTAAAACTTCCACCTGAACTTCATCTGGCCCTACTGCCTTGCCATCTTTCATTTTAGAGAGTGCCTTGTGCACCCCTGATTCTGTTATTGGGGGCCCTGTTGTAGCATTGCCTGCATCATGTTCACTAGGTCTTAAATCGTGAAATAGTTCCTCGATGTATTCCTTCCACGTATCTCGCTTTTCTTCTAGGCTAGTAATTATTTGCCCATGCTTATTTATTAATGTGTTACCTACTAAAAACCGCCCAATACTGAGTGCCTACGGAAGTTCGAGACCTTACGGCTCATGTACCTTCCTTTTTGAGATTGGTAGTTTGAAGATGGTTAGACTTTTGCAGGTTAGAGATTTGTTCATGGTATTTTGCTTGTTTTGTCTAAAGTATTGGTGTGTTGTACAGTATAATGTTTTCAAATGGGGATTTATGTCTTTTGATGAAGAATATGGCTTGACTTTTTGTGGGGTTGATCTGTATTCCCCAGTCTTCTATCCATTTGGTGTCAGCTCACCCAAGAGTTTGTCATCTAATTTCTTAAACACAAAGAACCGGGCGGGTGAGCGGGGAGCACTAACTCAAACTACACGCCTACATATTGTGAACTTTCTTCCCGTCCGCCCACCCAAGTGTTTGTGATCCAATTTCTTGAACACAAACACTTAGGCGGGTGGGCGGGGAACACCAATCCAAACCACACTCCTACAAATTGTTAATTTTTTTACCTAACACCCACGCAACTTTTTATGTTCTAATTTCTTTATCACAAACACTCGAGCGGGCGAGCGAGCGGGGAACACTATTTCCAGGTGTAAAGCACTACTACAAATTGAAAACTTTTGTTCCTGCCCACCCATCCAAGTGTTTGTGATCTATTTTTTTAAACATAAAAACTCAGGCAGGTGAGCGGGGAACACTATTCCAAGCTATACGCCCACAAGTTGTAAACTTTGTTCCCGCCTACCCACACAAATGTTCTCATTTACATCATTCTCATTTATGCCTAATTCTTCTTTGGTTTCTCTTAAAGCCGTCACCTGTAGATTCTTGTCTTTTGCATCTTGCATGCCTCCCGGAAAACTAACTTGTCCTTTATGTGAGCGTAATTGTGAAGCTTTCAAGGTGTAAAGCAGCGATACCTTATTGTCCACAATGCAAAGCGGTATTAATACGGCAGCTTTTCTTAAAGGTTCCCGCGTCTGCATACGTATCGGAGGCAAGGCTTGGAACTTGGATATAACCTTTATTAAATTCTCGATGCTCAGGACATGTTCGACCGAATAATCGGCCATAGAGCGAATCCCCAAAGATGATAGTACGGGGCCTCCGATTAATTTACGTGACAAACAGTTCATATCCGACAGTTACATGAATTTTGTTCTCGTTTGAGGTTATGTGTAGAAAAGGCTCTTTGTGATCGTATTTCTTGAACACAAACACTTGGGTAGATGGGAAACACTATTCCAAGCTATACGCCCAAAAATTGGAAACTTTGTTCCCGCCTACCCACCCAAGTATTTGTGATTTATTTTTTAAACACAAACACTTGGGCGGGAGGGCGGGGAACATTACTCCAAGTTATACGCCCACAAGCTGTAAACTTTGTTTCAGCCTACCCACTCAAGTGTTTGTAATCTATTTTTTTTAAACACAAACATTTGGGGGCGTGGAAGGGGAATACCATTTTAAGCATTACGTCCACAAATTGTAAACTTTTTTCCCGCCTACCCACCCAAGTGTTTGTGATATTTTTTTTTAAACACAAACAAATGGGCGGGTGGACGGGAAACACTATTTCAAGCTTTACGCCCACAAGCTGTGAACTTTGTTCCCACCCACCCACCCAAGTTTTTAAGTTCTAATTTCTTTATTACAAACACTCGCGCGAGTGGGTGGGAAACACCATTCTAATAACGCCTTTGTTTTAAAAAAAATTAAAAACTTATTTATAACAAAATAAAAGTAAGTTTGAATTTCTTATAAAATTTATTTAAAACATTTTTTGAAAATTTGATTAAAAACTTGCCAATAACTCGCTTATTAAAAAAAAAATGAAAAAATTTATAATAAAATAGGATCAAATTTGAATTCCCCATAAAATTTATTTAAAATATTTTTTTGAAATTTTATAAATGTAGAATTTATTTTGAAAAAAATCTTCATTTTATTAAAAATTGCTAATAAGTCGCTTATTTTGAAATTTTTTGAATAATATATAACAAAGTAGAAGCAAATTTAAATTTTCAATTTAATTTATACAAAACATTTTTTTGGAAATCTTAAAAAATTGAAATATATTTTTAAAAAACCAAAATTTTGAAAAGTTTTGAAAAATCACTTACAACAATAGAAGCAAACATGATTTTACTATAAAACATTGAAACATTTTTTTTTATCTTAAAAATGTCAGATTTATTTTGAAAAAAATCAAAATTTTATTAAATTAAAAAAAAATATTTTTAACAAATTAAAAGCAAATTTGTATTTAACTATTTTTTTTGGAAATTTTATAAATGTAGAATTTATTTTGAAAAAAATCATAATTTTATAAAAAAACTGAAAATAAATCGTTTATTAAAAAAAATAAAAATTATTTATGATAACATAAGAAAATCTTAAAAATGTGTTTTGAAAAAAATCAAAATTTTATCAAAAATTGCAAATAACTTGCTTATTTTAGAAAATTTTGAAAAATCATTTTTGTAAAACATTAGCAAACTTAAATTCTCCATAAAATTTATTTAATTTTTCTTTAGTTATTAGGTAAAAAACACACTATCCATCCAGCTAGCTTTACATTCGTATTGTTCTGGGTCTAATCAGCTGGTTATCATGTGATTCAGCTTTGGTACAGAAGTTTTTTTATGTAATCATAAAGTGTAGTAATTTGCAGGTCTTTTTTAAAGTTTTTATTTCTAATAAACTATAGAGCTTCTGTAATCATTCTAAGCAATTTTGATGGGCATGCTTTGAGTGATTTTAAATGGCAGTTTGCTGCTGTTCCATACGGGTGCAGTTGGTGGATTTGTAGAAAATCATTTTTGTTTTTATTTTCTTGTAACGAAACAATGGTGAGAAGTTTAACATAGTTCTAGCTTTGTCCATAACGATTTTAATGTGAGCTTTCCAGGCTAGAGATTTGTTCATGGCAATGCTTAGGTATTTTGCTTGTTTTGTCTAAGATATTGGTGTGTTGTCCTCTAAAATGTTCTCAAATGGAGATTTATGTCTTCTGATAAAGAGTAGTATGGCTTAATTTTTATTCTCCAGTCTTCTATCTATTAGGTGATGAGCTTTGGTGATGTACAAATTGTTGACTACCTACCCATTCAATTTCTTGAACACAAAAAGTCGGCGGGTGAGCGGGGAGCACCAACTCAAACCACACGCCTACATATTGTAAACTTTCCACCCACCCAAGTGATTGTGATCTAATGTCTTGAACATAAACATTTGGGCGGGTGGGCGGGGAACACCAATCCAAACCACACGCTTGCAAATTGTAAACTTTGTTACCACCCAACTACGCAATTGTTTGTGTTTTAATTACTTTATCACAAATATTTGGGCGGGTGGGCGGGGAACACTATTCCAAGCTATACGGCCACAAATTTGAAACTTTGTTCACGCCCACCTACCTATGTGTTTGTGATTCTATTTCTTGAACACCTGAGCGGGTGAGCAAGGAACACCAATCCAAACCACACGCTTACAAATTGTGAACTTTGTTACCGCCTCAAATAAGGATTTATGTTTTTTGATGAAGAGTATGGCTTGACTTTTTGTGAGGTTGATCTTTATTCTTCAGTCTTCTATCCATTTGGTAATTGTATCAGCCGCTTGATGTACAAATTGTAAATTTTGTTTCCAACCACCCACCCAAGAGTTTGTCATCCAATTTCTTGAACACAAAGAGTTGAACGGGTGAGCACCAACAAATCACACGCCTACATTATGTGAACATTCTTCCCGCCCACCTACCCAATTGTTTGTGATCCAATTTCTTGAACACAAACACTCGGGCGGATGGGCGGGGAACACTAATCCAAACTACACTACTACAAACTGTTAAATTTGTTACCGCCCACCAACGCAATTGTTTGTGTTTTAATTTCTTTATGACAAACACTCGGGCGGGTGGGCGGAGAACACTATTCCAAGCTATACGGCCACAAATTAGAAACTTTGTTCCCGACCACCCACCCAAGTGTTTGTGATTCTATTTCTTGAACACAAACACCTGAGCGAGTGGGCGGGGAACACCAATCCAAACTACAAGCTTACAAATTGTAAACTTTGTTACCGCCTACTCACGCAGTTGTTTGTGTCTTAATTTCTTTATCAGAAACACTTGGGCAGGTGGGCGGGGAAAATTATTTTAAGCTACATGCTCACAAACTGAAAACTTTGTTCCCGCCCACCTACCCACGTGTTTGTGATCTAATTTCTTGAAAACAAACACTCCAACGGGTGGGCAGTGAACCACACGCCTACAAATTGTAAACTTTGTCACCGCACACCCTCGCAATTGTTTGTTATTTAATTTCTTGAATCCAAACACTCACTACCCAAGTGTTTGTGATCTATTTTTTTAAATACAAACACTCGGAAGGTTGGGCGGGAAACACCATTTTTTAGCTTTACGCTCACAAATTGTATACTTTTTTCTTTTCTACCCACCCAAGTGTTTGTGATCAAATTTTATAAACACACAAACTTGGGCGGGTGGGCGGGAAACACTATTCTAAGCTATACGCCCACAAGTTGTAAACTTGGTTGTAAAAAAGTAAAAGTTTTATTAAAAATTGCTAATGACTCCTTGATTTTAAAAAAATTTGAAAAATCATTATAACAAAATAGAAGCAAATTTAAATCTCCTATAAAGTTTAAAAAATATTTTTTTGAAATTTTATAAAGTTAGAATTTTTTGAAAAAAATTTTTTTTTTAATTTTTTGAAAAATAATATATAAAATAGTAGAAGCAAATTTGAATTCCCCATACAATTTATATGAAACATTTTTTTGAAAATCTTAAAAAATTGAGATTTATTTCAAAAGAGCCAAAATTTTGAAAGCAAATTGCAAATAACCTGCTTATTTAAAAAAAATTAAAAATCATATGTGACAAAACATAAACAAATTTAAATTCCCTATAAAATTTATTTGAAACTTTTTTTTTTAATCTTAAAAATGTGGGATGTATTTTGAAAAAAATTTAAATTTTATCAAAAATTGCTAATAAACGGCTTATTTTGAAAAGTTTTGAAAAATCATTTATAACAAAATAGAAGCAAATTTGAATGTACTATAAAATTTATTTGAAACATTTTTTAAAAATCTTAAAATTGTGAGATTTATTTTGAAAAAAATCAAAATTTTATTAAAAAATTGCTAAAAAATTGCTTATTTAAAAAAAATTAATTAATTAAAAGCAATTTTTTATTTTTTTTTTAAATTTACTTGAAGCACTTTTTAAAAATTTTATAATTGTAAAAATAATTTTTATTTTTTTTTAAATTCTTAAAAATGTGGAATTTATTTCTAAAAAAATCATAATTAATTTAGAAAATTTTGAAAAATTATAAAAACTAATTGAAACTTTTTTTATAATTTTGAAAAAAATCAAAATTTTATTAAATATGCAATTTATATATTTGCATAATGCACATGTGTGCCAACTTTATAGGTGTTGCTTAGAATTAGTGGAGATCTAGTTCTACTTCTAGGTCTGGATTGACCTTGTCTGAAAATGTTAGACATCTAATTGTCTAATAGAGCTTTTGAAGCTATAATTAGCTTGGCGAAATCATCGTTACTTGCTTGTGATAAGCAAATATAACAGCTGATCTTTAGCTGATAGTAGTGGCCGGTCCCGCTGCTTGTGCAAACAATTTTCCTTGCTTACATTGGGAACGCTCCAAGAAGGAGCATGAGACTGCTTACGAGGAGCAGGTGTTTTACCATTAGCCTAGTTGTTGCGACTAGCCTTTAGTTTTTGATAAACTAGGCAGCCCTTATAACTTGCCGTGTACGCCCCACCAGATGCGACGCATTTGGCTAAATGGTTGCTTTCTTTTGTGAAAGTGCAACTGGCGCTTGGATAAACACCAGCACACTTGACACACCAATATGGTGCGTTGTACCGGGATGTCCCGTGTCCGTAACGTTAGCAACGGTGACATTGTGCAATTTTGGGATTTTTGCGATTGACCTCTGTGGTCACGTGAAGCCCGAGTAACTTGACGAGATAAGATCTCTTTATTTTTTTGCCCCGTGTAGTGATCGATCGCTGCTCTGAAGTCGTTCTGCGTTTGGAGGTGCAGGCGTATGCCATCAACCTCGTTTACTGCGCGGTCTATAGATATATTTAATGATTTGAAGGTCGCCTTTAGTACTCATCGTTATCGTGGATGGTAATTGGAGGAGAGCGGTTTGCACTAGCTCCTTCTGTGGGCGCTGGCTGTTTTGAGTGATCTAAGGAGCTATTAGCCGAACCAAAGCTGGTCAGCTGCGCCTTAGAGGCGGGTCAGGTTAAAGATTTTTTTGGTTTTGGTGGTGCTGAGGGTTCTTGACGTGTCGGAGCGGCTGATGGCCTTTTATAGCAAAATGGCTGAAAAGGTTCACCTGGTTCCTTCCTCAACTTCTTTGACTTTGCTTTTCCTTTCTGTCTTTCTACCAGGACAAATTTGCCTTTTTTGGATGGGTTTTTTTAGTAAAGGTTGACTTTGCTGTGCGTGGTTTCCATCTTTTCCTATTATAATTAAATTAATAATTTATCAATTAAACAATTGAATTAGTGTTGTTTCTTCCAACTGTTCATCTGCGTCTTGATTGCAATGAAAATTGCATATATCTTCTGTCGGATACAATAGTTGGTTCTTTCTCGGGGTGGACTGGTCTGGTCAGCTGCTGGTAGTCGACTCTCTGTTCTGTTCTGTTGTTCTGGAACTTTTGTCTTGTTTTGTTTTTATCTTTGATAAGACATTTAATGAAATCTAAGTGGGTCGTTAGCTTTAATGCTGACTGAGCTTTGTCTTGAGCTTTTTGGATGGACCTTGAGCTTTTTGAATAGACTTTGGAAGAGGAATGTTTTTGCAAACAATTATTGCATATATAGATTTTTGTATTGTTGATATCAGTAGAAGTTTGTTAAAGGGTCCCCCCGGTTAACATAGGTGAAATGCCCCCCATCACAAATACCCAAATTACCTCAAAAATTACTTTCCTAGAATCAAAAAAACATGTTTAGTGGGATTTTAAAATTTTGATACTTTTCCACAGGGGGCAAAAAATAGCATTTTCTCGTTTTTATTTTTTTCTCCGCACCTATAAAATAAAAAATTTAAAAAAAAATCATGGAAGTAGGGTTTTGGGTGGTCTTTAAACACAATTGTTTTCAGCCCTTCAAAATCTGCATACAATCCTTAAAAAAATTCTAGAAGGGTTAAAATTTACTTTTGGTTATCTAAACCTTTGATTGCATAGAATTTTATTTTTTAACTTCATAAATAATTGAAAAATCTAGATCCATGATTTTTTTGGAATTTTTGTGAGTGGTGCGCTTTTTTTTGCCAGTTTTTTCACTTTATTGCCGTTTATACTGTTTTTTTTCTGCTTTTGTGACTGTGAAGCATTTATAGCTTTCAAAACACCAAATTTCGGATTCTACGAAAAAACTGCATGCAGTTTCAAGTGTGGACGCTGCTTTACACAAAATTATTTCATTTTAATCTAGAGTAATTTGGTTAGTAGGCCATGTTGTAAGCGGTAAAATATAACCACTTGCTATGTTGTCTATTGAATTTTGAATAAATTCATTTTAAAATCTTATAAAACTTTTGCAAATTGATTAATTGAAGGACAAACATAATATGTTTATTTAATATTATCCAAAGTCCATCTACTTCGGGAAACTATTTACATTTTGCATCAATCAAGCTTTTGTTAACTAATTAATAAAATTTTGTAAAAATTAGTTTAAAATTGAGCAGAATTATAAAATAATCAATAGTTTGTAATAAGTATAGTGGGAATGGATAGATTTGTGGAATAGGCAACCCAATATAGTATGAGGCGCTCACAAGTTGGCGCAGGGGAAAGATTTATGTTTAGAGGTATTTGTATTTATCACATCGCTCTCGTTGCCAATGCTGAGACATAACTGGCCGGGGGATGGCGAGGGCCAAAGGGGCATGAATCAGACCACAGTTAGTTCAAAGTTAGTGTGTCCCTTAGGACTAAAAGAATGTAGAGTTATGACACATCTTTGAAGTAATGTAAGAGGCGATTATTATAGCAAGTAAACAAAAATGTTTGAGCACAAAGAATTTTAAACGTCGTTGCTATATTTAAAAAATGTATATTATTTATATAAGTATTGCCCCCGACTATATTTATACCGTAGGTGTATGAATAAACTATGTCCTGAAATAGTTTCCATCTGGTGTCTATCTCCGGGTGTCCCATATAAACATTATCCGTCTGCGTAGCGTCCACTTAAGCACGATTACCAGAGTGTATTCACTTAATTGATATAAATACATATTAAAAACATAAATATAAAAACAGACCGCAACAATACAATGTAGGTAGATATGGTTTTCCGCCCTTATAGGAAATTATTCTTCCAAAAATCGATGCTAACTCTTTTACACTTCGCGCATATATACAATAACACTCATTTTTATTAGTTTATTACTAGACATTAGGGTGTGTTGCCCCTAAAAACGTCAGAAAGAAAACACAATTACAGATTCATACCGTGTGCGAATTCGAATTGCATGGAGGGAATGTATGTATGATATGATATGAAACAACATACCTACCTACATACATGTATAACAGTAAAATGTTTGACGTGATTTTGATTGTTATTCTTTTTTAATATATAATTCTTAGACAGTAACAAAGATATAGTGAGTATAGTTATTTACAAGCTTCGTTATAAATCGTTGCTGTGCAAATTACACCTAACTACGATTACTGGGGAGCGAGCTCGAATGGCTGCGCTAGGTATAAAATATAGCTAATTAACGGTTCTCAGGACATTCACCATTCGGGTCTTTTCTAACTAATCCTTGCAAAACTCATTCTTTATTACCTTGCGTTTGCGTTCCCTATGTGCACCTATTTTACTGTCAACTTATACCCATTTATCAACGCGTTTTCCATTTCACTTTTCAATGAAAATTGCCCACCTCAGACAGCATCAAACGCGAATACTTTAATCAAAACAATTTGTAAACATTTTTTGTTTTCTTGTTTTGTTTTCTTCCATCTCCAGCTGACTTATTCTCCTCATTTCATATGATGTTATTTCAGGAGTCGTTTTAAAGAGATAGAAACTAATTGATTTGAGATAAGGAGGTAAGTAACTTTGATCCTGGTTCTCGTCAACTTTAGATTGCCCTCGATTTATTTGGCGTGCGCACATGTCGCTGCTAACCGTCAATCTTAAATGCGATTAAACGCTCCGATGCCAATCCGAAAATACCTTACCCATAACACTAAGCTGTCCGCCGCAACACGCATTTTATTTTTCTAACTACAGATACTTATTGTATTAGACATACAAACAATCATTAATAATTGTTTCAACATTTTTTTAAATTATTGACTATTACTTTAGATATATACAGGGTGATCCAAAAAACTAAAAATAGATTATATAATAATAAACAAAAAACTTTAAACAGCAACTGTCAATACTCATCATTATGTATCATTAGTTAATAAAATTTGTTGATTTTTTCATGCCTCATAAAAAATAAAGAAGTTAACAAATTCATACTGTGTAATAATATAAAACTATAACTCGGCTGCTGTACCGAAGATCGTGGGTTCGATTCCCATATATCGTGATAAACTTTTCACATGTCTATACGCTTTCCCACTCCCCAACGTAGGGTTTTACGGCTAAAAACCTTCTCTGATGGAGTGATGAAATCTCTCCAGTGGTTCGGAATCCACTTAAAACTGTAGGTCTCTTGTAATGTAAGTTGCCAGCATTACAAACAGAGAAGAGGCTATGCGCTAGCAGTGGCGTAACAATGGCTGACGACAACGATGACGATAACTCAGTGCCTTATTCTGCAATCTTTTATATTCATACTTGTTTCTATCACCGTCCGATGATGACCTAGTAAAGGTTGAAACTAGTTTTTTGATCTGAGGAAAAGTAAAAGCAAATGTAGCCGTACAAAACCACCCTAAAGAAGTGTGCAAGCCGATGGTAGTTAAAGTTTGTTGCACAAGTGCATTTATGAAAGAGTAGTCGGCATCACCAAGGTTGAGCCTGGAAAGACGCTCTCTGTAGCGGTTGTAGTTGGGGAGTTTTAAACTATCTGTTACCGGCTCTTTTTTAAACGGAGTGTGGGAGATGGTTGGTTCAAGTTCGATGGCGATTGGGCGGCTAGTAAGAGCGTTTGTTGAGTTGCCATTTTTTATAACAAATTGCTGCTTATGCACTCACACTAAGTGTTGGTTCTCAAGAAAACTTAATTATGTTTGTAGTACGACGTGAAAGAGGATAGAACTACCCACAATGGCCATGCTAAATATCACCCTTAGCAATGCATGCAATCTGGTTTTGTTGTGACAAGGTTGCAGGTGTCACTTTGAACATACGGCCAGAATTTTTTGTTAACAGTTTTTAAATTTAATAATCTTGAGCATAAACCTTTTCTATTTGTCTTTATGCTTCTTTGTTTTGTGCTTTGCTTTTTGGGTCCAATTTTTTCCTGCTACCTGCTTAATGTTGTTTAGCTATCTTTGTTGAAGGTTATCCTAAGACCCGTTTGGTCTCTATGTGTGATCAACATTATCTTGCGCACTACAGTATTTACACTTGTCGGTTTTCGTTTTCTGATAGTTCTGTAGGTATTTTCTAAATCGTGCTCAGAAAGCATTTAAGTTGGAAAACAGTAGTATTTTTTGTATAGCTTGTCAATCTACGGTTTAACGATTTAGTTTTGTCGGAGACGGTAGTTAATGGTGGTTCTTGAGCTGATGATGAGAAGAAGAAGTAGGGTTATCAGTGTGACATTGTGTGGATTTAGGCTTGGATTTTTCTTTGCGAAATGGGTAGTGGTGTATCTTAAGTATCACAATGTTTTGACGGAGGTTGTCAAAACATTGTCCGAAAATAGGAGATCTTAGCTTATTGCGGCCGGTCGATACCTCTCAGCGTTGAAGGACTACTAGATCTTGGCGGAGGTTGTCAGAAATATCCTCTAGAAAATGGCCGTTGTGGTTGGCAGATGTCTTTGGTGTTGGTGGATTGCCTTGTTTTGGCGCGGCGGAGTTTTTTTGACTTTGAGGCCACGTTTTCTGCGGATTACGTGCCTTCAACAATCTTTTTCACTTATCCGACTGCTTTATTATCGAGGGTATTACCAAAAGGCTATGTTTTTTTGTAGTACTCACTAATGTCTTGCATTTGCCTAGTATAAAAAAGTCAATCTTTGCTGGTTAGTTTTCCAAATCAGGAATAGATTACGTGGCGAGTTCTATTTTAGTTCACATTCAGGTATTGTCAATATTAGTTGGTAGTGGTTTGGCCCACAATAGTTTATTATCACTAGGCCTTGAGCCCTAACGGGCGTTTAATTTGTGTAGCGCGTTTGGGTCTATGTTTTGAGTGCGGCATCGTTGTTAAGTTGAGGTCGACTACTACTGATTGAATTTACATCAGTGTTTGCTGAAGATGTTTTCCGGTTTTCTCTAGGCGTGAGCGTTAGGCAAGTTAAAGCCATCTTGGTGCTGCCCAATGAGGTTTGCTTTACAAGATTTCTGGTCAGCGTCCAGTAGTGAGTAAGTAGATCATGTTGGCCAATTGTGGTGGTTAACCTCTGCTTGGTTCGAATTTTTTTCTGAATTGTCTAAGTCTATCAGATCAAGCTTGATCAGATCCGGTTGCTGGTTTTGTCCAAGAAGCTACTGTAAGCTCGGCAGCAGATGATGGCTTATTTTTTCTTGCTAAAGTTTTCTCCGACTAAACGGGTGTAGTATTGGTTAGATTCTTGTCATTCTTCTTAAATTCTTAGAGATACGTTTTAATTTTTTTAGATTGGGGTTTTTCCAGGATTTTGGTTGCTTTTCATTGGTTTGAGAGGTGTTCAGGTGAGTGAGGTATTCCTCAAAGGTCTCTTGTTTGGGGTTATAGTTTTAACCAATATCATTCTCCAAATCTTGCTGGAGTGTGAGTATATAGCTATACAACATTTTTTGCAGTGTTTGTTTACAGCATCAAAACCTGTACGAATATAGATTTGTTTGTTAATCAGGAGCTGTTATTACAGGGTAAGTTATTCTTTGGTTACAGTTTGAAACAAAATGTACAATTTGGTAGTTAATTTTTGAAGATGTCTTTTAAGTGTAGCATCTGGAAGTCTTTTAGGTGGTGTAGAACGGAGTTTTTTTTTTAGTCTTATTTGTGAATATATTGGTTTTTTGACATAATTCGTTAAACAATTTGTAGTAACGGCCACCACCATTCAATTTGTTTACTGTATTTTCGTAAATAATCAGACACGTTCAAGACTTTTTTATGTAAACTAAATACATTTTGGCCAACAAAGCTATACAAGAATCTTGAATCCCAGTTTATGGCAATTACCAAAAATTGTCTATACAAAGCTTTTTCAAACATTTTGTTTTGCAAAACCAACAAATTAGCTGCACAGTTCAGTTTTGGCCACGACTCTACAACTTACAAATCAAAAAACAAAAACTGGTCCAATCTCTTGGAGAAGTTTTTTCAGGTGAGTTCCTTGTGGTGACGGGTTTGTTTACGATGCTCTGGCTCTTGCACTGTCTACTCCTGAGTACTTCTTTTGCTTCTTCTCTATTGGCAGGATTTCTGTTGTTTTTGTTGAGATGATTTTGTATGCGCAACACACTCTGATGCTCATTTTTTGTTAAACGGTGGTTAGTTTTTAGAAAAGTTTTTGGTTTTCCATTTTGTATGCCAGGAAGTGTTAATCTTCTTTTAAAGTTTTAGGATTCTCGATATTTTGCATTAAGTTGACTATTGCGGGTATGGTATTTTTGGCTTTTAAGTGATTTTTGTCATTTGCTCAGGGAACGCGAGCTTTAAATCTAAACAAACTTTTAAACACTTTATGGATATTGCTGGATTTTCTTTATTTCCACACTCACGTTAAATACTGGTTAGTTTTTGGAGGAGTTTTTGGTTGTCCGTTACCGTAATGCAGGCAGGTGCGGCATGTACCACGCATGTTAACTATTTTCTTTTAAAAGCTTTAGGTTTTTGCAATATTAAGCATCAAACTAGCCTTCTAAATCCTTTACAGTTTTTGACGGAGTCACTAATGAATCATAGTTATCATTTATCTTTCTTGTAAGAAAGCATCTCGCACTCAGTTGGAGACCCGTTAGAGTGCAATGTTGCAAAAATTGATAAAGTTACTAAATTAATGAGAAAATTTACTATGAGTTTGATGTTTTTCTCAAATCATAGTTCAGAGACTCTAAACATATCTACTGTATTTTAAAAACGTGTGAAGTCAAATAAACTCTAAAACATTTTTTTTTTATAGTTCTTATTTGCTCCGGATATTGCCAACCAAGCTGGCTATCATCATCTTGTTTACAACTGCTTTATACAGCTGAGTAAAAGTCATGGAAAACCAATTTTTAAGGTTTTTAAGCCATGAGATCTTTGTCTTATCCACGCTTCTTTTCCAAAAATCTTTCCTTGTAGTATTGAGTGTCTGCTCGTTTATTGGAATCAATATTTATTTGCATAAAACTTAGTCCATAGCGAGTTGACAAATGCAAAAAGATATAGGCAAATTTCCAAACTTTAAAATTTAGTATATATAATCTATAACCTCTTAATACCGTTAGCTGTCAAGATGTCGGATACACCGAGCCACAGAGAAGACATGTATATGTTTGGATGATTATATGAGGTAATGGACCCATATTGGAAAGAATACTTTGGGATCACCCATCCGAGTCGTTAATAAATGATTTTATTTAAATCCACCCAGTGTGAGAAACATGCATTAGTAGTGTTTCAAAGTATGCACTCTTCATAAGTGTGTCTAGCATCTCACTGATTAGAGAGACAATTTTTATATTATCACATTATATATGTATATGAGTATGTAGTGCAGTTAAAATTATATAAATTGCCTCTCAACACAGTTTAAGACACATATATTAGTGTTTCAGGGTTTGCACCCTTCATCAGTGTGTCTAGCACTTCACTGGTATCAAAGACAATTTACATAAAATCACAATTTCAAATGTTTTTTGCAAACTTTTAGGAAAAGACACATATTGTTTACTGTCTTTGAAGTAAAGCAATAATTTTCTTAACTAAAATTTTGTTGAATTTGCATATTATATTATATAAAAATTGACTTTATACTCTATACACTTTTTTTTTTTAATAATTGATTCATGTAAATATATATATATTATTTACATAAAAATCCGCTTTCTGGATATTATGTAATCATTGGTTAATATTGTCATCAAAGGAAGAATTGTATTTGCGTGAAGTTGTGTCGAGATAAAGAAGACAAACATATGTTACGGAGCGGTGTAAGTTATTGGCCAAATTGTACGTATAAATGTTCTCTTTGTGGGTTTGTGACTTCAGAGACGGTTGTCGGTCTTAGATCTTTTGGTGCTGAATAACGTCTGTACACGACGGCGACGATAGTCCCGGGCGTCACATTAAGTGGCCGGCTGTTAGTTTGACCGTGAGCTATTCGTTTCCCAGTTGAGTCGCTCTCGAAGCTGGATCTCCCGAGGCTTCCTTGCCTCTTTTCTTTGTCCGAAGGTTTTGTTCGTAGGGGAATCGATTAATTATGGCAGAGCCCCACACACCACACACCACTATAGGTATCTCTTATTTTTCTTATTTCCTAGCACGGTCATTCATTACATGTATATCTGTCTGTCCGCCTGAATTTTTAAATAATGCACAGATAAAGCAAACATTTTACACACTTGAGTAACTGTAACATGTAAGATTTAGGGGTGGTTTTATATACTTTTTGTTTTGTTTGGGAGTTGTAATTTACGTTAATTTTCCAGAGGGATGTGCAGCCACTACCAGACAGTGCATATAAATTCAACTAAAATGCAATATTGAAATGGAAAAGATTAAGTTTCCTTTGTAGGCATAGGGGAAATAAGCATTCAAAGTCTGTTTGTCGTGTGCTTTACGGCTTTTTTCGGTTATAAAACGCTAATTTAATCCCCCTGTTTATAAGTCCAAGGGAATGTCAAAGTGATCCCAGAACTTGTTGCCGGCACCGTTGTCGTCGTCGCCGCCGCCACCCCCTATTCATATCTCTGTATCCCGGAACCTTTTAAAATCCATCCACGAGAACTTTTTCCGTTTTTTTATTACTTGCCACCTATCATAAAAAAGGGAAGACGAGGACATTATCCGGTTGCTTTCTAATGTTCTTAAACATTCTCTTTTATAACCTTTAATTTCGAGGAATCAATGTTATAGATCACAATTGTCACAGCCGGTTTGTACGTGTGCTGCATGATGAGGGACGGGGTCGTACTCTGGGTTGGGTGGATTTCCCGCGACAGCCATCCATCTTCAGGGACCGCCCGGGTGCTTAGCGGCCTTCTTATCACGTTGCTAGCATGCTTATCACGCTGCAGCACCCAGCTCTTATCGCGACCTGTGTCTGCTCGACCCTCTTTCACTATATATGTGGCATTAAATTCTTACACATTCTCCTATGAATTCTTTACCCGGGAAACTTATTTTATTTTTAAGTGAATCGATATTGACCAATTAAACAGTGTACTTTGCCATTATCCTTAAGTGCCAATCAACAATTGAATTAGATGCTCTTTCTAGTTTCTGGTTACTTTTTCTTATAGATATTCCAAAAGTGTTCATCCGATAATTCTATTGCTCACTGAAATCACACAGTCTTAGCCGGTATGTGAGGGGAATCATTAATAAACGCAGATTAGTCTACGAAAGAACTAATATAATGACTGAAGTGGAGGACACTGCAAAAGTCACATACAACATTCCGGTGAAATCTATTATTTAAGGGTGGCGCTCCTTGTATCGTTAAAAGGGAAGGAGGAGGATTGCTGTCAGTATGTCCATCACGTACCACGACCACTCAAATCCTGAAACGTTTATGTTTGCATTCTTCCCATTCTTCTTATATATTTTTTTTCTTTCTACAAGTGCGCTTTGTTTATTGTGGGATATTTAACTGAGATCTAATTATAATAGAATCATTACATGTCAAAAATACAAACCCTTATTCTACCCCATATAGCAATTATCTGAATAGGAAAATCATATTTCCATAAAATAAACAATAATTCTCCTCGTACGAATTGCGAATATATATCTACGTAGGTATACATTGTCACAAGTACAATTGCCCGGGGATTTGGAACGTGACATGTGATGATTCACTAGTGGGGTGCTTTAGGGTTGCAATGTGTCAGCATTACCTACCATTTCTTGTTTCTGACGATATAGAATTGCTCTCTTAATGGCTTATAAGATAATATTATTAAGAATTCTAATAAACATATAGACCTTTAAATATGCTGCCAAATTGTTATGTTTGTTTATTATAATTCAATATTTATTTCAAAATAAATTGTGAGAATATATAACACAAATGTTAAATACGTTATTTTTCTAGAAGTTAGTGAATAACATGAATAAACTAACTTTGGTTTTGGTAAAAACTGTTGAAAATCAGAATTAAAAACTGTTTACGGACGATACCGAAGAAACCCGAAAATTAACGAAGACATTTTGTTGTGGGATTTTTGTTTGAACCATGCTTAAACTTGATATAAAGTGCATTCTGGGTATTTTAATTTAGTTTGAGTTTTTAAAGATTTTGTCATGTTAAAAATTCTCCATAAGCAATTAGATAACTGTTTACGGACAAAACCGTAAAAGCCCGAAGATCGACGAAAAGCTTTTGCTGTTGGATTTCTGTTTGAACTATGCTAAATTTGATTACAAAAGCCCATTTTGAGTAATTATAGTCATAATTTTGCTGATAATATCAAAATCCAAAATTTGATTTCTTGGACTAGGTGATCAGATTTTTATTGAATACTAAATTTAGTTACTTTTTCTCAAACTTTGATGAACCTTACAAATAATTTAGAAACGCAATTACTTTGTCCTATCTTTTACGGGAAATGATTTTACTTACAAATCTTTATTTAATTTAGTTTTGTGATCTTCTGTTGGTCAAACCAATTTTGGTTTTGTAGCTATTTCCAAATATTTATGTTAAAGCTTGGTTTTGGCAAAATATTTAGATAGATTTTGGAAACCGAAACCGTTTTTAAAGATTTCTGAAAAAGAAAAACGTTATGTACTAACCAAAACACTTCAGTTTCTTAAACATTAGTCAACGTTCTCTTTCTCTTTCTCATTTTTTTTCCTTCATTGTGCGTCTCAATACTTGGAGCAAATTTTATTCTTTATCATCTTCATCTGATTCTAGTGTTTCTTTGTTTTTAGCTGCAGCGACATCTTTGTTGGCCTTCTTCTAATTCTTTTTTCTGTAGAGGCTTAGTATCTGTCTACTCACACTCTCATATTAAATGTAATTATGGTTAAATGGACACTAGACTAACGTCCTGAATTAATAAACGCTGTGATTTCTTAAAATGTTCTGCCGGAGCTGGGGCTCGAACCTTCGACAAATTATGCCCAACTCTTTGGTTAATTTACTTTTGTGATTCTATTTGTTATGTTATTTTTTACTAGCTATAGCTAATAAAAATATGTTTTGGGCATAAAATGGATTAAATATGTTTAATTTTTGTGTTAATTTAAGCTCGCGAAAAAAAAAAGTTAAAAACCTTTTTCTAATTTTTACATTTGGCTTGTCTTCTACTGCTAATTTGTTTATCTACACACTTTAAATGGTTTGTGTAGTTTTTAGTTGATCCAAACTAGCTTATAGCACTACTAACTACTACAGTTTTGCATTTTTTTGTTAAATTACGATATTTTGCAAAATTTTAAAGTATTTTTTTAGTAACTTTCAACAGCAATTTTTGTAAGCAATGTTTATAATAGTGAACCTACTATATAATACATGTACACTCTGAGAAAGTATTGAGGTATTCACACATAGACCAAGTGGGTTTTGAAGTACATTTACATTGAGATTGAAGTCGTTGAGGTATCTGAGGTTATTCACGCATAGACCGAGGAGGTTTCGAGGTGGGAAAAATAAAGTATAATGAGGCTTTGAGCTCATTGAGGTACTTTATGATGCTAGGTACGCTAACCGTACCAGTTGGGTTGTACCAGGCTGTAAAAGATTGTTATTTATACACTGGCATTTGAGGCTTTGGGATTATAAGTTAAAAAAAATTGGTATTGAACTATACTCAAACTGCTGGAAATTCTAAACTTTACTTCAACAGCAAATCCTAATTAGGGATTTCTATTTGGAAAATATTTTAAAACCTTTAAGACTTGAAACCGGAAAAGGAGAGCAATAAGTGCTTACGTTATTCTACCGCGTATGGGATGTTCACATATTTAAAGTGCAAAGGCATGCAACACCACAAAGTGAAACTGTTGGAGATTTTAGATTTTACTTAACAGCAAACCTCGGATCTCATCAGGGTTTAAAGACTTTGCAGCCAAGAAATGGCAACTTGCGATCCCAAGTATGATTTTTGCAATAACAAACTTACCTTAAGAAGTAGTTGCACTCCAGATTGAGATGCCAAACACAATCAACATCAGCAAAACTAAAAAAACCCAAACTCAACTGTTAATAACCTCAAAAACAGTCAAAAAGCAATCTCAATACCAAATCTTGTTATTATTACACCAAACTCTTAAATTAACTGGAATCTACCTCAGTGTAAGGTAACTTTAATTACAATTTACAATAGATCCAGACGACCGCCATTGGTTCCAACAGCTCAGAACCGCACTACCCGGAAAAACTGCCGCGAGTATCCACACAGAAAAGCAACCATGTTTACCAGTGTTTGTCAGAACCAACAACGTTTTTTTTTTTTTACTTGAAGATGTTTGAAAATGAGAAACAGTTCCGTCATTAGGGTTTCAAGCCGTCGGAACATTCAACACTAAAAACTTTTTGTTTGTATTTTAGGTTATTACGGTCACCCTGGCTCTTTCAAACTTTAAAATAGACTAAAAACTTAAAGCTGCACTAGTTTCTACTGTTAGATCTCTAGATCTATTGCTTTTCTTCTTTTGATACTTTTTGAATTTATTTTATTAGTTTCTATTTAATCATATTTTGGGAATCAAACCCGGAATACTAACATGCTAAACTAACGTTCTATCACTAAACTACCTTTCTTATTACCTTGAAGGGAACAGCCGCAGCTGCATCATTGTTTTACTTTCTTGGAAGACGTAACAGCCGTTGAGGGCATGCTGTGCACTGGCATTTTACGCCTTAAGGTTGCACAACAACTACAAAACATTTTTAAGTTTACTCGAGGTTGAATTTAGAACACAGTACAATAGTAATGAGCAGTTAGAGTATACACACTGACAAAAGTATTATGTTAATTACCTGATTCTGAGCGGAGTTAATAGGGATTTAGTAGACAAATAGTTACTAATTAATATGAACATTTTTTAATAAAATATTTATTAGCCAAAACATGCAAATATTGAAAATAATAATAAATAATAAACATTTTAAGGTCGCAATAGAAATAAAAGCAAAGGAAGCTAAGTAAATAGACAAAATAGTTCATTTTTAATCATTCATTCAGATACCAAAAGAAATTGAACTGTTTAGCAAAAAACTTAAAATGCTGCTCATTATTAATTACTAATTGAGCAGCAGTATATAAAATAGCAGTTGATAACGGTTAGAAGAAACTGGTGGTTATAGTGAAGATATATCATGAACTAATTATGATACAACGTTTATGTTTAGTGTGGTGGTTGGGTGGTTGAGCGTTTGTTGGATCAGTTAGTTAAACAAATAAATTGAAATAACTTGGCGTTACCATTTTACATAAAAAATTATTAAAAAACCTTTTTTTAGTTTTACGTTATTAAGACTATTTTATGCTTAGACTATTGTTATTTGCTGATGTTGGTATTGCTTGCAATACTTTTTTACCATCAAACAATAATTGGGAAATAAAGAATTAAAAAGAAATAATTTTAGGGTCAACTCGGATCTCTATAAAGTTGTTTAGGGCCGGAATATTATTTTTAATTTTTATTACTTTCTTAAACACACTGAGAAAATTGTATCTATCAATGGCTTTGACTTTGTTAAATTTTTTATTGATAGACGCTGGCTTGTTTGTTGTTAAACCAATGTTTTTAAAACATGTTTTTTGGAAACCAAAAATATTGACGCAATCATGAAAACTACGTTGATGTAAAAAAACAAGGCGTACCGGACTGATTTGAACGGAAAACAGTGAGGCAAGTTGAAGAGGCGCGAGGAAGAGAAACAATAGTTTCTCTTCAAATAGCGGTTAGAAAAACATAGTGGTTTTTAAAGTGATATACAACCTTAGGCTTGGTGTCAGTTATTTAAAAAAATAAGTTTAATTAACTGGTAGTGATAAAACTAAAAATGTTGATAGAATCAAATAAGGCAACCATTTTACATAGAAAACAAAACGTGTCAGGAATCTATATTTTAATTACTTAGAATTTTTTTTTTTTTTTCATTAAAGAAAAAGAGACTACTTTTGAAGTTGATACTAAGCCACTAAAGCAATCTTCAAGGAAGTTAGTTTTATAGTTATTTGGGGCTCAAAACCTAATTGTAGTTTTGATGAAACCTATTTGCAGTTTGACATGGACAACAAAGGCAGAAAACACCAAAAACCTGGAAAAATTTGAAATGTGGTGCTATATGAGGATGCTCAGAATTTCATGAACTGACAGGGTCAACAACGAAATTTTAATGCATTGAATGGGTAATACTAATCACTACCACAATTAAGAAAAAAAAACTAGAATACTTTAGTTGCATCTTGAGAGGAGAGTGATAGAACATTCTTAAACTAATAATCCAAAAAAAAAAAACTGAGAAAAAAGATTGGATTAGAAGAAAAAAAATATTGTGGCTTTGCAACCTGAAGCACTAATTTGGATGCATATCTGCCGAGCTATTCAGGGCAGCAGTCAAAAAGATCCGCATAATAATGATGGTTTGAAATCTCCGATAGAAGTGGAACTTACAGAAGAAGAAGAAGACGTTTACAAACTCATTGTTTGCAGAAAATTGATCTACTTGCAGACGCTTGCTCTGTTGCTGCTTTGACTGAATATAGTGACTATCTGTTACTACAAGTTGACTTTCCGCAAAAGTTTTAAAAAATTGGATAAAAGCCTGGGCAATAAAAAAATAAGTTAAATTGGAGTTTTTTTGTTTGTTTTAGTGGCTATTATTGGTTGCTTATTTTAGCTTGCTTTTAGGACATCTTAGCTATTGCCAGTTTGATTGAAGCGCCCTAAAGCAACCCTTCTAGAACACAATAAATATATTAGTTTTTGTTCTTTTTTAATTTTTGGTAGCTTTATAAAAACCAATGTGTTTTGAATTATTTTGTTGTTACGATTGGCCAAATGTTTTTTGATTGCCAAAGAAAAATTCTTTTGTTTTTAGACTTCTTTTTTGGTAGCTAGCCACAAAAATAATTGCATCTATCTGCCTTGCCGGGAAGTATTTTTACTATGCAAAAGCTAAAAACTTTCTTAAAAGTTGAAGAAGAAATGTCAATATTGATGATCAATTTTATGTTATTGGATTTCCGTTGTTAGCATAGCATCTAATGGGGCTTTCGGTCATACTGAATTGGTTTTTGTTATCCGGTCGCGACAAAAATAATTTTCAGACAAATTTACGGTAGCTACGGAATTAGGGGTATCCACGCATTTTTAAATTTTTTTGGCCATGCTTTTGGAAAAAAGTTTTAAATCTAGAACATTTGAATAATAAATAAATAATAAAAATCAATTACAGATTTTTCATGCTGATGGTACTTAGTTTGAGTTCTACTCTGCCGTAAATTACTTTTGTTCAACACTTTAACCGCTTTGGCATTCATGATTTCAGCGACAAACATTAATCATCTGATTTCATTTCGACTCTCATACTTGGAAATACTTTTAGCTTGCTATATTCAGCTTGGTAAGGTCGATAGAGTATAAAAATGCCAATTTCAAAACTAATTTGCAATTATGTGATATGTAAATCTTATAAATATTATAGGTTTATAAAATTATCTGCCCTTTTTATTATTAGTACAATATAATTTAGATGTATTAATGGAATTGATTCTGTTTGTTTGTTTATTTATTTGGTGTTCTATGGCATGTATTGTATTCTATTGTAGTTGTATAGTGAGCGGTGAAATCACAGAGAAATGCGTGTAGGGTGCAGAGTAAAGCCGAAGCGAAGCAGTTAAGTGTGTCCTTGAATGACGATATTGGTTGGTGTTGTCTACTGAAAAGGACGTGACTGTTGTGCGCTATAATGACAGTGGTAATTGTGGAATTAACTTGGCAGTGGAGGTGCAGATAACTGCAACGTGCGCAAATGGACAGGTTGTCATTCGTGCATCGTGACCGACACCGGCTACCATATGAAACGTGATCGACACATAATAATGTCAAAGTACATGCTACTATTATTTGATTTTATATAGCACTGAGAGACGAGAAGTAATCCTGTTTGCGGTTTACCATATCATCTTATTGCATTTTCTACGTACAACAATCATTGATTTTTTTTTTATTTTTTATTAATTTACTTCATTTTTAATTTCGTTGTGTAGAAGACTGAGAATTTAGGAGCATTGTGGAGAAATAACGTGTCATCGGCTATCACAACTGCTGTTTCTCACGACGTAATGAGACTATCGCTCATGCGTCAGTCTGCAGACTGTAGAGCACGAGTTGTTGCAGCTGGGCCAAGCAATAAGATCCCTATGTCCACTCCATCATGTCAAGCACTTCATTAAACGGTCTATGCAAACAGCTCCTTATCTTGTTTGTCGTGCACATGAATGGTGATAAAGTACCCTATCAATTTGCGACAACTAATTTAAATATGCACCTGGGTATTCTAAGCGCCTCCACATCAAAATCGCAGCGACAAAATCAATCAGAATCTGTACATCCATTGCATGTCACATCCTAGAAAACAATGGGGACGTCATCATAAACATATTTCCTTAGAGATTCTGGAAACCACTAGTCATTCCGAGCCAATTTTACAAGCCATCGTTAGCAACTGATATAGCAGTGACTTGTTTAAATTAATCGATAAAATATTGTAATTACTGTAACAGTTGCCGAAGAAAAATGAAATCCGCTATTTTCCTCTAAATAGTCTCTCCCCCTTATAACCGCTCTTTCGATTTCATTGCACATTAAAATCACATATTAATCTTACCAAACAACAATCGCAACCACTCAGCTAACTTAATTCAATATTCTTAAATTGTTACATTAGTATTTTTATTTTATTTTAGAATATATTAATAAATAAATGACGAGTCAATTGAGATCGATGTATTGATCTTGAGCGGGCCAATTCAGATAAGTGTAACTAAAATAGGCACAACACTGGCAATTACCAACAGTCGTTCTCAGCTGTCGATAATAAAAACAGTATTTTTAAACGGTGACGAATCTCGCTGATGGAGAAGAGGCCCACCGATTAATTGTTATTAGATCGCATATGCAACACGACAATAACAAGTTAATGTTGCTTATAACACGATTCTCTCTGCAATCATCCATTCATAGTTAATTACACATTTTTACAATTCTTCGTCCTCGTCCAGTTGTGGGCTTATACATTATCATGAATATAACACGGTTGGCTTCCTAATAACAATTATATGCTACAGTCACAGTGCCTCGTAAAATATGCCACTAGCGTCACGTACTAAGACATAATATCCTTCATTATGTTATATTAATACTATATTTCAATAGCAGAATGATCATCAGCAATACGTTATACCGTACGGCTCCTTTAATGCGATCCCCGTGACCTCACACGCCAAATAAATGAACACAATTTTACTATTTTAAGCCATTAAAGGAAATAACTGAAACTAATTTTCAAGGTTTGTTCTAGGTATATATGAGCCAGAAGCAATTTGTGTTTTAACTTTTTAATTTATAACATACTGTACAGAGCCGTACCCAGAAAATATTTGTGGGATTGGCGAATTACATATTAGGAAAATAATATAATTTAATAATTTCTCTATAAGTATAATAAAAACAAACCGAAGGAAATTTATTGATTGGATTTTATAGTAGCGGAATTTTTATAAAACGAAACAATTTTAAATATTTCGTAAACGTCACAGGAGACATTTTTACAAAACATTTTGTTCAGGGAAAGATTGAAGGAATGTTATGTTTGTTCAAAATTTTTAATTGATCAGTTTATAAAATTGCTTTTAAACTGGGACAAGTGGAGAGAAATTGCTAACTCTATCTACATTGTAATAAACAAAAAACACTTTAGTTATGAAGTTCTTAAGTAAAGAGAGGCTATTTATTATATTCTGTAAAATAATTATGGATCAATCTTTTCTGCAGATGTTTAGGTTTTCAATCGATTAGTTTTGAACTATTAAGTTTATATTTGATAGACATGAACAGAATATGTTTCTATAGTCATTCAATTCCAAGATAGAGTGCTGAGAAAAATGTAGCCATTTACTTAAAAATTAGGTGACTTAAATAGTTACGGTGAACAAGGTTGAATATAGCATTTGTTTATTCTGCGCCAACCAATCTATACCGTGGAATAGTGTATTTGCAAAAAAATTGCATGTGCGTCAAATATTGTGCCAAACATAGTTTTTCCGTGCTATTTCTTGGAATTGAATAAAGTGTAGTTAGTATTTTTTAACTTGTGATTTGCGTAGAAATATTTAATCGACTTTTAGATCAGTTTTGGAGGTTTTTTTTTAGGCATCAGTTTATTTTTATGTTTAAACATTAATTAAACTTTAAATATTGTCTAGAGTTAATGCCTAGAACATTGTAGAACAGCAGCTAGCGTCTTTAACTTCATTTAAGTCACTGACAATAGCGGCGGTTGTTTGGAAAATAACTTTAAGAAACGCTGATCTAAAGTACTATTCCCACTGTTGTAGTTGAAGAATACCTATAACTTCGGTGTCTTATAGTGCCGTACTTCTTACGAGTGCTGGCATTTATCTAGTATATTTGTTGTGTGCGATAATGGTTCTACACAAACATGCGGGATCTACAGTTTCCAAACCACACTACTAGAATGGTTTACTAAGCAGAGGTTTGTCATTGCTTTGCAAAATCGAACTCAAACTTTTTGTGCAACAGTCCTTGCACTAGTCTACTACTAATAATAATCGTTTATTTTCTTGCCATTTGGCCTTGAAAAGTATTTACATTTTACAATTACATCACTTAAACAAAATCAATATTTGATAAAACTTAACATATCATAATTTATAACTATCACAATTAACATAATATAATTACAGTTTACACTTTTCGTTTCTCATCCATACTATTCCTCTTCCATCTTCTTTCAACACATCCTTTCTTTCCATTTGTTCTTCTCTCATCTCAACACGTTTTTTTAACATATGTTCTATTGTTTGATTGGCTTCTCCACACATTCTACACAATTTGCTTTCTTTATTCGTCCAAATTTACATACTTTTTCTTCATTTCCACATTTTGCTAGTATCTTTTTTTCTGTTTTTGTGTACTTTGCATTATTAAGATATTTTGGGATATTATTTTCCATAATAATTGCATATTGCATTTCTATATTTCTATCACGCATTGTTATTTCTTTCCATACAACTTTTCCACTATTTCTCATTCTTTCAACTTCTTTACAGTCATATCCTTTTCCATTATAATATTTCTTTCTATCTACTCCTATTCTTTCATATATTTCATTCATTTTTTGATTCAGACATTCTTGCAAAATTTTGCATTCTTTTCTTTCTCTCAATCTTTCTTTATATCTTACTGGAGTTTCTTTATTTAATCCCAGTTCCCATCTCCAGTATTTTGCCTGTATCGCTTCTAATTTATTTTGTTCTTTCCACCCCCAAATTTCCGACCCATAAAGCATCATACTTTTATCTAGACTATCAAACATTGTCTCTTTTATTTTCATACATTCAAACTTTTTTCACCTATTCCCCACACTTGTCCTACCACCTTGTTTGCTTTTCTTGCTAACTTTTGTATGTGCTCGTTATCGCCGTTATTTGCACTGAATACATATTCTAAATATTTAAATGATTTAATTTCTTCGATGTTTTTTCCTTCCCATATCCAATCTTCTTTCTTATGTCTTCCTCCCCCTTTTCTAAACATCAACATTTTTGTTTTATCAACATTCATTCTTAACCCTTTTTTTTTCTAAAATATTTTTCCAAACATCTAATCATTTCTTTCATTTTTTTTGCTTCTTTTGCCACAATTACCATATCATCTGCGTATGCTAACGACCTTACTTTCATTCTACCCACTACAACTCCACCTGCTTGTGCAAGCTTTTCTTCTATGTCTGCAATATATGCAGCAAACAAACTTGGACTGAGTGGGCATCCCTGTCTCACACCTTTTGTTGTCCAAAAACTTTCACTCATTCTACCATTTACCCATACTTTGCTCACCGTTTCTGCATATCCATCTTCCATTCTTTTTACCAAATGCTCACTAATATCCTTTTCTCTCAGACATGATTTTCCTCTATCCACACTATCAAAAGCCGCTTTAAGGTCTATAAACAATGCATATATTTTTCTTTTTTTTACAGCTAACTCTTTTTCAACTATATGATTAAGTATATATACGTTGTCTATAGTACCTCTTCCTTTTCTAAACCCAGCCTGCCCATCCGGCAAAATTTCTTTTATCTCTAATTGTTCATTCAGTTTTTCCTCTAGCGTCATGGCGTATATTTTGTATGCCGTATTAACTAATGTTATTCCTCTATAGTTTTCTACTAGCTCCTTTTTTCTTTATTTGTATACTGGGCATACAAGACCCACTTTTCATTTGCTAGGAAATCCTTCACCTTTTCATACTTCATTAATTACCTCTCTCAATTTTTCAATCAATTCTTTTGTTCCATACATCCATGCTTCTTCCGCTTTCAGGTTGAATATTGAAAACGTGGGTAAAAATTTGTATCTATGAATAGAAAATAAATTATTATTAACGATTTAGCACTTCGCGTTGTACTTTGATAAGTGGCTTTTAATTGATCTGATCCGCGAAAACCTGAAAATGTTTTCATTTTTGAGGTGCTAAACGACGCCCAAAAGCTGCCAAATAAATGTCTTGTGCAAAGTGTTGCACGGTACATTTAGCAACTTTTTCACTTGGGTAGGCTTTGTCGTCAACAGTTTTTTGCAACCAAAGATACTAGTAAGGACTGTGGTCTCTGATTTTTGAAAAGCCGAGCTTTAAGGATGTTGTTGTCTCCCTGACGGTAACAATCCCTTTTTTTACGCGGCGGAACATGGGAGACTAGGGTACCATCTGGAAAGTGGTTGATAGTAGTCTTTTTCTTGGGGTGGCCACGGTAATCTGATTTTTTGCGGATCTCTTGTGAAAAAGGATTTATGGTTATGTCCGTTCCTGGGTCTGGTAGCTTTAAGATTGGTTTTTTTATCCGAAGTAGGTTTTAAAGTTTTTTTGACCAAAAGATTTTTTGTTCAGCAGGTAACACATCTACCTTGGTAGTTTTTATGCCTGGGCATTTTCAGTATTAGCCTGTGGTTTTTGCAGGTGATTTTGCTTGCCAGGGGTCAATAGTCCAGTCTGGTCGGTTTACGCTATTTTTTTTTTCTTAGGTTTTGTTGGTCTGGACTTGTTTTTGTTTTCTTGGCAACTTTTTTAAGTGACATAACTTGCTAGGGATCCTTTGTTGATTGCTGGTTTGGTTATTCATTTGTATTCTTCTCCAATTTTTTTTGTTTTTTACGCTTTGTTGGTCCTTGATGGCTCTCTGGATTTGTCAAGCGCTGATGATGAGCGATTGAATTGGTTTGGTTAGGATTGGAAAGTTTTTTGCTTCTATTCGTTCTGTGCTGTCTTTGCTCAGGTTGCTAAAATTATTTCAGTTTCATTTTCTCATTTTTTGGTCGTCGCTAGTTAGCCTCCGTGTTTGAGTTAGCTCGATTGGAGGCAGTTTTGCATTGCCTGTTTTTTATGGATAAGTTTTGACTGGCTGGATGGTTTCCTTCATTTCTTCTTTTTGTTGGATTAATTTATGACTTTTTAGTTTTTGTATTTGCCGTTGTAGTTGTTCTATTTCTGCGTTGGTGGAGTGGTTAGCTTTGGTTCTAAAATTATGTCTTTAACTCTGGTTTATTAGTTCAATTTAATTGGTGGGGTATATCCTAAGTAGAGTTGTTAGATTTTTAATTAAACAGTGGAAGAGTGACCAATCTGTTTGATGCATTTAATTAGAAATTCAAAATTAAAGTTTTGTCTCAATCTTTGTTGGTTTATGTCGTTGAATCATTTTCTTTATTTTTGGCTTATTCATAAACGTACCAACATGTATGTTGATATGAAACGTTAAAAAGTTGTAAAATACTATACTCTCATGCTAGAGGTCACTGGTTCAAATCCGGAGTAAGTTGCTACTTATTCTTGGAATAATTACATCAGCGCCTCACGTTGCTTGAAAGCCTTTAGTGGTTACGGAATCAGCTTACCAAATGGACGTAAATAATGTCTACAATTTTAATAAAGTTCTTATTTTTTACTTTTATTTAATTTTTATGCAATTTCAATTTTTTTTTCAATTAATATTAAAAATGTATTTTTTTAATGTTTTTTGTTCAAATCGATTCAACGATAATTTAATCATTAATTTTTACAAGAATTGTATTGACATTGTTGGCACCACTGCAATATCAGTATCAAGTGACAAGTTATGCGGTGACTGATTAATTGTTTAAAACTGATTGAAATTTAATGAAAATTTTTATAGTGCGGTGCGGAAAAGTGTAAAAAGGTTTAGTAACTGATCTAAACTTTGTATTTATAGTGGTGGATTTGTTGAAATCAATTATATTGAAAAATTATGAATGATTCAAGATCCCGTATATTCTTCCCATATAGACGACACAAGGTAAAATTGTTGCTTCGGATTTTAATAAAGTCCTATTTTTAAACTCAATTCAATTATGAACACAATTCATATTAAAAATGTATTTTTCTTATGTTTTTTATTTAAATATGTACAAGAATTTTATTTGACATTGTTGGCATTACTGTAACTTTAGTATGAATTGACAGGTTCAGCGGTGACTAATTAATTGTTTAAAACTGATTGAAATTTGATGAAAATGTGTATAGTGTAGCGCGGAAAAGTGCAAAAACATTTAGTAACAGTTCTAAACTTTGTATTTATTGCGGTGGAATTGTTGAAATCAATTATATTGAAAAATTGTGAATGATTGAAGATGCCGTATATTCTTCCCATATAGACGACAGAAGGTAAAATTTTTGTTTCAAATTTTAAATTTTATTTTTAAACTCAATTCAATTATTAACACAATTAATATTAAAAATGTACTTTTCTTATGTTTTTTATTCAAATCTGTACAAGAATTTAATTTAACATTATTGGCACTACTGTAATATGAGTATCAAGTGACAGGTTCAGCGGTGACTAATTAATTGTTTAAAATTAATTAAAATTTGATGAAAATGTGTATAAGTGTAAAAACGTTTAGTAACAGCTCTAAACTTTGTATTTATAGCGGTGGAATTGTTGAAATCAATTATATTGCAAAATTATGAATGATTGAAGATGCCGTATATTCTTCCCATATAGACACAAGGTATAATTTTTGTTTCGGATTTTAATAAAATTTTATTTCAATTATTAACACAATTAATATTAAAAATGTATTATTCTTATATTTTTTATTCAAATCTGTACAAGAATTTTAATTGACATTGCTGGTTCCACTGTAATATCAGTATCAAGTGACAGGTTAAGTCTAATTAATTGTTTAAAACTGATTAAAATTCCGTGATTTGCGTAATGCCGTGCGGAAAAGTGTGAAAACGTTTAGTAACAGTTCCAAAGTTTGTATTTATAGCGTTGGAATTGTTAAAATCGATTGTATTAGAAAAATATAAACGAATAAATAATCATCTCATTATATCAATTTTCGGAAGAATTGTATTGGCAGTTGGCAATACTGTGACCTCATTAACAAGTGACAGGTTGTGCGGTGTCTAATTAATTATTTAAAATTGAGTGAAAATCGGTGAAAATCTGTATAGTGTTGTGCGGGAAAGTGTATAAACGTTTAGTAACAATCCTGAACTTGGTGTTTATAGCGGTGGAATGGTTGGAATCGATTATATTGGAAAATTATGAATGAAAGAAGATGCCGTATATTCATCTCATATGGACAAAAGGTAAAATATTTTACTTTAAGATTTTAATCATTGCTAGCAAGAATAAATCTATTTATTTCAAAATAATATCATATTAAAAAACTGCATATTGTAATAAAATATAATACCGATAAAATCAAGGTGATCTGTTTTTTGGTGATAATGCTACTTTTGACCGACATCGGTGATAAGCGCGTACAGATTGTAGGCTAGTGTAGTGACAACGCCAACAAACGCATGCATTATTAAATCGGAAAGTTGTATAAAATGATGTTTTGTTGAGTCGAGTATGCTGTCGACTTTGATTAAAACTTGGTATGAGAAACTTTTGAGTTACTTGATGTGCAAGTAACTCAAACATATTTTTAATTAAGCGTCAGAGTCTAGCTCAACTTTGGTTTGGACAAAAAATGAAATTGATCAAATTAAGAAGCTTTAGGTGTGATTGTTATTTACTCATCCCTGACCACAAACAAGGCAAGATGAACAAGAGTCAGAGAAGGGTATCTTAGTTTGTTACGACGTGGATTCACCGTGCTATCGAATAAATCAGGCCAAAATTATATGTTCGGACAATGTCATTTTTGTTTAGGAGGTCAACTTTTGTTAACCAGAATATAAATGTCAATTAAGAAAAGAACCTAGATGACCTAAAGCTTGCGATACATTGGATGAAGAGGAAATAAAATGAGTGGAGTGACGCGATCATTTTCTGCACGTGCAAAACCAGAAGACATAACAAGAATTAGCAGCTGAACTAGTAGTCAAAACTCCGAAGAAGCCAAACTTGCGTGATTGTCAAATTTTAATGGATTATCTTCAAGGAGAAAGTCAAGTCAAGTCAGTAGCAATGATAGGACAAAGGGAAGATATTCTTATTTCCAAACCACTAAAGGACAAAGGATGGTATGCAGCATTTTTAGTTCTGTGGCACATCATTTGTCAATTTGACTGATATTAGCATTGCAATATCCAAATGTTGGAAGGTGACAACTTTTGATGTCAAGACTGCTTTCTTGTATGGAGATCTTAGAGAAGAAATCTATAGGTTTCCATAGTGGCTTAAAGCGAATGTGCAAACTGAGGGGTCTCGAAAAATTAGAATGACAAAGTTTCAAATTTCTTGAAGACGCTAACTTTTGTTAACATAGATCATGATCCACGAATTTTTTATGATGAAGACAGAAGCCAACAATCTAGCCTCGGACAGGACAGGAAAACTTGTCGAGGAAAGAAACTAAACAAATTCGGAAACCCAAAGCACTAAGAATCGGATGCTGGAACGTGACATCATTAAAAGTAGAAAAACACAAGATAGACATCTGCGCACTCTTGGAAACTAGTGGTAATGATAAAAATGAAAGAGTAGCGTCAGGCTTTGGAATGCTACTGCCCGAAAAATTTGAAACCAGCATCAGCGACACAAACTACATTAACGATAAAATCCTTTAAGTCATAGTACAACTCAGAAGTACAACATTGACACATTTGATCAGCGCCTATGCCCCCGACATCACTAAACCAAAGAAGAATAAACAATACTTTCTTTCCACACAAGCCGCAACACAAATATACCTTTGAGAACACACGAGGTCAGAAGTCTACAACAGACTTTGTAATCACAATCAAAAATAGAACCCTGACCTCAGCAAATCCAACCACAGGAAAACCGTAGTTCTTCAAGAAGAAAAACGAGTCATATCTACAACACAGAGCAAAATCAATCACATACGACAAAAATAAGCTCGTAAAAAACAAAACTAACAACAAAATTCAAATAATTAAAACCGCTTACTGGGAAAAGTTCTCCAAAGAAATGGAACGCGACCTCTACGGAGAGCAATAGAAAGTATGGAACGTGCCCAGAAACCGAAAGAAACCAGTAAACGGAAATCAATCGGCGAAGAACACAATCGCGTAGCACATTCAGGGAAAAAGTAGGACAACTTGCCAGTAAACTAAAAAATAGGAAGATGCCGGGAATGAACAAAATATCCAACAAAATGATTAAATACGGGGGTAAAATACTACTAGACCAGATTCATGTGCTATACAATAAAATACTGCACAAGAAGGACATATCAGAGGAAAGGAAAAGTAGCATAACGATACCGTTATTTAAAAAAGGAGTGAAATCTGACTTATCAAACTACAGAGGAATTGGTCTCCTAAGCACAATATCGAAGCTCCTTACAAAGGTCTTTGAAGAGGAAGTAACCAACTCCGGAATATTCGAAAAATAACAGAAGTTCAAGAAAAACAGGTCCACCATCGACGCAATATTCACTATCCGCCAAATTACCGAGAAAGCTATAGAATTTAACAAAACAGCCTTTATGTGTTTTGTCGACCTAACCCAAGTCTTTGACAGAGTGCTCTTACCTGACGTAGTGCCGCTCCTGCAAAAAAAAATATACATCCCGATATCAAGACAAACTATCCAGCAAAGTAACCGTATCAACCGGAATAAAGCAGAGAGACAGCTTAAGTCCAGCCCTACTTAATACTATAATGGGCAAAGTGATTACTGAAGTCAAAGCTGAAAAAAGGAGTACCGGATGGGAGATGAAGAAATAAAAATTGCGGTACTGATCTCCGAAGACAAAGACAGCTTGCAAAGGATGCTCAACAAGTGTGAACAAACTATTTCAAAGATCAACATGCAGATATTCACGACCAAAACACAGTTTCTCACAATATCTAGGAACCCGCATAGATGTAAGCTCACCATATACAACGAACAGGTCATGGATTTCAAAATCCTGGGCGCCAACATAACAAGCGATAGGAACCTAAAAGAAGAAATGAAAGTCCAAACAACAAAAACAGATCTAATATTGGGGTACCTGAAAGATATAATATGGCAAAACAAGCACATTATGCCTATTATGACATACGCGATCGAAACCAGAGCAGAAAACGAAACGACTTATGAAAACCCTAAGATACATGGTAGGATGCAGTCTCTGGGACCACATAAGAAGCGAAGACGTCAGAGCAAGGGTAAGATTAGCCCAAAACAGAAGGCGGGAGTGGAGAGATCATGTAGACAGAATGGACAAAACCAGACTGCCAAAAGTTGCCAGAACGGGGCTACCGAGATCATAAAGACCCCCGGGAAGACCACCAACAAGATAGTATGAAGACTAGAGCTCAGCGTATAAATATTGAAGACAAAACACGATCTAATCTTAACTAAAGAAGAAGAAGAAGAAGAACTATCGGACTATGGAAGAGGCATAAGTACTAGTTATTTGCGTTAGATCTATTGTCAGGTATACTCAGAAGCAATGGTCGGTAGCTACTTCATCAGTTAAAGCAGAGTATAGACTGATGATGGCAAAACCACCAACAACAAAAAACATATTTAAATCTCAAAAAAGTTCATTTAGTAGCACATTGATAATACCGTCAACCTGAGTCATGTAAAGAGTTCTGACCAACTTGTTGACATTTTAACAAAAAGTCGACAAATTTTTGTAGAGAATAGGAGAAAAATAATTAAGAAGAAGAGTGTTTTCAATTTTTTTTATTTAACTGTAGTCATCTTACATTAAAAAAAAAATGCATAACTAAAATTCTTTGCCTGTGAATATTTTCATTCAGTGCGTGCGAAGCTTTTTTTAAACCTTTTTATAATTTTGTTTGTATAAAATCACTTCTTAAAAAAGCTGTGAAGTAACTTTGTAAATTATTTATTATTATTATTTCAAACCAAGACAAGCTGACAATATATTTTTTTTGTACTCAGTGAATATTTGTACATATTTCCTTTACGCGTGTCACAGTGTCGTGTACCCTCTGCTTCCTGCTTAGAGCAGACACAGCATGTTTCAATAAATGAACGACTTTTTACTTCAGTCGCTGTGACTTCACGTGCTAAATAAATGTATACAAGTTTGCTATTTTAAGCCATTTAAAGGAAATAACTATCACTAATATTTACATCTCTTTAACACCAATTAACGATCAAATTATGGTTCCACCCACACAATCAATGAAATAAAAGTAGTAAATATTAACAGCTAGTAAATGTATATATGTGCAAAGCCGATGTCGCTAATGCTTGTCGTTGACACGTGGCTTCTGCTCTCTGCTGTCCCATTAAATTACATATATTTTTAGTCAAATGTATACATACGTCAGGCGTTTATGTTTATTTCATGCATGTCAATCACAGTCGCAGCTCCGGCGAGTGTTCTCGCACATATATTTTATACTATAACCGATTTTCTTTTATTTTGAAATATTATATTTGTCACCTTTTAAAATAGCCATTACAAACCGAAAACACGACGGGTGATTTGTAAATGGGCTGGAAAATGAGCCGACTATTTTTTTTATCTTGTCCATCTAGTCCACTTATCTTTTTAACTGCCACCATCCCTTTCGAACACACTTAAGATAATATCTATAGGTTATTATATTAAGCTTTATGTCTTTTGCCAATATGTTCTGAATTGAATTGAATTGAATTGAATTGGAATGAATAAATTTTTGTATTAGTATGGTTGAGATATGGGAAAGAAGAAACAAAGCACATGATCAGTCCTGACGCGTCTTGGTAGAAAGTCATTAAAAAGCATATAACTAATGAAACAAATGATTGATACCATATCATGCGATTCTAGTTCTTTGACCCTGTACGATGGCGCTGTCGGTAACAAGATTTGTCTGTTTGTGGAATCTCGACATGGCATCCATTAATAAAACAGTAGGATTCTATATTAAACGGCTTCTTCTATTTGATCGTGAACATTGAATTATGTTGCGCTCCCAATGCAAACAAATCAGTTACTTTAGCCTATTTCTAAATATCCCTGTGAGTGAAGCGAGAGAAGAAAAGTGAAGAATGAGTGAGTGAACTGAGAGATGCACCTGCATTTCAACATTGATCTTAACACGGATTTCGATTTGAATGGCCCCATAGGACGAGGTTATAATTATAAGTATTGGTCACAAGCTTCTACTTCACGATAGGAATATAAGGGGTAGCCGTAATGGTGTTTTTGTTTAGGGCCCATAAAGCTGCTCCTAACAATAGTCTCGTTGGAAACATATCATCGACCTGATAATGGACGCCACTTCATCAGAGACCGAACGAGTCTCGTTCACAATCACATCAAAAACCAACACGCAGACATGCGACATTCATCTTCCTCGGACGTAATAAATTCACATTCTTTACTTCATTAATAATTGGAAGTTAAATGGCCGGCCGGTGGACGTGGTAGCGGCCACTCTGAGTTATTTACTGTATCAAACATATTTGGTTGGATTATATATTTTGTGAACGAAACACATGTCTGTGCCACAAATGAGCAAGTAGTAATTTACACGGAGGGACGAGCCGTAATGAGATTTACTGCGGTTCACGCCAATAAGAAATAGTCCAAGTCCTTTAGAACTTGCCGTCCTCGCTGACCAGGATTTATACCATATTGCCCTAAAAGATAAACTATTTCTACTCATACCATCTTCATTTCTTTCTCTTTTATTTTTCCGTTTCAATTCCTTTACTCACATACACTACTTATCCTAATTTTATATGCACGAGACGGCGCGCAATAATTATTTTACTATTAAAAGTATCCTTGAATCACACCACCCGATATTGTCCATTTCAGAGCGTGCGAAACAGCAATTGTATATTTTCGTGAGTATACTAAGAGGAAACGGATGATTACTGGACAATCAGCATTCAACCCTCCACGCACGAGATTCAACCAACAAATATCATGCAACAACACAAATATTATTTATTTATTTACGGAATCTACATTTTAAATAGCCGTACATACACAACACACACGGATTACCATATTATTGGTATTATAACAATAATAAAACTATTAATTGATGCCTTGTACACGCGCAAAAAATGTATTTAGTTACTTTTTATTACAATTATAATCATTTAATTTATTCATGTTTGTTTGGAAACTTTTACACTTGTCAGATGCAGATATAGTAATACAAATTAATTACATTTGAACATATTATAATTATTAAAATAATCAGTATTACGTGCATTAAAACAAAGTTAAATTAATAAATATATTATTGTGGAAATAATTATTAAATTTATCTACAATTATTATTGCTACAATCAAATATTTTGAAACACACAACAAATAATAATGGTTTATATTAATTGATAAAAGTTTTAATGCACAGTATGAACGAATATACTTCTATTTATTATTAAACTTTAAAGGTTTTTTTGTAAAGCAATCAGCATGAGTTAACGGAATAACCATAAATCTTACTTTTTTTTAAGAATAAAATTTAATATTAAGACTTAATAAAGTCGTCAAAACTCTTAGTAGCTCTCTGTCGGCATTAATAATCTTTTTAAGCTGATATGCCATAAATCTAAACTAATCTAATAGCTCTCAAAGTTTAAGACTGTTTTAGTTTCCTCTAATACTTTAAAAATCAAATATTGTAGATCTAATTATCTATAGACGCTTAGAAATCATTAAAGTTTTCTTCTTTATTTCTTTTTATAGTTTTCAAGGTTTTTAAGTCCATCTTAATTTTCTCTAATAGCGTTCAAAGTCTTAAAAACTATCTTAAATTTTTCTAATTACTTGCAAAAAAAAAAACTTAAAACACATCTAATAGCTCTAAAATCAAATATTGTAGACTTAATCAAGTCTTAAAATCGTCAAAACACTAACAAATCTTAAAGACTATTTTAGTCTTTTCTAATAGCTCCCTAGTCTACCTTAGTCTCTTCTAGTAAGTTTCAAAATGTTTAAAATTAATTTTAGTCTTTTCTAATGGTCTACCTATTCTTAAAGTTTTAAAGACTTATTTTAGTCTTTTCTAGTAATTCAAAACGCTCTAAGGTTTTTAAAGATCTAATAACTTTTGTAAAGTTTTTAAGACTATTAGAGTATCCTTTAGTAGCTCTCGAAAACTCAAAAAAAATTGATAATAACTCAAAAATCAAATATTGTAGATCTAATCATGTACAAACGTTCTAAAGTAGCCAAAGCTTTAATAACTCTCAAAGCATTTAAGACTATCTTAGTTTTTTTAGTTTTTTTCAAAAACTTCAAAACTATTTATAATAATTTTCAAAATTATTCAGATTATTTAAGTCTTTTTTCATATATAAAAGCCCTAAAGTTGTCAAATCTCTAATAGTTTTTTAAGACTATCTTATGTTTTTATAGTATCTTTTAAAGTCTTTAAGATTATGTTAATCTAATCTAATAGCTATCATAGTCCTTAAGTCTTTCCTCGTCATTTCTACTCAAATGCTTGAAAAAAATTTAGTCTTTTCAGTAGTCAAAAAATAAAATATTATAAATTAAAGCCTTAATAACTTCTAAAGTCATTAAGGCGAACCTTGGTTGTCTTTACTAATATCTCAAAAATTTAGTTTTTTATGTAAAGTACTTTTTCTAATTTTTCAGGGTTTTTATCAGTGTACCTAGCATCTCACTAGTAAGAAAAAAATTATTTGTTGAGAATCTTTCTAAAAACTCACAAGTGTAGGATTGACTCTCACGAGCTCCCACCGACTAAACTCCCCTCGTTTGAATTTCCTAGAAGTTTGCAATTCTGGTTGCATTGACCTTCCTGGCTAACTGATTATGCACACAGTGTGCCAGACTAACGGACAAATATTCTGCTGAGTCTGCTTTTGAGTTGATGGGGGGCGGGGGAGATTGTTAGTTTTTGTGTTATTCAGTAATCTTTTAAGAATCACCTTTTTTATGACCTTACTTAGAGAAGAATGATAAGCGGTAATTTTGGGAAAACTTCTTTTTTACTTTTGTTGGTTTTGAGGTATGTATCACCAGTGAGCCTTTCCATTATGTAGAAAACTGGCTGGTTTAAAGAAGAATTGCATTAGCAATGTTAGTGTTGTTTTATTCAAAAACGATTTTAAAACTGTTATTTTATTGTGGCCAGGAACAAACCAAGTTTTAAATCTTTTGATGTTTTCACTGATTTGGAAAACGTTTAACCTTCTCTAAAAACGCGTTGTTGTCAGCGGTTTTTGGTTTTTGGTGGACCTTTTCGATGTGCTCTAGATTGGTATCGTTGATGTATAAGGGGAAGCATTGAAGTTTAAAACTGTTGGCAAATGTTTTAGTTATTTCTTCAAAAGTATATTGGATTCCATGTTTGCCATGAATGGGGACTCGTCTGTTTTGTGAGGCTTTAGAGATCACAAATTTTTGTGCAACCTTATAGCCTTTCTTACTTTATTGAAAATGATCTAAAAGGATTAATAAATTCTATTCTATTCTATTGTGAAACAACCTTAAAATCTTGCGATTTCTGGGTTTGTAATGTTTCCACAGACGCTTATCAACGTAAAACATGTTCCCCTTTTGTAGAACTCCAGTGTTACTGAGTTGTAGTTGGAACTAATGATATTGATGACATTTGCGTTGATTTAGAAGTTGACGTTTTTGAGTATTGCTACGTTAAGAACGTCTCCTTGGTGGCCCGCTAAGCTGTAATCAGTGGGTTTAAGAGGAACCACTACTTGCAATCGTTTTTGCTCTACCTAGTCTAACAAAGCTTGATTTTCTTTTCAATCTCTGGGTTTGCGATGACTCTGCCACAAATGCTTATTAACGCGAACTTGATGGGTTTTAGAAGCTTTTTCCGTGGCTTGGAGAATTTGTTTAGTAAAAAGTTTGAATGTTCTTTTAATGTTTTCAAGCCAAAGCTCTCTTCTAGGAATTGTGAGAAGAGAGTCCAATCCGTAAGTGTTACAAATTTTTCTCCTTCCTTGGATGATTTTTTTTGTAAAGCTTCAGTATTACTGAGTTGTGGTTGGAACTAAGGTCATTGGTGACATTTGCTTTGATTTGAAAGTTGAAGTTTTTGAGAAGTCCCCAGCGATTATTATGAGAAAGAAATTGGAGGATTACATCGAAATCCGTCGTTTTGATGCGATTTGCCGCGTTTGATTCAACTGAGATCGTGTCAGGAGTATCCACTTTGGAGTGATTCTCCGTTTTATTTTTGCAATTAGTGTTCCACGATTCATGCGAGTTTCAGCGCTTGATTGGGTTTGTGGATCGTTATGGACACCAGCATAATGTCAAGGTTTTGTTTGCTTAAGAACTTTTTTACTTTACTCATTTTTTCTGTAATACCGTTCCAATCTAAAGGATTCCAGAGCCTGACCCACCTCTTCCTCTGTAAAGAATTTATTTACGTGTTTTGTTACTATCTCTAGGCAGCGTTTATCAGCGGTCGACTACGTAGGGAAGTTTGTGTCAATTTAAAATGGGCAGTTGCTCTACTGTGATTGGCGTTAGTGGCTGGAATCATGCGTATACTCTTCTATCTCTAAATTGTTTTGACAAGTCCAGGAAAAATTGTTTTTTGACTATTACAATTGCTGGATAACGAGATTTAAAGTTTGTGGAGTGAAGTCCGACTCAACTTTACCGGCGGGATTGGGGTTTGAGGCGGCAGGATTAAACCACAGCTGGGTAAATGTCTTTCGGGCACTCCTTTTTTGCGAGGATGGCACATTTGTTAGCGGCGGAAAGTCTTTGTGCTCGTTGGCCTAAGGGGCTGGCAAGATTATGAGCTGATGGCTGTCTATTTTTAATCGCTAAGGACGGCAGAAATTTTTTTGGATAATTTAAAAGAAGGTGACTCACATCTTGATTTTTTTCCTCTTATTCTGGCGTTCAACCAGCTGGTATTCTTCATTGTCAAAAAGGGGCTTTTTGGTGGCTTGAGATGAGGTTGCCTGCTCCTGGACGGTGAGGTTCATGACGGCGAGTAGGATATTGTCTTTGGCTGGGACGACCCAAAGGTTGGAGTCCTGCTTGCGGACATTCTTCGTTGTTGGACGCTTGACGGAGTTTGATGGATCAAGCTCGTTTTTGTCGATCTTTTCTATGCCCGTGTCTTTGATTTATGCTTTTGGAGCGGAGACGTAGGCGACGGCGTTCAACGTAATGTTTCCAAACAAGTTCATGGACTCAATTTTTGCAGCTATCGTCGTCATTTGTTCTTGTATCTTCTGGACTTGGTTGCTGCGGGAGTGGGATTTGTCCTTCTTTTGCTTCCGCTCTCTGTTCATCGGGGAATCTTTATTGGCTTGGTTGTTTTTCTCTGCCGCTACTTCCGGATTGCTGGAATAAATTTTTACTATTTCAAGATTTCTTTTAAACAAATAAAAGCGTTTTTGTTACTTAATCTCAACAATTATTGATACTTTTTTAGGTACAACAATTGTTAAAATCAGATTTGCAATTAGAATTGCATAGCTGCTGGGGTTGGCTTTAGTCTACGATTGTGGAAGATGCTTCTGCTTTGGCTGCATGTAGTCGAATATCTTCTTGATTCCTTCTTCTGCTTTTTGGAGTTCTTTTTGTGGTATCCCAGATCATCAGACATCCACCATCTCTTTGTCTTTGGATTTTTGGCAGGTCTTATGAAAAAGGACTGGACCGGGCATTATTGAACTGGTTTTGTGTTCCAACTGCAGGGGAAGACGGTGAGGAATTTCTGGTGATGTGGGTGTCTGGGTAGTCAATTTGGAAATGATGGCCATCGGAACTGCTGTGCTGGAGGTTTTTTCTTTTACATCTTCTTAATAATGTTCTTGCGCAACTCAAAAAAAAGTGTTTTGTAGTCTATCTTGATTTGCTTGAATTTGTTTTCGTAGACGTCAATCCGCTCAGGCTGACGACGTTTTTCTTCCTGCTTCTTTAGGAAGTCTTTGTTTCTCTAGAGCTGGACATACATCATTGATGATGTCATCCGTTCTTCTTCAATTGTCCCATTCTAGTTGTTTGACTTTATCCAATGCTGCTTTTACCTTTTTTTTTTTAGTTTTTACGGTTCCTAAAATTTCCCCAGGCTCAATCGTCCCATTACTTATTCCTAAACTAGTTTCAACTGGATTTTCATCTGGCCTCGGTCACTTGGTTCATCGGATGTACGTCTGGCGAGAGTAGTGTATGTGGAGTAGGGACAAATTTAAGTTCCTCCAAGGACCACTACGATTTGCATACAAGAAGTTTTTACAAACACCTGCTGGGTACTATAGTAGCAAAAGATTGCATAAACTATTACAAATGCCTGAATTTGCATATTAAGCTCTCTATTTTTGTTTTGTGCACATAATTACTTATGCTGTTTTGTTGTGAGAGATTTAATAATTTTACTTATTGAATTTAACATTAATTGGAGTAATTTTAATTATCACACTCATACAAATAATCGTAAAACAGGTAACAAGTCACAAGCGTTTCAAAAAAGCTATAAATATTACTCGAATGGATTGTTTTTATATGAATTCATAAATAGATTTCCTTACATTTTGAATTAAACTAAAAATAGAAAATGATAAAAACTTATTTCTAGTTATCATGAGTTTAGTCAGTTTTATAATAGCATCGATAAAGTAGTTCAATTATAGACCTATTAACATGAAGAGAACCAAACAATACTGTTAATAATATGTAAATTACTTGATAAGAGAGAGAATTAGAGCAGAATGTAATCAATCATTTTATCTCTCTATCTGAGTACTGTCACTTGCCCGTTGTTTTACATGCCAATTACACAAGCACACACACAATTTCCAAATCTATTTAATATTTAATTACAGTTTCAGTTTAATCCCGCAAGACAAGCAAGATATGGGGGAGGGTCGGCTAGTTTTGAAGTGTCCCCTTAAAATTAGGGTGACATGACATTACTTTGTCGGGGTCACGTGCCGTCAAATAGCCCGGAAAATATCAAATACTAACATCAAATTGTTTTTTTTTTTACATTTGAGGCTTATTTTGTAAAAAAAGCAAAAATTAATTTATAATTAAAAAATAATATGTTAGGTGATGTGCAAAGTTTTTAAACCGAAACCATTTGTGTAGCATTTAGGGTTTGCGCGCTTAAAGGGGACAGAATTAATATCGGAAGTTCAAAGGAACTATTTGCTTTGCGACTAATATGCAATTTATTCATTCAAATGCAAAGAATTTTTCATCGTTTAATTAAATCCACTATATTTTTTTAAGTCTGACAGAAAAGAAACATTGTAAATGTCTCATCGTCCGATTCTAATTACTCTTCCCTAAAATAAGGGCAATATATCTTAGTTTCGCATCTGTGACAATTATGCAAAGGCTTTCTTAATTTTGTGTCATTAAAAGCTCGTCTTGTGTTTAATTTATTTGACGGAATTAATTTAAAAATTAACCACAAGGGTCGTGTAATCTGGATTAAGATATTAAATTACACCCGGTCGGAATAATGTTTTCAACCATTTATAAAAAAAACATCCCCCTCGAAGAGAACAAGAAAAAAAATTAAAGGGAATAAAAAACGCGGAAAATATACAATTAGAGGGCTGTAAACGCCTAATGTTTGGGAATAGTCGTCGACATTGTGCAATGTAATTTTTGATTGAAATCATACAGGCTCGTAGTCGGCTCATTTGGACGGCAATTCTCTAGAGATTGGCAAATATTTTTACAGTTTATAAGGCGTTGAACTTCATGTAAATTTGTCACTTGATTTTGATTATAAGAAAATAAAATTTGTATATGGTATTAGGTGTATAATAGGAATTTAATCTAATACTATATTCCAGAAATAATTTATCAAAATAATATTAAATTTGTATGATTTAAATAATAAATACTGTACACATACTATTAATGCTTTTCTTCATACTAGTTTTTCAGATATTGTTCTTTTCTGCAGCTTTACTAAAACTTTTTTGAGCTCCTTGACAGCTTCTTGAGATCTCTAAAACTTCAAAAAAAAAATTGTGTTTTCTGTAAAAGCTCTTTAAATGAATGTTTCATCTATCGGTTTAACTCACTCTTTAAAAGTTTAGGAAGGATGGATAGAAGTTTTTAAATTTTTTAAGATTTTGAAAATTTTAAGAAACTTTTGGAGATTTTTGATTAATTTTTTTGGTACTTTTTTGAGTTCTTTAAAAACTTTTAGAATATTTCAAAAAAAAATTGGGTTTCATTTTTTCCGAGTTTAAAACTTTCTTGAAAACTAGAATGGACGGATAAGGCTTTCATAAATTTTTTTAAGAGTTCTAAGAAGTTTTTGAAGAGCTTGTGATTAACTTTGTAGGCACCTTTTTAAGCTTCTTCAAAGCTTCAAGAGTTTTTTGAGCTTTCTAATAACTTTTAACAGACATCTAAAATTTCTTATGCTCAAAAGTTTTTTGAATTTTTTAAAAGCTGTTTGAGTACTTCAAAAGTTTTTTGAATTACAATTCTATTTATTAATGAATCTTACTTTAAAGAAGTTTAAAAACTCGGAAACACTAGAATGGATGAACGAAGCTTTTATAAAGTTTTTGAGCAATTTTAAGAATTTAAAAGATTTTTTAAAAAATTCTAGAAACTCTTATTGAAATCATCTTTAAAGCGTTTTTTGAAAGTTTTTGAACATTTATTTGAGCTCCTTTAAAGCATCTAAAGCTCTTCAAGCTTTTTAAAAATTCTTTCAGAAATTTTTTGAGTTTTTCAATATCTCCTTGAGCTTTTTAAAAGCTTTTAAATAGAAGCTTATTTTTGTTTTATCTCACTATTTCTTAAGTTCTAAATTTTTTCACACAGATTTTTATGAAGATTTAAAAATATTTAAAAAAATTGAAAGAAGTTTTTGGAAAATTTTTAAGCTCTTAAGCAAGCTTTCAATTAACTTGTTTGACACTTTGAGCTTTTTAAAAGCTTCAATAGTTTCTTAAATTCCCTAATTTTTGGAGTACTTTAAAAAATGTTTGTGTTTTACATAAGTTTTTTAAGTTTTTCAAAAATTCTTCAAGTTCTTTAAAAAGTTTTTAAAGGAATGTTCTACTTATTGATTCATCTTACTTTTTCAATAAATTTATTGAGCTTTTATAGCGTTTTTGAGAAATTTCAAAAGGTTTTTAGAAGTTTTAAAATCTTTAAGAGAATCTGAGCTTTAAAAATTTCTTTTTAGCTTTTTAAGTTCTTTAAAAGTATGTTGAGCATTTCAATAGCTTTTTATTTGAGTTTTATTGATTTATCTCATTTTTTCTAGATTTGAAAACTTAAAAAGAATTTGGTGGATGAAACTTTGATGTATTCTAAGACCTTTTGAAGTCTTTTAGAAGCTTTTAGAGAGTTTTTGATTAACTTTTGTGCATCTTTTTGACTTCTATAGCTTTTCGAACTCTCTAAAAACTCTTGAAAAAATTTATTGTGCTTTTCAGAAGCTTTTTGAGTTTTTTAAAAGCTTTTTAAAAGTTTTTTAAATAAAATTATTTTCTAATTTATCTTACTTCTTTAAAGTTTTTAATCTTGCTCACATACAGATTTGAAATCTGGAAAAGAATGAATTTTTATAGATTTTTTTGGTAAGTTCTAAGAGTTTTTAAAGCGTTGGGAAGCTTTTGATTAGTTTTTGTGCACTTTTTTGAGCTTTTTAGTTTTTTTAGTTTTTTAGAAGCTCTTTAAAAGCTCTTTAAATACCTCAAAATATAGATTTTTATAAAGATTTGAAAACTCGGAATGAGTGGTATGAATGAATGGAGCTTTTTTAGTTTTTAAAAGCTTCTAGGAGTTTTTGAAGTTTTTTTGGAAAGTTTTCTGTTTTTTGAATGCTCTCTAAAATCTCTTGAAGGACTTCTCTTTAATTAAATATTCAATTTATCTCTCTCACATAGATTTTTTTAGAGCTTTAAAAATTTATAAAAAATAGGATTGGTGAAACTTTTTTTGGGGAGCTTTTGATTATTTTTTTGAAGCTTTTCAGATCTTTTTAAAAACTTTCAAAATTCTTTTAAAAACTTTTAAAAGATTTTAAAAGAATGCTTCATTCATTTTATTCTTTTTGAGTTTTTAAATCTTTTTTACACACAGATTTTTATAGAGATTTTAAAACTTGAAAAAGTGGGATGGATGGATGAAGCATAAACTTATAAAGATTAAGGAACTCAAAAAGATTTTAAGGTTGGTTACATTTTTGGGCACTTTTTTGAGCTTTTTAAAAGTTTCAAAAGCTTTTCAAGCTTCTCAAAAGTTTTTAGAGGGTTTCAACAACTTTTTGTGCTCTCTAGAAGTTTTATGAGTTTTTCAAAAGTTTCTTGAGTTTTTCAAAAACTTTAAAATGAATGTTCTATTTGTTAACTTATCATCAAGAGTGGAATGAGTTGATGGAGCTTTATAAAATTTTTGAAGATTTTTAAGAGTTGTAAGGAGTTTTTGCACCTTTTTAACTTTTTTAACAGTTTCAAAAGTTTTTAGATTATTTTTTTATTTTCTTGGTGGGTTTCAAAATTTTTCTTGCTTCCTAAAAGAACTTTTCTTAAAAAATTCTTGAGCATCTCAAAAGCTCTTTAAATGCATGTTTTATTCATGGATTCTTTTTACTCTATCCATAATTTTAAAACTTGAAATCAATGAGATCGATGGAGTTTTAAAAGTTTTTGATTAGTTTGGGCATATTTTTGAGCTTATCAATAACTTCAGAAGCTTTTGGAAAACTTCAAAAATGTCTAGTGCTGCCCAGAAGTTTTTCGAGTTTTTTAAAAGCTCTTTAAATGATTCATTAATTTATCTAATTTTTTCCGATTTTTTAAATCAAAGTTATGGATCATTTGAAACTTTTTTATTTTAAAAACTTGGAGTTTTTGAGAAGTTTTTGATTAGTTTTTTGGGTACTTTTTTGAGTTTCTTAAAAGTTTTTTGAGTTTTCTAAAAACTCTTGGAGTTTTTTAAAAATTCTTTTAGTTATCCAAAAGCTTTATTGATTTATCTATTTTGTTAGTAAAAACTTGAGTGGGATGGATGGATGGATAGAGCTTTTATAAAAATTTTGGGAAATTCAAAAAGTTTCTAGGAGTCTTCGAGGAGTTTTTGGGTAGTTTTAAATAATTTTTTGGGTAAGTTTTTGATCTTTATAAGTTTTCTAAAAACTTTTGGAGAATTTCAGAAGTTTTCAAAAACTCTGAATGTTTTATTCATTGATTTATTTAATTTTTTTAGTTCCAAATTTCAACCACACACAGAATTTTATGAAGATTTGAAAACTTGATTAAAATGGGATGAATTAGTGTTTTAGAGGAACTCTAAGAGCTTTTAGGAGTTTTTAAACTCTTCAAGAAGTTTTTTGCGAGTTTTTTATTAGATTTTTAAGCACATTTCTGAGCTTTTTAAAAATTTCAAAAGTTTTTTTAAGCTGTTGGACAAAATTTGGCTCCTCGAGCTTACTAAACGCTCTTGGAGAACTTTAAGAAAGTTTTTGAGGGATTTTATGAGCTTTTAGGGGTTTTTGAAGAGCTTTTGATTAGTTTTTTGGGCATTTTTTTGAGCTCTTTAAAAGTATCTCAAACTCTCTAAAAAACTGTTAAAGGTTTTAAAAATGTCTTGTAACCCTAGAAATTTAATATCCAATTATTGATTTTTCTCCTAGTTTTGAAATCTTTTACATTCAGATTTTTATGAAAATTTGAGATAACGCATTTATAAAATTTTTTGGTTTTGTGTATTTTTTACGGGATTTTTGGTCCAAAATCCCACGTTGACAACCTGCCTGATTAGGGAGTGGGAGAAAGTATAAACATTTTAAATAGTTTCTATTGTGATATTTGAATTCACAATCTTTGGTGCAGTAGTCGGATCTCAAGACTAATGCGCCGCGCTCTCCTAGGCGGGTACGAGCGCAAAATTGTATAAGAAATACATTGGATCAAACATTTTTAGTTAGCGGCCATCTTGGATTTTATTTCCTATTCAGGGCGCTCATCTGGTCTGCTTGACCCAATGTGTCAAGATGTTGTAAACGTTGGAGTTGCTAGGAGATGGTAAAGACTGGAGTCAAAAGAAGATGACGTTGTTGTTACTTCTTGGGCCTTCACTAACGATACAATTTCTTGGTTGGTCTTTTTTTATATTGGAGCAAAGCGAAGGTTTTGTTGGTTTTTTTATTGCACACAGGATTTGGACAATTTATTAAGTGTTTTAGAATACAACATTGTAACGTTTAAAAAATATCATTTTGCACGGACCGCGTTTAGAATAAAAGTTTTTTGACAACATAATAAAGCAAAACGTGCTTTTCAGTTTAATGCTGACTTTTTATTATTTAGGACCTTCAGTTAAAGTATGTTAGTGATGGATGCATCAATTTACTTAGTTTTGTAAAATTTTGGTTATCTATATTGCACGGACCGCATACAGAACGGTTGATTAGAAATCGTCTATTGGTAGAGAAGCTGTATTGGTCAACAATTATATTAGATAGCTCAGTGATATAGCGTTAGTTTAGCAGACTAGCTTTTCGGGGTTTGAAATAAAAAGTTATTCTTTAATCACCGAAGTAATTTGGAAGTCGTACAAGTACAAGTCGTGAAAACGCACAATAAAACAATTTTTATTACTGACTTCACTTATTATTAGATAAAACACTTTTTTGGTTGTCAAATTTTAGTTCTTTAATTTTTAACTAAAATATTTCAAGCAACTCGAAAATTGTTTTCTTTGATTATATTTTTTAAGTATGCTTCTAGTGCAATTGCAATTTAGTTGTATCTCAATGTGATAATCACATAGATGAGCGATTGTTTCAATAAAATTATTAATATAGCTTTATAATGGAATCTTAGATGCGTGAGACTATTAGATCAGGCAAAAAAGCATCTCCTTCCCTCTGGTTATGTTCCTAATATCATAGACTTATAATTATTGAATCTGTACACACAATGACAACACAATTATATATAATGTGTTAGTGCTTGTAGATAAATGTCATGTAGTTGTTATAATCTAATAAACCTTTAATTACATATTAGTTATTGCTAGCCACAACATAACATAAATTGTACAAGTGTCCATTAGGCTGTATAGGTAGGCGTACACTAATTGATGCCCGTTAATAGCGGTACGATCTAACCCTATGGAAAAATTAAGATCAGGATATGATTTTTCTTATATAAAGGTCACGGGTCGTACAATTTCATCTCTGTATCTCTGCATCTAGATATTTAATTATTATATAAGTTTGTTATGCGTAGCGTATGTATGAAGTGCGATAGACAAATGTAAGCAAGCATGCAATCGACTTGAAATACAACATTTACACAATAGATTTTCTATAAAGTATGTGATAATCAGTATCCGAATCCACATCACATCACATCATATAACTGTAATTTTAATATTATATGTATTGTTGCAGATAATTGGGATTGCTCGAAGTTGTGTCGCCAATCAAAGATCTAGAGGTCACGCGCTACGTCACAATAGCCAGCAGTAAAGACAGAAGACAGTAGTGGTATGTAAGTACGTACCAGAAAATCGTGCAGCGGCGAGTTTTAAGATAATGGAATCATTGTACGTTCGTTTGGACGGGCGATTCGTGTAAAATAATTACGAAATATTTGAAAGGTACACATTTTTATTAACTCTTACACTTGTTTGATACAGACACAATTGCAATAATTGGAGGTGCGTCCGCACATTCAAATCATTTCTTTTACAAATAAATTACCTTCAGGCAATAACATTGATTAACAATCTAATATACTTAGATTAAATTAGAATCATATCTTCAAATATGTCGCTACGGAGGGGTGAATTTATAATTGGCTTGTAAATTAGTTTTTCTGGGTCCGGACAAATTGAATTAAACTGCGATATGATCGGACCCTAACAAAATTCATACCGGACCATAAAATTTAATCGCCAAAGGACAGGGAATGCCGAAACGGTTGTCAATTATGCAAATTTGTTACGAGACACTAATTTGAAGTAAATTTTTTCCCTTAGAGAATGTCAATTTTTATTTGAAAAATAGTTAAGTAAATAAATAAATAGTCTTCTATAATGAAGGCATTCTGAAAGCTCTTAAGGAAACTCGTATAATTATTTAATTCGATTTCTAAATATCATTAAACCGTATTCCAATTAATTAACGACATATGGGGAATAACTGTTTACCATCTGTTTGGCATTTGTTACAATTTTACGATGGCGCGATTTTTATGAAAATCTAGTGGGTAGTTTATGACGGAATGTTGCTTGTTTATGGATTAACTGTTCTATGCGACACTTCTTGACCTCATGTCAAATATAAAATATGTTATATGTACCTATCAAATTTTAATGCAACTCTTAACGAAGGAAATAAAAAAAATCTTTTTACTATTACTATGAGTTGATGTAATTGAGTAATTGAGTTAACATTTTTTGTATTTTGAAATATTGCAGGGATGCAAGCTTAGCTTGGTCCAGCAATTACTGTTAATACTTTAAATCAGGGGTTTTAAGGACTTTGGCATATTTTAGATACTAAGAACAAAATTATTTAACACTAAATGTATAAAATGCTTTCCACACATGGACAGTAATAATGGTTTATCAATCAGGTTGCAACTGGGAGTCCCCGAACCCTGGGGGCTCAACTAGCAGGTCTACACTAAAGACCCAACAAGGAGACTTTATCGGTGTCACCACACTCGACGCTGGGAAGCTGATCAATCTTGCACTAAGGTCACTCCACCTGGAGAACTCCTCCAAGGAGTCGCCCAAGATTCGGTGCACATCTACACCGGGCAACCAAAAACAACACAAAAAAAATCCGAAAAAGTGTTGCACTCCAGAGCAAGCATCCATCGGTCAGAGCTGGTGTAAGCACTGCATCATCTCCGGAAGTTCTCTTCTTTACAAGGAGGATGGTAACAAATGGTGTCCGAGGTGAGGCTTGAACAGAAGCATGATGCTTCTACGACCCCAAACACTACTCTTAAAGATAAAGAAGACACCACCGAAGAGATTCACGATGTTACTCGAAATACCAATAGGGGAAAAGAAAAGAAGCAGATAACCGGCGGTCTACCGAAGGAACTATTAACCGCTTTGAATTGGAAAACAGGAAACACGCTTTTTCAGTTACATAAGAAAGAGTGATTAGGCTCTTGAAGACAATCACTTGGCCAATGCCACCGTATTCAATCATTTTTAAACATTGAATGAAGAAGAAGATTAAGACAACCAAGCCATTAAAAAACTAACACAAAATAGAAGAAAAAAATTAAAGACAAAATCGGAAATAACCAGTCACCAAAACGGAAGCTCATCCGGGTTGCTATAAAAAGACGCCATTTTTACTAAAGTCAGTCAGTCAAAGCAGACCATCATTCGAAGTAACAACACTTAGCAGACCAGCAAACTATAGTGAAGACCACCAAGAAAGGGTATAAGAATTTCAGGAATTGTAACTAGGAGTCTCCAAACCCTGGGGGGGCTGACTAGCAGGTCTGCACTATGGACCTGACATGGATTTTTTCGGTATCACTACACTCGGTTCTTGCAAAACCGATTGACTTTGCCTTAAGCCTACTTTACTCCACACTTGGACAACTTGCTCAGGAAGTTGTCCAAGACCCGCTGCACATTTACGTTGGTCAACCAAGAACAAGAAATCCGAGAAAGTGTTCCGTTTCAAAGCAAGCATCTATCAGCCGGAGCTGGTGTAACTACTTCATTATCTTTTCCTCTCCAGGTTGGGGTTTTCTGCTTTTATTGATAGTGACGTTGAGTGCAAATTTGTACTTAATAAAGAACGGTTTATTTGGGTTTCTGTGTTCCGCAACAATTTCCTATAATTTCTGAGGCTAAGCTTTTAATTCCATTATGTTGTTCGAGTTGATGTCCAGATGAAGTAGATGATTGAGTACGGAGCACTATTGTTGGGTAAGGGAGTAATTAGAAAACAAATGGGTCTTTGGGAGATTCACTGTGAGTTCTCTTACGCGGCTTGTTTTTATTATTGAGGGTATCACGGAAGGGTGGTGCGTTTTTATGGTACACTTACCCGGCCTAAAAAAGTAAAAAATAAAAATTCTTTAAGAATGGATCACTTGGTGCGGCTTAGTTTGGTTAATATTAATGTCACTTTTGGTTGGTCGTGGGTTGACCCACTATAGTTTGCAATCGGTTCAGTATCATTGGGCATAGCAAGCTTGGATCCAGGTTTGTTGTCGAGTGTCGGTTTTTACTATTGATTTTCCATAAACGTGACAACTAAGCTTTGGGTAGACTAAGCTTATCTTGGTGTTGCCTCATAAGTTTTTGGTCTTATAAGGTTCTATGTCTGCGTCTAGTAGTAAGGAAATTATGTTGGCCAGTGGTGGTGATTGACGTTTATTAGTTTTGGGATCAGTTTTTGGATTCTGTTCTGGGTTGTCAAGGTCCATTAGATTAAAGGCGATCTGGTGCAATGGTTTTGTCTAGGCATCACTACCAGTCCAAGAACCGTTGCAAAGCACTAGACTAAACCGTAACAGCACTGGTAAGCAGATACAGATACTATAATAAAAAAACTTTTATTACTAGTCAGCATAAACCGATAGAAGATCATTACTGAGTATTTCTGGTCTTGAACAGTCACCCACGGAACTTTTGCAGTCTTAATATTGTCTAGTATTATAAAAGGAAGTAACGACTACGCTGCATTGCAGACACAGACATATCGCATCTAAGCTGACCCAATCCATGAAAAGGACAAACAAGCCTTAGAACAAACTCACAGTTACACCAACGACAGCATCAAAGAAAAAGAAATTCCCTTGGGATGGTATTGCATCTTCTGCCACTAGCGTATTTACAACGGCCACTTTCCGAATTAGTTTAACGCGCCTATTGCACCTGGAGTATTTTTCTAAAGAAGCTCTAACAAACCGGTTTTTAATATAACACTACCGTCAAAAACCACGTGAAACTTCTTGCATCTGGGAAACTTCAAATTAAAAAAATTCTAAAAATGTTTTAGTAGGTTTGGTTTTAGCACTTTGTGTTGGGATTTACAGCTAGTTAGGTTAGGTTAGGATGTGTTGTGCTGAATAGTTTATTTTGGACAGTTTTTAAGTCTTTTTTACAAATTTTGTTTTTTTTGCAAGTTTTCAATCAAGCTTTATATCAGATTTTGTACAAATCTTTTCTATTTCTTGAGCAATGTTTTTTAGTTATTTTTTTCTTGGTTTAAACGGATACTGAGAATTGGCTAATGCACTAAATAAAATTTGTTGATGGTCTTTTTTATTTTTTCAGCAAAAATTGTGATTTTTGCAACATTTGGGTTATTCAAGAAGTTTTAAAATAATCCAAAATGCAGCTCTTTGTGTTATTGTTGTCTATACTGTTGCTGGGGTTGGTTGCTAGTCAAGAGACATTGTTGTCTGTGTTTATTTGACAGTTGTTTTGCTGTTTTTGTTGGGAATATTGTAGAGGACTTCCTGGTACACTGAGACGAAGTTTAATTTTTTTAGTTAGCTCAGTTATAGTTCGATAGCGTAGCACGCTAACAGTTTGGGGTTCGGTCGCCAAAAATGATTAAAATAATATCTTATTCTATATCCACCGGTGGTCTAATCAATCTCTTTCAAACAAGTCGTAAGTTTTCTGCAGTGATTTAAAATAGCTGTAAAATCCAACCACCACACCGAGCGTAGAATTTTTATATTAGTTAAATTAATTTTTACTTAAACGGCTATTGCAGTTTGCCGCCAATTTGATTCAACCGTTGTTAGCTGATATTTTCTGCAGGCGCATCATTTCTCTGCAAAAGAAATTTGTTTGCGTCGGTTCCAGTTGTGATATTGCTTTTCCTTTGAATTGGTCCGGTTCATCTCGCCTTCTTGCATCGACTCGCTTCTGCTACGGTTTGCCATTATTTCCGCGTGCTTTTTTTTAATTGTACCTGCACATAATTGTCAAATACAGTTCAATTAAAAATGATAAAAATTTGTTCTAGCATAGAACTGATGAATGAATCCAAAAATCCCATTTTAACTACTATTACATGATATATTACAATATGTGTTCTTATTTTTAATTAATATACTCTCAAGGTTTTCTTGGTTTATGTACGATTACCCGCAGACAGTTGTGAAGTACTTACCTTACCTTAATGTATTTTGTTTTTTATAGATACTTTTTATCTTTAAAATCCGGGCAACATGCAAATTCTGGTTTTAAAACATCAAAATATTGTCAAAAAGCACTAAAATCTGGCTTTAACTATTGAAAAATGTTAAAAAAATAAAATTTCAAAAACAGCGGATTTTGCTGTTAAAATATCAAAATATTACCAGAAAACACTTAATACGATGCTAAAAAGTGCAATTTATTCTAATAAAATGTCAAAAATAGCAATACCTAGTCTTGAAACATCAAAATATTGTTAGAAAGCACAGAATTTAGCCATAAACTGTTGAAAAATGTAAACACTTTTAATAAATTTCAAAATCTGCTAAATCCGGCTATAAAATATCACAATAATATTAGAAAGCACCAAAATTTAGCTATAAAACATTTAAAAAGTGTAAAATTTTATTTATGAATTGTTAAGAATAATAAAATCCGGCTGTAAAACTTAAATATTTTCAGAAAACACCAAACTTCATAAACTATTTAAAAGTGGAATTTTTAAATAAGTGACGTAACAAACGTTCAGTTACTCAACCACCACACTGAGCGTAGAAGTTGTATATTGTTTTCATTTTACCGGCCAATGTAGCTTGCCGCCATTTTCTTTTAACCGTCGTCAGTTGATATTTTAAGCGGCCGCGTTACTTTATTGCAGAAGAGGATAAGTTTTTTTGCGTCAGTTTTACTTGGGCCTCTGCTTTCCGTTTGATTTGGTCCGGTTCATCTTGCATTACTATAAATTGAACCTGCACTTAGTTGAATTACGAGGTCCTGCTTACTACTTTGGCCTCTTCTTCTTTTTGCTGCGTAAGGAAATCCTTTTACTGGTACTTTATCTGGGCCTGTGATATGCACTATATTCTACACATTTTTAAAGTTTTATTGGTCCCAGACTCCCAATACTTTCTTGGTGGATGTGTAAACAACCTGAGACAGTTGTGAAGTATTTCAATGATTTTAATGCCAATTGATTACTTTACACACACTTCTAAGGTTTTCTTGGTCTATATATAAATAATTTTCAATCCGTCTTTGGTTTATATTTACTTCAATGTTACTTTACTTTACTTTGAAGTACTCAATGCTAAGCAATGTTAACGTACTTCAATATACACACACACCAAAAACTTCCTTGGTTTAAGCCTAAATAACTTCAGACAACTCTGAAGTACTTCCATAACTTCAGACAACTCTGAAGTACTTCCACAACTTCCAAGACTTCTTTGATGTATGTGCAAATAATTTTAGACAAATGTGAAGTATCCAATGGCCTCAGTGCTCAGCAATGCCATTGTGAAGTACCTTAATAACTCCTAGTTTCTGCAGTAGATCTTGGGTTCTGACATTTTTGAGTTTTGCCTTAAGAAATTAAGAAATACTTGGCTTTTTCTAGAGACGTAACAAGACCGACAAGAATCAAATCTAAAAATTTTTAGCAATTTTTTGGTTGTTGAGATGAGAGTTTAAATGTTGCTTACCATATACAGATCCTTCACATACGTAATCTCCCCAATTACCTGTATACTCAATGTTATTCAAGTCAAGGATATTTCTGACATACTTTGATGTGCGAGTCTCTTATGCCAAGTTTTAATCAAAGTCAACAGCAAACATCTTTCCGTTTTATTTGGTTGTGGCAACTACTTTTTTTATCAATTGACCCTTGCGCATCAGCAGGCAGATTTTTGATCTAATATTTGTGCAACAAAAAACAGGTTATAGCAGTCAGTTCTGGTACATATAAAACATTTTTTTAAATTTTTTGATTATAGTCTCGTCCATTGAAAATTTCTAGGTCCACATCGCCCACACCAATTCCATTGAGCTTACTTGCATCAGTTGAGAACTTTTTGAATCCGACAAAGTTGGGCAGCCATTCCTTCGAAAACACCATACGTGATGTAGCTGCATAGTCCAGATAACAGAAGTTCTCACTTTTGCACCGCACATCTAGACTGTCAATGCCTAATGGTACTGAAAGATTGATTTGTGGTTCTTCCAATCTGGTTTTTCAGTGTTATGACAAAATTTGGCAAAATAACTCTTTAGTTTGCAAATGATACAACCGTATTTATTTTGGCAATAAAATACTTATTTAGCACGTTAGCTTATTTGGTTTTCGTGCTTGTGGCTTTTCTGTTTGTCTCAAAATAAAAACGTTCTGGATTGAATCGGTCTTGTCGAGTCTGTCTTCTTCTAATCGTATGCGTTTGACGAGTTTGGAGTAATTTTTTTGTCAGCCACAATATTATCCCAGGCAGTACGAAAATGATAAAGCTTTGGAGGTAGTAGTCCCAGGATTCTAGACAGTATCCAGCTCTCCATGATGTTCTTGTTTTTAGCTTGAAGATCCTCGGCAAGTTGTTACAGCTGCAGGCTGATTTGTAGTGGTGTTTGAAGCTGAAAAATTGGGCTTGCAAACTTTTTACTCACTTTTTTTGCAGTTTTCATTTGCAGAATTATACAGGGAGTTTATAAATGAATGGGATTATGTAATCACTTTAAATATGCCGCCTTTTTAAAATCGTCCACTATACTACATATTTTTTCATATGTTTGCTTGACAGCTGTCAAAGTTGATCTGTCAAAACAAATAGTTTAGTGAACAATTTAACAAAAGCGGCACATTTAAAGTGATTACATAATCCCATTCATTTATAAACTCCCTGTAGTTTGCAATTTTGTGCGTTAGTTTGCCGTCAACATTTAGTCCTACTATGGCTTGACTATCTAAATCTCTTTTTAGCCATGCTTTGACAGTAGCATCATCTTGACCACTGGAAGGTTTTGGGTGTAGCTTTATTGCGACTTTAAATAATCCTTTGGACTTCAACGTTAAATCAACTTTAAAATGCCAAAAATATAGTTCACTACCTTTTGCGCATTTTTTTATCAAATTAAGACTAAATCAATTCTATGGCTATTTGACTTTACTGTGTTTACAAACAATTTTGATGCAAATCTTTTAATAAATAGCTTATTTGACTACCATTGAGTTTGTTGACATTTCCAATCAATCTAAACTAGAAGGCAGACTTGTTGTTGTGCTTGCTGATGGTGGTTGGCTGAAGATTGAGCGGCTAACAATGACGTGAAGTGTATTGAGTTACAAAGTGATTATTTTAAATAAATATTAATTATGTAAAGTAATACATTTTAATTTTAAATAATTTATAATTAGCGTTTGAGTCGAGGACAGTGATAAAATTTAACATTTATAGAATGGAAGTGTTAAAAAGATTAATACTAAAACTACCCTAAATTTAACCCCGACATTTGTAAGGTATTTGAGAGAACTGGTTGGCGGTTTTGGCTCGCGACCTTTGTTCTGTGGTTTCGGTTACAGGACAACTCAGTTATTTCATTGAGCGCTTAATCTTAATTTCCTGAAACACGTTCGCGATTTGAAATATTTAATTTGGTCGAGATAAAAGGGGACAGTGTGGTAAAAATGATGAAATAGCCGAGTTGAGTAGAGTAGAGAAGAGTTGGTCATAATAATAGTGATTGATTAAAAGTGTGTTAATACTTCCGTGAAATGTAATAAATCATGAAGGATGTCGCTTGTAACAAAGGAATCGAGTTTTGTTACTATCGCGATGCGATGGGACGCAATCCGATTCAGAGCCATCTTTTAAATCTAAAAAGATAACAGGTTAGTATATTCTTGTATCTGTCGTCGTACTCGCACAGAACATGTTGGACTATTACCAAATACATTCAAGCCGCGATATCTTGATTTGTGATGACATTTGTTTTATTGCGACATTTATAAAGAAATAAAAATGATTCATGTATTACTAAACGTGATCTTTTTTAACTGCGGCATTAAAAAAAGAAAAAGAGCGGACTAAATTTAGTTATGACCTGTTGACAAATCACGGGATCCTACATAAATGTGTTTCCCACTGTGACTTTACATGAACCTAATGAAATGTCCATTTGCCATTAATTAGATGGCCGCACTCCACTGTCATCTGTCACTTAATGGGCTGTCTCAGTCAGAGTCAGTGTTCGCTCGTCGTCTTTCTTCTTTTTAAATGTGCAATGCTCCGAGCGAATTGACTGAACTGAACTGAACCAACATGTGACAAGGATTTAAAAGCATTCATTCGAGAAGTTGTTATCTAATGCATAAAATCGGTGAGAATTTCAAATGTCTTGTGTTTTATTAGTCGAAGACGATAAAATATAAATTACTGAGAGTATAAAAATTAACGAAATGCCGGTTTATGAGTATGTAGAATGTCAAGTCATGGACTCGTCGACTGCCCCGACTGGAAATTGCTTGCTTGCTTGCTCAAGCCAGGCTATCACCGATTGTGCCCATATGACCATCATGTGCCAATGTCGCTAGAGAATTTTACCCGGAGCTGTTTACGAAACCAGACTAGATCGATATGTAAACCTGTAAACCGATGAGCTGAGTGAAAGTATACGGACGGTAGAGCAACACAAGCGAACCTTCTTGTATGTATGTAGTATGTATGTACACTACATTGCATTGCACCTCACCATACCATACCAAACCAAACCACGCCGCACCAGATCGCACACATTTATATTTAAGATGTGACACTGGCTGCATGTTATTATACTTCTCGCATTCCGTCCTTTTCTTACTTACTTACTTACTTACATCTTTCAAGCCGACAACCGAAATGTAATTAATAATAGCTCACGCATATAACAATCCCAATTTGCATTTAAATTTACGACTGACTCCTATTCGTTGACTAATTTAGTATCTTAAAAAGCTCCTTGCTCAAAAATACAATCTGTTTCGCGACTATAGATTAGCGGAGCCCAGGCATCTTTTAAATCCTCCTTTCATAAGGATCTAAATCGGAAGGACGCAGCGCCGCCCATTAAAGCAGGAGCACCTATTTATCTTTTTATGTGCAATTACTGGATTCATAAATGACTAATTACTTTCGCCATAACTCCGGCCTTATGCTGAAGTTTTCAATCCAAATTTGCATTTTTAAGATATACCTTAAATTTCATCAAATAGCCCAACTTTGCCTCACAACTGTTTAAGAACATCATTTTATAAATACTTAATACACAATACTTTTTCATCCTTATCGATTATTTATTTTAATCTTGCATAATAAATTGCAAAATTGAAACGAAATACTCAAATATCCGGTAAATTAAATGCGTGTCAATGACATTTCCAAACGGACCGCAAGCAACAATTTTTTTCGGGTGACATTCCTTCGAAAAGTGACCTTTATAAAAAAAAAAACATATAAATTTTAATTAGTTGATCGATACTGTACTGAAGTTTTACCTGTTTACCTGTTTATTATTAATTCGTTTGAATATTACAGCAATCGATTTGATTAACTTATACATTATTGATCGATTCTCAAAACAATAATTAACTTTTATTCTAGAGCTTCCATGAAATTCCATTTAATTTTAACGTCTATTTTTATATGACATTCATTAGAAATCTCTTGATTCGTTTTTTTTTTTCTCTCAATCTTAATTCGGATGTAAATCTATTTATAACCAGAACCATAAAAATCACTCAGAACTTGAAAAGTGCCCGTGGCGCCCTTCACTTTTCTCTACTAAAACGTTCCTTACCGTTTAAAAAAAAAACATATCTTATTCAATTTTCTCGATCGTGACTTAAATTTCTTCTAAATTTATTATTGTTTTATTTGCGTTTTAAATTTCGTGCTATTTGTTTTCTTATTCTGTTAAAGTTCACCCCTATATCAATTAGCCGTCTCTGACACAACTTCTCTCTCTCCCTTCAGAAATCTTAACGCAGTTCAATTTTCACGAAGTGAACAACTGCCGTATGTCGAAAGGGTAGCCCTTGCCACTTCTCACCGATTGAGATCAAGTGTCATATTATATTGTGATCATTGTATACTTTGGTGGCGTTATTGTAGTGTATATATGACAATCCCTCACGCGTACAATTTTTTCTCCCCCACGTCATCATTGCGATTACATCATATAATTTTGGGATATCCTTTATAGGAATATAATTATGTGAATTTACCAAGTATTCATTCACTTACAAGGTTATACTTTGGAATTAATTATAATAAAAAAGGAGTATATCTATTCAATTCGTCGTGAGATTTATGGCGGTGTATTAAATTGTCTTTGATTTGCTTTACCAGGATATAAACCACGTGGTGCTGACGACAACGGTGGTGACATATCATCAATTGCATTTACTATAATAAAACATAAATCATTTCTAGGCGCGTCCGTAACATCCTGGTGACAATCTACATCTACGATTTCATTGAAAAACAAAAAAAAATGTACACATTCAAGGTGTGTATCTATTATAATAGAAATGACATTACATCGTACACAACATGAATATTCTTAGTTTAATATTTTTCGCTTATTTTAATTTATTTTAAATAACAAAAGCCTTGTTGTTTGGATTTTAATTTCACGACGCGACGGGTTTATATACATATATACATCGCAAGCATCAACATCTTGTTTACATTTTACTCATATCAATGTTGTGGAGATTGCTGCAGGGTTGAAAAGAGCGTTTTCCCTTAATATACGACGTCTCATTTAAAACAAAATCTTGTTTAATGTCTCAAGTTTCCCTTCATAACTTCATATGCTGGCGGAACTTTTCGCCTCTATAAAGATAATTTCGCTTTTTACACCGGCTTCTGTTTTTGATGTTATACATTTATAAAATATACAATATGTACAAGCAAAATTTTATTATTTTTACTTGTATAAACATTTAAAGCATATTGTTTTATTATGAGTAAACAATGTGTTTACATTTTATACAAAAAACTATACAAATTTGGATAAAATAATTTTAATAAAAGAGATATCAAATAAATTATTTGCTTATTAGTGGTTTTATTATTTATTTTTGATAATAACAAATAATCAAAGATCAAAACTAACTCAATTTGTGGACACCATCAAGTGGCTCTAAACCAATCTTTAATCTTATTACTGTAGTAAGAATATGTGACAGGTGACACTAGTTTTTAAAGTGCTTTATCTATTGTCCTGACTTGCTCATGTTCCAGCTTGAGTTTTACGCAATGACTATTTATTTTATATACCGTATAAACGTACAGATTATGCGCAGCACTTTGCCTATACACGTATTTTGCTGAATGCCAAGGCCTGATCCCTGTTAAATTAGTTTGGAGTGCGGTTACTTAATTCACCGGGCGCTTATAGCAGAAAACCTTCCTGCCTGGCTCGGCAAATCGGACCAGGTCAGGGTTTAGATGATACGCGAGATTATCGAAGTAAAGTTTTGATGTGTTGGCGCAACGAGAGGATTCCTGGGTCTGTCCAAATTTCCCTGTTTTCAACGTACCATGGAGCACCGAGCACCTTAAAATAGAACTTTGGAATGCCTTGAGACGATCGAAATTACAGCTTGCGGCTCTATCCCAGATCGAGGATGCGTACGTTAGCATAGGCTTGATGATAGAAGTTAGAAGTCAAGTTTTATTCCAAATCGACATGCCGCTGTTTTGTACGTAAGTCCCTTGTCTAAGGTAACCTCCAGATATTTAGGAGCATTTGACCACGGTATGGGAACGTCGTTAAGATTGACTTTCTCATCGGGTGTGATTCCTTGCCGTGTGAAGAGAACAGTTTTGTTTTTCTCCGGGTTCACTTTGATTCGCCACCCGTTTATCCGTTCTTCCAGGTTGTCGGTGGCTTTCTGTAACCTCGAAGTACCCATCGCAAATAACTTTGAGGAGCAAAGAAGAGCTGTGTCGTCAGCATATTGTGTCATTTTAACCTCGTGCTTCAATTCCTATCAGCCTCACAAAACGCAGAGGAAAATTGTACTTGTACAATTTATAAAGAAAGCCCTTGTGCCAAACCTTGTCGAAAGCTTTTTGAGTTAAAAAAAACCACCCTTGTGATCTTTTTCAGTCTAAAACCTTCAACAATAAGACAACTGAATTACCCCATCTGAACTCATGTTGGAGGGGGGGGGGGGGATTGTTAGCTTCCGTGTGTTCCTGTATTCTGTCCAGGATGGATCACCATTTCTATGACCTTACTTAAAATGCATAGCAGACTGACGAGCCTATAGTTTTTTGGAATGTTCTGTTTTTTCCCAGGTTTGAGGATGTTTATCATGTAGGAAAGTGTCCAGTTTTAAGAGTAACATTTGCAATATTGGTGAGTGCCATTATTACAATCTTAAAGCTCTTGTTATCGTATCGGAACCAAGGGCGGTTCGGGCTTTACATTTTTTGTTAACTTCTCTGATTTGGGAAGATCGAACGCTTTCCAGCGGTGCATTGTTGTTTTTTGCTCCAGATTGTGTCCTTTGTTAATATGGGGGAACATTGGAGTTTGAGGCTGTTGGCAAACGCCTTGGCCTTTCTCTCGATAAAATATTGGACCCTATTTTTGCCATGAATAGCTGGAATGGAGATCCTCTACATTCGACAATCATCCTCCTTGAAAGATTCCAAGATGTTTTGCCAGCACAAACTTTTGTGCAACTTTATCGCTTCTTTCACCTTCTGTGAAGCGCATTCAAGATGTTGCGGTGCCTCTGCCATTGACGCTTGGCTGAATTTCTAAGTCGGATCAATGAATTTGTATCGCGGGATAGTCCTAGAGGATTATCAACGTGGACCTAATGAGTCTTAAAGGTTTTTTTCCGTAGCTTTGTGGATCTGATTTGTAAATGTTTTGACAGCTCTTTTGAGGTCATCAATCGTTTTTACTAGTGCAAGTCTGCCTATGTTCTCTTCCAGGGTACAAGAAAAAAAGAGTCCAATCCGTGCAAGTTACGAATTTTCCTTCTTCTCCTATTCCCCTCCGTAGAACTCCAGTATTACTGGGCCATAATCAGAGCTTAGGTCATCATATAGCTATGTCAAGCACATCCCCTGTGACCGATATTGCTGTGGTGGGTGGAAATTGATAAAGTTGTAGATATACACTTATTTTGTAATGATTTCTAATTATTTTTTTGTGGTTGGAGAAGGGAATCTTTAAAAGACTTAACGCTTTGGATTGACTTTCTAAAAACATGAAAACGCCTACTGACCCTTTTCTCTCTAGTGGAATTTTGTTCACACCCACCCGCCCAAGCGTCGGTGATCAAATTGATTAAATTTCAAGTAGTGAGAATCAGTTGTCAAAAATGGGCGCATCTTCAATTTTCTGACCACAAATACTGTGTGGGTGGGCGATGTACACTAATGCTAAAACTTTTTAACCGCCCAACTGTTTGTTATCTATTTTTTGTATTACAGGCGTTTGGGTGGGCGGGCGGGGTACAGTACTTTATGGTTTGTGGGTGGTTTTAAATTTTGTTCTTCTTACCCGTCCTAGTGTCGGTAATCAATCTTAAGAAATAAACGTAAATTGTCACTAATGTCAAAAATAAACTCAATTTAAATTTTTTGACCACTAACAATTGGGTGGGTGGGCGGGGTACAACATGACATTGATTGTGGGCAGGTGTTTTTAAAGTGACGGTGATCAAAAGATTGGCTTAATCTTAAGTAGTGAATATTAATTGTCAGAAGTGGGCGCAATTTCAATTTTTTGAACACAAAATCTGGAAAGGTGAGCATGGTACGCAAATCATTTGCCAATAATTATAAACTAAAAGCCCATTCACCTGTGCAAATGTCTGTTATTCAATTTTCGGTTGGTTATGAATTGTGTGTCTATGATTCAGAAATTGGCTACTAACTTTCGAGTGGTTTAAATCTTGTTCCCGCTCACCCGCCCAAGTGCCGGTGATCTAGAAATTAATTTAATCTTAAGTAGCAAATGTCGCTTGTCACTAACACCGCCGTAGCTAAGGCCCCACAGGCCCCACGGTGCGGAGAGACCCGAAACGCCTCTAATCTTACAAAGAGGCCCTGCCACGGTTTATCAAAACCTGAGAAGGGGTTAGAAAGAAAAAGTATGAAATAGACGCTAGAGGGCCCTTTTCCATATTTTGCGGGGAGGAATACAAATCTTAGCTACGCCACTGGTCACTAATATTATAAGTAGGCGCAATTCCACATTTTTGATCACCTACCCGAGTGTTGAGCGGGTGATTTTAAATCTTGTTTACGCTTACCAGCTCAAATGTTAGTGATCAAAAGATTGCTTCAATTTTAAAGTGTGAACGTTAATTGTGAGAAAAGTGGGCGCAGTTCTAATTTTTTGATAGTGAACCATCTATTATATAGGTAAGCAAGGGCAAATGGTTTTAAATCTTGTTTTTGTCCACCCGCCAAAGTATCAGTGGTCAAGAAATTGGTTAAATCTTAAATAGTGATCATAAATTGTCACTAATATCAAAACTGGACGCCATCTCAATTTCTTGACTACAAACACTGGATGGGTGGACAGGGTACACAAAGGCGTAGACGACCGCCATGATTATGGATTTGCTCTTAGCGTATTCGGTCTATATGACAGCGTTTTTGATGACGTTCTTTAGGAAAACTTTATAGTTTTTTTTTGATTTCCAAATTTGTAGAGGTTGCATTGTGTTACTTCTTAAAGGCGTAGACGACGTTTATCAAGGTTGCAGCCTTGCGGACAGCGTTCTTGATAAAGTTTTTTAAGAAAACTTTGCAGTTTTCTTAACTTTCGAATCTGTAGAGACAAAGACATTTTGTCTCTTGAGGGCTAGACAATGTCCATGATGGCCACGGCTTTGAAAATAGAGTGTTTGGTGTAGGCCTCCTTGATGACGTTTTTAGGAAAGCCTTGTAGTTTTCTTAACCTCCAAACCCATAAAGTCCTTGTCTCTTAAGAGTGTAGATGACGTCTATGGTAGTCACGGTTTTGTGTTTTGACGTTGATGACGTTCTGTATGAAAACCTTTCTGTTTTCTTAATTTTTAAATGTCTTTGTTCCTTAAGGATCTAGACGACTGTTTTGCTGTTTGGTGTAGACTTGTCTCTGATGACGTTTTCTTATAAAAACCTTGAACTCTCTTTGGGTTTCTTTGTAGATCAAACTGGAGATACCCTTGATTCCGCCACGACAGATTGGACATTCGGCTTAATCATTCTCTGGATGTTATTACGGAGAACTTTGCGATGACTCTTGGCGACTAAATCTTTATATTGCTTTTACTTAAGTTCTGCGGTGGCGATGGGTGACGACTTAAGACTTCTTTTTGGTTTTCTTGGGGATGAGTAGCCTGTATGTTTGACAGTATACCGTTGTTGTTACCGTTAATTTGAAGCACTGACATGTGTTACGCGCAATGAAACTTAACTACCCATCCACCACACCGTGCGTTTACGTAGTATATTAATATAATATAATTATTTTCTAAAATATTTTACTACGGCCGTTGCCGCTTATTGTCAACTGTAGTTTTTTGTCAATTTATGCGACCGTGGAAAGCGAACTAAGATTCCTTTTTTGATTTCGATTCAATTTACACTTATTTTACTACGCTCCACTGGAGTAGTGTCTTCTCAACTGATTTTTATTAATTAATTCTGCACATAGCTATAAATGTATTTTGTGCAATTAACAAATTTAGATTCTTTCCTTAGCATATGACCAACAAGTCATAATGCCAGAATTCCCATAATTAGATCAATACAAAATATACCTAATTAACACCGGTGCGTTTATAACTACTTTTTACTAACTTCAAATGCCAGTGCACTTAGCATGCTCTCAACAAATGCCATTGTATAAATAACAATCTTTTACAGCCTAGTACAAGCTTAACTCTCTGCAGCGTACCTGGCATGCTACAACTATCAAGTACCTCAATGCCAATGTTCTTTGTTTTTTACATCTTCAATAATAATCTTAGACAGTTGTAAAGTTCCTCAATGATCTCATTGTAGATGTACTTTGTCACACAACTAAGACCTACTTGGTTTACGTCTGAATAACCTCAACACACTTTTAGATACCATATGTACGTAAATAACAATGTATACAATACATTAACTATTATAAACAATGCGTCTGTTATTACAAGGTAGATGGTATACATAAATATTTGCCTAAAAATAATTTGGAATAGGTTTTACAAACAAGCAACAAGACAAAAATTTGCATCAAAACTGTTAGTTATTAGAACCTGTTCCAAATTTGCAGAAATTTTAAAGAATGTTTTGGGTAATTTTTTGTTTTTTACAAAATTGTTAATCTTTCTAAAGGTTATGATCTAATTAGATCAATATTGTGTCTTTGAATGTTGTAGCAAAAAAAGTTTCTTACTGTATTTACTTGATGTACTAAAATCAAAATTTTGGCATTGTTCTTTAAAATAAATTTTAGGTGTTCAACTTGATGGCTACTTTGTCCTTAGTTTGAATGTTGTAGCAAAAGAATTTGCTACTATGTTTACATGATGTAGTTAAATCAAAATTTTTACAGTGCTCTTTAAAGCAAATTCAGTTGTTTAACTTGATGATTACCTTGTCTTTGGCTTGAATTTTGAATATATCTACTCATAAGCTTAACCTAAATGTTGCCATCAAAATAATCTTAAATGGGTTCCACAAACAAGCAGGTATTACGAAAGATTTGCATCAGAAGTGTTGATTAAAAATTAGGTGTTTGTCATCAAAACTTTGTTTCAAATCTGCAGAAAGTTTGAAGAATTCTTTGGGTTATTTTTTTTTAAGAGTTTGTTAATACGTTTACATAATGTAGTTTATTTAAAATCTTGGCATTTTTTTTTTTTAAGCAGATGTTCAAATGATCAATTTGATGACTACTTTGTCCTTGGTCTAATGTTATTGTAACAATGTAGCAAAAAAGTTTACTAAAAATGCTATTACTGAGTTTTTCAGTACACAAAATGGACAAAATATTGTCTTAAATGTATATTTATTGAGTTTTTTGCCAAAACTTAGAAATGTTGGAAAATTAGACACCAAAAAGTGCGTAAAAATCGTCAAATCAGAAATGATTTCTTAGAAGGTACAGACCGGGTAGGCATTTGAAGAGTTAAGTTGGTATGCTTTACCTATGACGTTGGTAGTTACCCACATTTATGCAGTAGAGGTAGCGCGCAACTTCAAAGAAGTCATAAGAAGGCTAGGAATTAAATGGTGTGGCTATCTACAAAAAGATGCAGAAACCGTTATTTTCTATAGTAAACCAATGCAGAAAAGAACAGCTGTAGAATTAGCGGCAAACGTCGGTGAGCCAAGACAGCCAAAACATAAGCAGCAATGTTCTTTGTTTTTTACATCTTCAATAATAATCTTAGACAGTTGTAAAGTTCCTCAATGATCTCATTGTAGATGTACTTTGTCACACAACTAAGACCTACTTGGTTTACGTCTGAATAACCTCAACACACTTTTAGATACCATATGTACGTAAATAACAATGTATACAATACATTAACTATTATAAACAATGCGTCTGTTATTACAAGGTAGATGGTATACATAAATATTTGCCTAAAAATAATTTGGAATAGGTTTTACAAACAAGCAACAAGACAAAAATTTGCATCAAAACTGTTAGTTATTAGAACCTGTTCCAAATTTGCAGAAATTTTAAAGAATGTTTTGGGTAATTTTTTGTTTTTTACAAAATTGTTAATCTTTCTAAAGGTTATGATCTAATTAGATCAATATTGTGTCTTTGAATGTTGTAGCAAAAAAAGTTTCTTACTGTATTTACTTGATGTACTAAAATCAAAATTTTGGCATTGTTCTTTAAAATAAATTTTAGGTGTTCAACTTGATGGCTACTTTGTCCTTAGTTTGAATGTTGTAGCAAAAGAATTTGCTACTATGTTTACATGATGTAGTTAAATCAAAATTTTTACAGTGCTCTTTAAAGCAAATTCAGTTGTTTAACTTGATGATTACCTTGTCTTTGGCTTGAATTTTGAATATATCTACTCATAAGCTTAACCTAAATGTTGCCATCAAAATAATCTTAAATGGGTTCCACAAACAAGCAGGTATTACGAAAGATTTGCATCAGAAGTGTTGATTAAAAATTAGGTGTTTGTCATCAAAACTTTGTTTCAAATCTGCAGAAAGTTTGAAGAATTCTTTGGGTTATTTTTTTTTAAGAGTTTGTTAATACGTTTACATAATGTAGTTTATTTAAAATCTTGGCATTTTTTTTTTTTAAGCAGATGTTCAAATGATCAATTTGATGACTACTTTGTCCTTGGTCTAATGTTATTGTAACAATGTAGCAAAAAAGTTTACTAAAAATGCTATTACTGAGTTTTTCAGTACACAAAATGGACAAAATATTGTCTTAAATGTATATTTATTGAGTTTTCTGCCAAAACTTAGAAATGTTGGAAAATTAGACACCAAAAAGTGCGTAAAAATCGTCAAATCAGAAATGATTTCTTAGAAGGTACAGACCGGGTAGGCATTTGAAGAGTTAAGTTGGTATGCTTTACCTATGACGTTGGTAGTTACCCACATTTATGCAGTAGAGGTAGCGCGCAACTCCAAAGAAGTTATAAGAACGGTAGGAGTTTGGCTAGGAATTAACTGGTTTGGCTATCTACAAGAAGATGCAGAAACCGTTATTTTCTATAGTAAACCAGTGCAGAAAAGAACAGTGCAGGTGCAAGCAGCTGTAGAAATAGTTGGTGAACCAAGACAGGCAAAACATAAGCAGCTGGAATGATTGTACATACAGTGGAACTAAGTTTAGCTAAAAACTATTCTGCGTTGCTAGGCTTGAGTGGCGCAAACATATTGGACCGTAAGTACGGATGAGGTTTTATCTGCAATACGTAAGGATTTATTAGTGAAGGAGCAACCAAAAACTGTGCAATTACCGCAAAACAGAAAGAGACTCATACCAAAATTTAAAGAGTGGATTTGCAAAAAACACAGAACATGGTTTATCAACAATGTATGTTTTGGGCGGTACGGTACATGCATAAAAAAACACTTAATTTTTTCTCGGTTTTTCTTCTCACATTTAACGTGAAAATAAATGTTTGCCTAACTTAACTTTACTATTGGGTTGCTTTGTTAGCAAACAGCCGTACCTAAAACTATAATGAGTAAAATGACAGTTGCTTGCGAGCAAAAGATGACCTAACACTAACGTGAAGTTAGTATTGATGGCAGTGATGAGTCGTCTTGAACACTGCCATTGTTTTTTGAAGGTTTTTTTCTTTTTCTAAAAAATGTTTATTTGGATTAAATTAAATCTGGTTAGGTAAAATTAAAGTTAGTCGGGTTAGTTAAGTATAAAGGCACTATAGAAGCTTTGCTGATCATAGCCAAACCAGAAACTGAGGTTAGGCTAAAAACAACAACGCGAGGGATTAAGGAGAAGAACTAAGCACAGTTCAACGTACATGTTAAAGTACTATATTGAAATTTGAAAAAACAATGACTAGGTTGATGAGAACATAGACGGGCAGAACACAAGCAAGAGCAAAATATCAGTTTTTCTGATTAATAAAAAAAAAATTTGGATAAAAAGAGATTGATGTTGCGTGCATGTTAAAGAATTTAATAATTTAGGTTAGAAATCATGAATGTGTGTCAAAGTGTATTAGTAAAAAATGTGGTGGCACCGTAGACCATATTCATATATTTTCTTCCCCAATAGCATGGTGAAGCTAACATAACAACGTTCTATGCCCACAAATGACGTCACACGCTAGTTGTGGGCATAAGCCTTGCGAGTAGTTATATCTTACTTAATAAAAACAACAATTTATAGATTTGTCATTTATTATTGACAAACAAACGTTTTCAATTATAAAATAAAATTCACTATTTATGTTCAATAAATAGTATTTATTAATCAAATAATTTAACATTGCCTTGCGTCTAATACAAGATTCTTAGACTTTTTGGTAAGTTAAGTACGTAAAAATGTGTTTTCATATGCGCTTTGATGCCCACAACAAACGTCATACACACCAATCATGTCTTGCTTGTTTTATCAAATAATAATAATAATTTGTGATGTAGGCGAAAGTGATATAAAAGCAGAGTAGAAATTTTAGCATGCAATTCCTGTTATCGATTTTGTAAACTGTCTTGATAATCGATTCGAGTTTGATTCATAAATCGAATGTACTCTTTATTGGACAATAGCATTGCTTAATGACAATGAATTAGCGTTGATATTCTCAAATTAATCCATTTTTATAAAAATAAATTAAATCTAATTGAATTTTAGTTTAAATAAGTAATTAATTGATTCAATTGTCGTAAATCATTGGCAATTTCACAATCAGTTTTTCCATCATTAAAATTTACAGTTAGTTTTTGTTGTGGTTTGTGTCGTTCGCCGTATGAACTCTTCATCTCAATTTATGGGTTCATTACATTAAAAACGATTAAAAATACAAAATCACGGAACGCATTATGCCGGACGATAGTTAACGAGTTCTCTTAATGATTCGAAATGATGCCATAAAATTTCGAATCAGATCCTATATGATGATATCGAATAAAGGGAAGTGTTTACATTTTTGATTTAATTTATCGTATAATGTGGTGTATTGGTGCGGAATTAGGGGCCGATGTTGACTTTCCTTGGTGGCCAATTTACATTTTATTTGTAACTATTGAGAATGATATATTGCATTAAAGATATTAATAAATGATTGTAAATAAGCAAGAGATCATGCCTAAGTAGTTTTAAATTGATAATCACATAAAAAGAAATAAAAAGCTTTTGGAATGTTATTGAGTTTGAACATGAATTCACCTTCCTTAAAGCAGTTTCAATCAATATATTGCGGTTTTTTAATAAATGATTATTAAGCTTGTGCTTTTTTATAATGTCATAGTTGTTTGTTCGATTTGCATAATAAGTTTTTCACAATGCAGCCAATGACAAAATAAAACGATTCTAAATTCGTTGAGGCAGGAGACAGGTGACACCTTTCAATAGAATTGCCCGGGGTGGTTCCCAACCTTGGCATGTCAAAAAGTAACTTGCAAAACACACTCCCAATGACACCAACAGCTCATAAACAAACAGTATTACATCACGATTCACCGCAGCGGCGACTAATTATTAATTGGCTGGAGAATAGTGAATAGCAGAAGCGATGTACGTGTGTCTGTATGTCTGTATGTCTGTGTGTGAGAGATTTTGTTTTTGCTTTGATGGGTTGATGGTGTGCGTCCGCGAGAAGGTAGATCTGTCGGATGGACTAGCGCTATCGCAGGGGTCTTAGTACGTAATGAGATTAAAAAATAATTGGCAGATGATTGAATTACATTTTAATAGGTGGATAGAGCAGATGACGGAACACGATTTAACGCGCAGTAAATTCTATGGAATTTGCTTCGGAATTTTTGAATCGAGGAAGCGATTGCAATTTACATAGTTGCCTCCGGTAATAGGTATGATTATCCAGACGTATGTGTGTATGTCCGTAATGTGGCAATATAGTAATGTGCCCTGTACTCCGTGTACCCCGTTCGGTTCGGTCGAAGCGAAACAGCTCCGTCCGACACTGTCATCTTGCACTTTCACCGGTTCACACGCTGCTTGCTCAGTGCGCTTAGGGCTTAGGGGGCTCAGTACCCGATGCTCAGCACTTCTCTCGTTTGCTCTTAGCAGTTCTCAGCTTCCTTCTCGATGCAGTCGGTGCGGTGCCTATATGCCTACCAGCCTACAAACGAAAAAGTGTAGAGTCGGCGAGACCGCACAATACCATTCACTTGCACCGTTTAAACAAACATGAATTTCAGTTTTTATTGAAGCCAGAATGGAGAGTAGGCGACCTGGCGGGAATTCTAGTGCCGTGATGACCCAGATCGGATCCCGCAGATTGTTGGGTTGTTCTGGGCGGGCCGCCGTGCAACTAACAGCCGGCAAAAATTAATACAACGTTAATTTATTATCGCACTATGCTGAATTTCGCAACACAGCGGATCGCCATTAGAAATAACGCTTCGAGATGCTTAGGAGCCGGCGATCGTGTGAACTGGTAAATATTACGAAACACTTGGGCGTGGGTGATACAAATAAATGACCGTCGTAACTACACATAATTTAACTACGTTCGTAATATCTTCAGATTGTAACCCAAATTTCACTTCGCATCTTTCACTTTACCTACCTATCCTAACGATTTATATCTCTCTTACTTTATATCCAATAATATAATCTCTCCTATTACTACAATTTCACATATTATCAATGTGCGCATCACCACATTAACTACATTAGAAGCATAAGCCATCATTTTTATTGTTCTTAAATATCTTCTTCACGTTTTTTTTAAGAATTACTATTGTGTCAAAAAGTTTATCGAAAAATTCAATTATGAGATGCCAACAAACCGATTGTGATTTATTTATTTCAAATTCTGTTTTGTTCTTATATACTGATAGTGGTTTTTGGTGTATTTCTCTACTTTTGCAGTAAAAATTATTCTGCAGCCAAAGATAACAAGACTATCCTAAGTCTAGTTTTTAGCAAAAAGTACTATACAAGTGTTTTGGAGGCTCAACAAAGCAAAAAATTGAAGATAAATTTGTGGCAAGATGCAATAAGATGCATTTTGGCACAAATGACTATCAACAACATCATTTTTGTGCTAAGGAATATCAACAACATTTAGTGGTGCTTAACTGCAATTCTATCAACTAGAAGACGGTTCCTCCAGTGGCGTAGCTACTTGTAAGCAAATATCGGCAATATGAAAAAGCTCAGGAGGCCTTTCGACGTTTATTTTAAAATCTAAAAAATAGTAAAAATTGAAGGTTTTTTTATTAATCGTCTTTGAGATGACCCTTCTCAATATTTTGCGGTAAAGCTTAAAAATTCTAGCTACGCCACTGGCTTCTTGCCATTTTTAATTGCAGCAGTAGCATACATAACCAAGATTGTGTTGCTGTAGTACGAGGATTTTTTTTAAACAAAAGTTTTATGTGCTTGCACGTTGAAGGATCCAATAATTTAGGTTGGAATCCTTCTCATAGATGTGGTAGTCTTAACCTCTGGCGTCGGTGATTAACTTTGCAGTATAATTAAATATAATCTACAACCTCTTATACCGTTAGGTGTTGAGGTGTCCGGCACACCAAGCCACAGAGAAGACGTGTATGTTTGGATGCTTATATAAGGTAATGGATCTAAAAGAACGCTACGTTCTGCATCACTTTGTTGGTCACTCATCGAAGTCTAGGCCGCTCCGAGCGGTCGTTGCTTAACTTTTGTTAGCGTTGTTAATCATACATTTCCTCTTTGCCGTACTACGAACATGTATTTAATAGATAAATGCAAAAAATACAATTTAATTTACATTTACTACAATTATTACATAATACAAAGATGGTGATAGGTTTATTAGATGATCTTGTTTGCAATTTTTCTATTTTTTTAAGATGAATCTTGATTGCTTTATGCTTTGTGGTGGTTTGCCCATGAGCACGATGGCGCTTCCACAAAGCAACATAAGGATTTGCTGCATTTGTTTGAAACCGACATTGTCAGCAGTTGGGGTAATTTTTCAGTAATTCAATTAGTTTGGTGAAGTAGTTTGATTTTGTTGTCTCTACCCTTTGTGTAAGTAGATCCATGGTCAAGGTCCGTGGGTATTGTGGTGATTACATTGTATAAGATGTAGTTATGGAGTGTGACTGTTGACATCCGGTCATTCCAAACTCAACCCAACAATCAAAGCTAACATCATAAACATAAACCAACCTAATCTAAGATGTTCCATCCCTAGAGGGTTACATTGACGACATCCGACAAAAGACCAGCCAGCTGTATCTATCGGCTGCGATGCGCAGAGATAGATTATTTTTGGAAATCTAACCGGGAAGACGTCTCCGACGACCTCCGCTAGATCTGTTGGTAACTTGAAGGGTAACCATTCTTTCCTTTTTTCTATCTTCAGCACACAATTTTCTGGAGGGACAATCCGTAGAAGCACCTTTTTTTTTTGTTGAGTTTTGCTTCCTGCTAGGCCCTGATTAATTGTTTTGGATAATATTTAAAAATGCCCAGTCACGTGGCATCAGAGTGAGTTCAAGTGTCCTAACTTGCGTTTTTTTTTGCATTAAGCAGGATTACTATCGCAGCGGCTGGCCAATAGTAGCTCTAAACTAACTTTTCATACAACGGTCTAAACCCAGACGAATGAACAATCTGACATTTTGCAAACATTACTTAGCAATGATAAGATAAGGGGAGCGTAGCGCAGTGGTTTAAGTATCCGACTGCTGCACCAAAGATTGTGGGTTTGAATTTCACAACGCAACTGTGAAATAGCTCAGTTATAGAGCGTTAGCGTAGCACGCTAACAGTCCGGAGTTTGATCCTCGAGTATGACTAAAATAATAACTTTGCTCTTTATCTACCGGGGTGATTCGGAAGTCACCTAATAAGCCGTTGGTCTCATCAACCCCCTTCATACAAGTCGCAAGACTGGGGCGATTAAAATAGCTGTAAAACGCGAAATAAAGAAGAAGAAACCATTTCAATAGTTTATTTGTTTTCTCCTTCCCAAACCCGCTTTATCAGCGTGGTTTTACGATTAAAATCTTGCTTTGGTCCGATGTAGATTAATAATCTTTTCAGTGGTTTAAAATCTACTCAAAATTGTAAGCCCACCGTAATGTAAGCTGCCAGTATTACGGGCAGAGAAGAGGTTAATGCGCCAGCGTGAATACGGCTCATGCGACAAATGGTAGAAAGAGCTGGCATTGAAGGATCAATAAGCTATGAATGCTATGAATTTTGGGCCGCCACAAACCAGTTATTCTTGTGGTAACTTTTCTAACAGTTTTAACTGCAAAGCTTTTAAGCCAAAAAGATCGATTTGTCGTATTTTGCAGTCTACGCATATTGAACATTGGAGTTAAGCCAGCTTTTTGTCCTTGGTGAGCTGGTCTTAGGACACATGCGTTGTTCTTTGACAGATCTATCTTTTCTTGGAATTGGATAATATGCGTGAATTGATTAGAAAACCCGGCACTTAGACCAGCCGTGACGCCTGCGAAGGCACTGCGACTAGCTTTGTGCTACTCTACGGAATTTGCTTGCTGTTTTTTAATTTTATAATTAATTTTTGATTTATTTTTATTCTGAATTGAGTTTGAAAGCAGTCTGATGAGACACCTAAGCTGAGGGTTTTTATAACTTTGCTGCTTGCTTGATTGTTGAAGGCCGTGATGCTGAGTACATTATTACAACAAATAGTCTTTTCTGTAGAGTCTTGAACGACGTTATTTTTCAGGGTAACTTTGTCTTCAATTTTGGTGTTTATTAGATTGCTGGAGACTGCATTGGAGTTTTTATTTCTGAATTTCAGATTAGAATGAGGTATCTCGTTGGCGGTCTCAATTAGCTTCTTTGGATTTGTTTTTTTTTAACTCTCCATTGGAGTCTTTGTTTCTCTACTCCAGAATAAAATCAAAAATGTTTACGAAGTTGGATTTGAAAGATTGGTCTTTTGAAATCTAAATGGTTCTTAATTTTTTTTGGCTTAAGGCAGGTGAAGAGCGAGATGAAAGTGATGCTGAGCGCATAATTGAAACAAATGATTTTTTTGGTGGGTTTTGTTTTTTGGACAACTTTTTTTCAGAGTAAAGTTCTCTTCAATGGGATGCCGGAGATCAGGTATTTTGGCGTTATTTGGAAGACTCTAGAGATGCAAAGCACATCCACGTCAACAAGGTTAGGTTAGGTTTTAAAGAGTGGTCAGGCTAGTTCTATTGGAGTCTCATGAGACATTTTGATTGAGGGTTCTTACAATAAATAAAGTTTTTGTTTCTGCACTCTAGAATAGAATCAGGTATTTTTCTGGCATAAGTTTTTCTTTTCTTCTTCTTCTTTCATCTACAAAAGTTGTCATGGTTTTTTGAAACAAACGTTATTTGCATTGGTCTAGAGATGCTAGAGACATCTGATAAAAGTGTCCAAATTTTGATTTTGAAGTAAGCCCATTTAAATTAAAAAAAAAAAAAAAAAAAAAAATGCTTTTTAAAAATCTATATAAAATCATTTTGAGCAAACGCTATCATTACACAAATCTTATATTGATAATTACAATAATTCTTTTTCTCTAAATTCGTTTTTCTTAATTTACATTACTCATTGCAGATATAAATGATAAACATGCGACTATTGTCAAACATTATTATATAATTTTTCACTCCGTTTACTTTTCATCATATATCACATAAATTTGAATGGCGCTCGAACATTTCAATGTAAATTATGTCTTCTTATTGTTATAAACTCAATGGGCATTTCGTGAAACTGAAAATGAATAGCGCGCATAATTTAATATCAGTTTGATCAGGACTTGCAACACCAGTACATTTAATAACGGAACCTTTAGCATCTTCAGATTTATATTTTAATTTGATATTTGTATCGCAATTTTGAAACATTGAAAAAAATATTGACCCAAATTGACATAAATTAATAACATTTCATTTCATATTTTAATTGATTATTAATTAATTGATGATGGGTTATGTAATAGATTTGTTTTTTTTTTATAAATATAGAAATCGATTTAAATGAATTTCTAATAGTTAATTGTAAAGAACGTTTTAATATTTTTCGCAATATAGTTGTAAGAAAGAACGCAGTCACTCCCTGGACCTCCATAGATGACATAAATGTACATAGCAGCCTCTGGCGTTTTGCTTCTCATGTGGGTGAAAGGTTTATAGAAGTAAACCATCCGTGTCAGTGTTCATATGCACTGACAACTCTGAACTAGGACTGTGATATAACATTGACTTGAAATATCACTACAGATTGCGGCTGTAAGAAAGCATATTATTTTAATTATTAGATTTAGCTATGTGGGTGGGTTGGGTTCGAAATAATTAAACTGTGTCAACTTTTTTGATGATTTTAGTAGTGTGGGTGGGCTATGTTTCGCAATTCACTCAAATTATTGATTGTTACATAAAAATTGCCTTTATATAGCACGCAGCGCAATTAATATTATCTTCCACTTGTTACCATTCACTATTTACTAATAAATCGTGTATGCTGGATGTCCGTGAGGACTGTGAGTGCTATGATTCAGTCACATAATAAATGGACATTACTTAGACATCCTGCCTCTCTAGTCTCTACTAACCTTACATTGCTATTTCGTTTTAAAATATTTGACTAATTTCAAACCTGCGACCGACTTTATGAAAGTATCCGACTAACATTAGTGATGTGAACATAATTTATTTATTTGTATCTGTATAAAATGACAAGGACTTTTTAAATATAGTTTAATGATCACTACGCCTATAAATATATATCTAATTAAATATCAAGCATTACAATACGATTCATTTTTATTAGCATTGTAAATTAACGTAACATTTAAAACGTGCATTAAAATTTATTTCTTTAACTATTTTTATTGCTTTTTCATATTATACTCAAATTAGGAAAACAATACATCAATCAAACGCAACTATTAAATTCAGAGATAAATAAATTAATAAAGTATTAAACGCAGCAAAACAAGACCTAATTTGGCCAAAATACCTTGTTCTTATTTATTTTTTTTAACTTACGCTTATAAAACACAATTGTTTCACGAAAATGTATTAAAATTATTTTTTTTTCGATTTCAATTAACCAAAATATAAAAATTGCTACAATTCTGCTCAGGAAATTTATAAGTAAATCATAAAACGTATTTATCATATGAAATACATAAGAAATAACAATAAATTTAGCTCAGAAATGGAATGACTTTACATAATCAGTCAAATTTTCTAAACAAACATAGTTGCTAAATGAAATTTATTAATTCTTGCATAAGCTACTTCATACTTTGATTAGCAAATGATTTCTAGACTTCAACCTAGAGCCGAAAGGAGATTTGGTATTCTAGACCGGTAGCTACGCGTTTATGGCCGAGCGTGAATTAGCAAAGCTAACAATGTAGCTAAAGGTCAAGTGACATAAGTTATTTGTATGCTGAACATTTAACCATTAAAAAAAACATTTATGTGTGCAGTTGTGTTGCATTTGCTTCAGTTCAGTCAGACGACCACGTCGTTTACCGCCTAAACTCCTCATAAACTAACCTGGAAGTTTAGATTTTGTTAACTACCTTTGTTTGGAGTATGGGCGACTACTTTTCTTTCAGTGCGCTATAAACGAGTTTTTTGACACTTAGGCTTGCAAAGTTTTTTTTTACGTTTGATTTGGCATTTTTTATTTTTGTTATCAATCGTTGGGTGTTTTTTTTTTAATCTGGCGAGGTACGATTCTGGATAGTCCAAAAAGTTACGTTTGACAAGATTCTTGAGTCTTGCTTATCTATAAGTTTTTGGTTTGGGAAGTTTGCGTTTTTTTTTGTACGGTTTTGTTTGATTTTAAGTAATCTTGGTTCTCAATTGTTAGATGTTTGTTTTCCTTAAACCTGGCAAAGTGTGATTTTGCTGTTCAGAAAGTTAAGAACAAGGGTCTTGATAGATGGGTTTTGTTCAAGCTCATCTAGAAGCTTTTGGGCGAGGTACTATGGTGTTAGCACTACTTTTCGGTTTGACTTAGATTGTTGGTGTTTTTCTACAGTTTGAAATGTTGTCGCAGTTTTCAGAAAAGGAAAGTCAAATTTTTGGTTTTTGGGCGTTTTGTCAAAAAAATTGGAATTTTTTTTTTCTGAAAATATTTGATTTACTCCAAGTTTCTGGCAAAATCCAGACTGAAAACAAGGTTTGGTGACATTATTATCTTGCATTATTGCTTTTCTGGCACTTTTGTGTTCTCATGTCGGGGTGGTTCAACTCTTGGTTTACACCCGTTGCGTTTGGCTCAAGGTTCTAGGCACTGGTGTTGAACTGTAAGTTGGGCAATTTTTGAAATATTTTTGTTGTATAGATCTTTAGGACAATTTGGATTATGACTCTACTTTGTGATTGAATTAGTCAAAAGTGGTTAATTTTATCAGGATAGGTTTTGATGCTCGAACATCGAGAGAGCGGAACGTCATAGTTTACGGCTACGCACGCCTGTTGATTACTATTACTTTTCTTCCAGTGCATTGTCAACGGGGTTTTTGACAAAAGAAACGCATGCGACGTCTGGTTAACTTGGGAAAAATGGTTTTGATCTTGGTTCTTAATTATTGATTTTTATGTACGATTCTGGAAGTTTTAGAAAAATAGGATTGGTCAACCTCATCTAGAAGCTGTTAGCATCATTTTCTATTTTGGTTGTTTCTTACAGTTTGGGTTGTAGCAATTTTCAGAAAACAAACAAATAATAAACATAATTTGACAAAATGTATTTTTTTTTTATTTGTCTTATTCCGGAGTTGTTTCTTAAGTGCTTGGTAGTTTCTAACAAAGTTCGGACTGAGAGTAAAGGGTTTGTCAATTTTGCGGTTGCAGACAGACCACTGCTTTGAACTGTCAATAAATACCTGTAAACAGTTTGCGCTGACTCTGTTTACTTTTTTTTTAACTTTAAACCAATCACTTTTTTTTAATTTGAAAGTACTAAAATGCTTTAAAGACGGTGTTGTATTTACTTGGCAATAGAGTACAAAGTAATTACCGGCTAAAACCTTTTTTTCTTTTTTTTTTCTTACTCCAGTTTGAACTACTTAATAGTATTTATAAATTAGAGTGTCCCACCCACCCACCTAAGTATTGGTCATCAAGAGTTGCTATTACCATCTTCTCTAATATAGAGCTATATAAGCTTGCAGAGAGAAGAAACTTTCAATTTCTTGATAAAAAACACTTGTTTGGGTGGGTTTGACCTTCAGTTTAAGCTATTTAATGGTAATCATGAATTGGAATGTTCCACCTATTTACTCAAGTGTTGGTCATCAATAAACTGGTATTACTGTTGCCTACTTTTACACAGTGACTTGTAGCTGTAGTTTCTTTTTTTTTGTTAGGCGTGGGTGGGGAATCTTCTAAAGACTTTGTTTTCAGGACGTGTCGGATTCACCTTTCTAAGGGTGCCTACCGACTAAACCCCACCCAATCTGGAATTTGCCTGGAAGTTTGAGATCTTTCGGATCATTTACCTTCCGTTTTGAGATGTGTATGTAGGAGGTTGTTTAGAAGTTCTTCCCGATCTGGTTTGGCAAGTCTTGCCAGATCAAGATTGGAGTGAACCGCAAGGTTTTTGAAGTGCCAAAGCTTCAACAAGTTGACAAAGTGGAGGAATCTCAAGGTCTGTCCAAACGTCCAGATTTTGAACGTACCATGGAGCTCCTGTGAGCATCTGGAGAGTTTTGCTTTGAAAATCTTCTAAACGATTTAGGTGGCTACTTGCCGCCGTTTTCCAAATATTTTACTCCGGAGCGACATACTGCTGTTCCGACGCATCATCGGGTAGAGAAGAGATTTGGTCATTTTTGTTTTGTCTAGTATAGATTGAACCTGAGGCTTGTAATAACGTCCCTTGTCCAAGATTACCGCAAAATACTTGACAGTATCGGACCACGGTATGGCAACGTCATCAAAGGTAACGTTCTCATGCAGTTTGAGTGACCAACGCCGAGTGAAGAGTACGGCCTTGCTTTTCTCTGGGCTTATGGTCGACCTTGAAGAGTAGATAAGTGCTGTATTGTTAGCGTATTGAGCCATTTTAACCCCGTGCATGCTCCCTGAAGACATGTCGGCTACGTACAAGTTAAAAAAATGCGGCTAGAGATTGAAGCCTTGAGGAACTTCTGCTTCTATCTGCCAAGAAGTAGAGATGTGGTTATCGAGTTTGACTGTCAGACTTTTGCGTTTTAGATATGAGGCTAGCAGCCTTATAATACACCAAAGAAATCGTTGTCTGATTAGCTTTAGAAGCAGTCCTTTGTGCCAGACTTTGTCGAAGGCTTTTTGGACGTCAAAAAAGGCCACGCCCTTTGGCCTTTTTCTGTCTGAAACCTTTGACAATGTAGTCCACTACTCGGTTGAGTTGGTGAACGTTCGAGTGTCCCTATCTGAACCAATGTTGGTAGAGGAGAGAAGATTGTTTATATCCATGTGCTGTTGAATGATATCCAAGATTACCTTCTCTATAAAGTGCATAGTAGGCTTACAGGCCGATAATTTTAGGAAAACATCCGGTTTTGCAGTGTTGATCACGTGCAAGCCTTTCCAGACCTTGTGCAAAGAATGGCGTTTGCAATATTGGTTAGAGCCATTATTGCATCATGCAAGAACAATTTCAAAGCTTTGTTGGGAATTTTATCCAAGCCAGGAGCAGAACGGAATTTGAATCTTTTAATAATTTCTTTGATTTGAGAAAGTCTAACGCTGTCTAGTGTAGTGCTATAGTCAGCGGTTCTTAGGAAATCTTTGACTTTCTTGCGAACCCTCTTTATGTGCTGCAGATTCGTATAATCGGTATACAAATTGGCGCATTGGAGTTCGAAGCTGTTGCTTTGGCTTTTCCCTCAATTGTGTATTGCATCCCCCTCTCACCGTGAATGACGGGAATGGGTCTGCTCCTAAAGGTTTTGGAGATCCTCCTCATCGGATTTTTGTTTTTCGTAAAATATTCTTTTTTCCAGCTCTTGTTGTTGTGCTCCCTTATGGCCGTTCAAACTTTGTTGTAAAGTCAATTTAAGATTTTGCAATGCTTTTGCCATTGATGATTGGTGGCATTTCTTATTTGGATCAACGCTTTTGTTTTTCGTGGTAATCCTAGATTATCGACGAGAACCTGAAAAGTTTTAGAAACCTTTTCCAAGGCTTGTTAGACTTGAGTAGTCAAAAGTGCGACGGCTTTTTTGATACCCTTAGTTGTTTGTACTGTGGTCAGGCTACTTATGTTCGAGGCATCAAAAAAAGAGTTCAATCCGTCTGAATAACAAATTTTCCTTATTCTCCGGATCCCCTTCTGAGTAGTTCCAGAAGTACCGGACTGTGGTCAGAGTGTGTATTCGGCTATTCTGGGTTAACAAAAACTGTATCAAAATCTGCAGTTTTGATACGGTTTTGCGGACGAATGTATCCGGAATATATCCACCTCAAAGTGGTCTAATGATCTTTTTACAAAGATTTTGTTTCACGACAAAAAAGAATTTTTCCACTTTACCCATTTTTTCTGTAAGGCTATTGGGATTCCAGAAGCAGACTTGGAGTAATACATCGTCTGATGTATTATTCATTTTAGTTAACAAGATGTTGGCCATGAATCTCATTTGAGATTTTCCCATATCTTTCAAGATGTCGGCAGTTTTTGCAGCTGATGGCTTTTGTTGTGCTGGAGAAGCAACAGCCGTGTTTTTCTATAGGATAGGCTGAGACGAAAAAGAAAGGACCTGAGCCGGCGCGGGCTTGGCTGTTGGTCTGAAGTTTACTACCTTTCCGTGAGCGGCGATTGCTTTCAGGTATGCTTTGCATTTATTGTAGTTGGCGGGTTGAGGGTCTAAACATAGAGCGCACTTTGGCGCTGATTTGTTAAGGCAGTGTGTCCGTGCCTCTGGCAAAACTGACACTGTGGTATACCGTTAGTTTTTTTGTGCACTACTGTGACTTTCAAGCCAAGTACAGTCAAGTTTAGAGTCTCCGCGCTCTTGGCATCCTTGGGAAGTTGCACGGTTATGATAGAAAACCTGAAGAATGGGTTCCCTATTTGATATACGTTTGTGGGTTTGAAGCTTCGTTCCTCCAAAGCTTTGCCGACGTCTTACTTAATGAGGTAGGTCGGCACCTTGAGGGTCACCACCTCCAGGCAGCGTTCCTCGGCAGTCGCCCAAGTGTGGTGCTTGGTTTCCTTTATCTTCACGTGCGCGATCGCTGCCCGATGGTCGGCGATTGTCGCGGGAATTATACAAATACCTTTATTATATATTATTTGTTTTGCTGGGAATCTGTACTTCTGTTTTAGGACAGTTGTCGGGGAGCGCAATAGCAAAGAGACGACTGTCGGTGCATTAGCAAGTTTGAGGTCATCATCGTCGAGGTTGGGGTTTGAGGCGGCAGGACTGAACCTTACCTTGCTTATATCTTTTCTCTTTTTGGCGGGGCCTGACGGGCCGGCAAGATTAGACGCTGATGGCGGCTAGGGTTTGTTATTAAATTTAGGTTTGGTTGACTTACCCTAGGTCCTTTCAGTTCAAACTACTTGTCTAAAGTTATGCTTTGAAGTATTTCGCCCACCGACCAAGTGTCCGTCATTGAGGGATTGGATGTCACCATCATCTTCTTTGATATAGAGACTATTAACGCTTGAAAAGAAAAAAAAACAATTTCTTGACTTTTTAGTTTAAACTACTCAAAGGTAATCATGAATTGGAGTGTTCCACCCAAGTGTTGGTTATCAAGAGGTTGGTATCATCTCTCACACAGTGACTTTTAACGCTTGCAGAGATGAGTAGCCTCCAATCTCTTGATGACAAACACTTGAGTGGGTGGGAAAAAACCCCAGTTCAAACTACTTGTCCGTAATCAAGGTTTAGATTTTTGGCATATCAGCCTAAGAAGACTATTAATGTTAGAGTGCTTCGCCCACCTACCAATTGTACATCATCAAAAGATTGGAAAAGAAAAACTTTTGATTTTTTGTACGTAGCTTTATTCTTATTCCAATTTATAGCTGAATTTTGCCTTTTGTAAAAATTTCTTTCAGAGAACACAACAAACGCTTTTCTTTCATAAATATCAATATACAAGGAAGTTAGCTTTTCCGTTTCTTTAACCTGCAACATTTTTATTTTATTTTTGGTGTTACAGTTTCACTAATTTTTTTCTATAGAATATTGTCTTCTTATTTGTTACAAAACTAGAATTTGTCATATTTTGCATATTGGAAAAAATTCATTAATGATAACTGACCAAAATAATTCAATATCAAGATATATTGGAATACAAAGATTAGCTGCATGTACTGATTAATATTGATTGCTGTACCGTTCACGTAAAAATGGCGAGGTCAATTTATCGGATATAATAATCACGGAAAAACAAATTTTTCAATTTTTACGTAAACAGTAGCACGTGTTACGTGTTATTTAATTAGTTAAAAATACTAACAGTTTTTTCTATTATTTCCAGAAAACTACAATCCTCAACTATTTAAGGTAAATGATTTTTGATTTGATAGTATTAACAAATGCGTTAAAATTGAAATGATATGACATATACAATAATTCGTAAATATCACGCTTTGAAATAAAATTAATTTGATTTGAAATGAGCAGAGGAGTCGTTTGTGGATTCCAGATTAGAGATGAAATATGTATAGTGGTTTTGTATGTTGTCAATTAAAATATTCATGCGAGTAGATGTTATAAAAGACGTAGAGAGAGAATATAACATTTTCGCAGATATGCAGTAATTAGTTGAATCAGTAAAATTAAGGCGGTAGTTTTTAATTAACTTACATAATGAAGGTAAATTATAGCCTCATACGACAAAACGTGGCTATAACTTCTTTGCATATTATGCAAATTCTTACGGTCATTATATTTCAAGCATCAAAACCAATGATAATCGCGCGCCTCTTAATTAAATGAACACTTAAGATCGGTCACACTTATTACAATTTCCTGCTTTTTATGTCTTGAATATGTCATAAATATGCCGAAAATTACGGTGGTCCCATTGTTGGAAGTTTTTTAATTAGAAAAATGTTAATTATATAAAAACAATGGACTGGTTGAGTTAATTCGCCTCTGTTAACAACATGTGAGAAAAGGAAGGTGTTTGAATGATAAGATATTTTGTGACAAAAACGGGAATATTTCTCTCTAAAATATATTCCTAAAATGTCACTGATATATTGCGATATGCGTGGAAAAGCAGAAGCGCTGCATACTTTGGTGGCATAGTTTAATTTGCAAGGCAATAGCTCTTTGCCGACAAAGAGAAAGAAGAAATATTCTTTGATAATTAATTAACATTGGAAGTTACGCGGTCAGCGTTCCGTGACAACGCAGACTTATCACTTACATTGCACATAAAATATCATACACTTTCGGTAATATTTAAAAACCACATTTTATTTACTCGCTACCTACTTTTATGTTTGCAAATTGTAAATTGCAAATTGCAAATTTATTATTTAAATACAAACTTGGTGCTTAAGTATATATATAGTTCCTATTGTTTGTCGGGAAGTTTATTTAATTGAAAAGGCGCACTGTAATAAATAGAAGAAGAAGCCATGCAAAGCCGAAAGGTGCAGCGTTTGTTTTTGATAGCGAGTAGGTGGTAGGTGAAATATGATTGTGTGTGTATATATAACTATACATATATATGCCCTTGTTGAAATACAAGCATTATATTATTAATTCACAAACATAAGAAACGAGATAAGAAGAGACGATGGAGGGAAGGCGGAAAAAGACGGGGAAGACGTATTAGGTTGTCTCTTTCATTTTTCATAAATGTATCTGAAAACACTTTGATCTGCATGTAACTGTACTTGTTCTCAAGTTTGTTTTAATTAAAAGTTGGTGCATAACGTTGACTTTGTAGGAACGCCAGCGGCTTCGCCGGCATTTATAATTGTTTCGTCTTTTGAACTCGCCTAAGCATTGAAAATCTTATGACAAGATAGTAAGAATGTTCTAATACTCTCGCGAGATAAAGCTGGGAGCCCTTTTAAATTGCAATCGTACCCAAGTTGCATAATTGCGTGGGTACAAATATTTCTATAAAATACCCATTAAAATCAAGTTTTATCAATTTTATAATCCCATTAATTATAACTATGTACTGTTAATTGAGCCAATAAAATCAGTTTAAAGAATTTAACAGTAAATTTGTGTCGTGTCGTGTCGTATGTAGAGTGCTACAGCAATATCATGCGGAGTGAGTTGACTCTTTATGGCTTGAATTTGCTTGTCTGTCTCAGTTTCAAGTCTTTTGTGGTATCAAGTGTTTGTCAATTTTACGCTTGTTCAAATCACAACAATTAATCAAGTGATATATGAAAGCGATATGTAATATGTTGTAGAAAATTGCTGTTAAGGGATAAGCGAACATGACCATGTGGCACATAAAGAGGTCTTAACGACTGTCGTAACTATCATTGATTGAAGTAGTCGAGATTTGACTACATCGGTCGTGGTGTGGTGGTGCCATCCCGCGCGTCTGCCGATCTCGTCTCGTCTCGACTTTTTAAAAAAAATTACATTGAAGACGACAACTAAGGACTGCAATTGAGTCTGTTACACAATAAGTGCACCTCACAGAGCCACAACTTTCAGTTACATATACAAGCAAGCTTAAAGGTGACTGATGCTGTGTGTGCATTTGTCAGCCCTAGGGTCGCTCACCTTAATCTCATACACATCTAGGCTAACCCCAATACATTTCCTGAACACGTTTTCTCTGATGTATTCATGCTCACTCCGAAAATACTCACCTCCTTATGTTACTTTAACCGTTCCAATTGCAATTGCAAACAAACAAACAAAAAAATATCTAAGATTCTTTATAACATTTTCTCTCTACTGGCGAGCGCGCTGTACACGACCCAACATACTGTTTCAAATCGCTTCATCTTTATAGTCACTTCACGCCTTTGTAAAAGGTGTCGGTATCTATGTAACTCCGCGTGTTACAGTTACTTTACCTAATCATCACAAATTTATTTATTTTAATCGATAATTATACACATGACACCTCACCCATCAGCACGAACTTAAACATAAAAATCATTCAATCAATTCCCCCTTTTAGAAAGAAAAAAATAAAAACGTGTCCCTCAAGGCTCCCCATTTGTCTTGCCGCACGCCCTTTTTCATGCATCAAATGATTTCCACAGTTTAACTCGTTTGGTGAAATCCTTAAGGCTACTGGATTCAACAAATTATTGCTATTTTATCATACAAAAGAATATATAGAATTGTTGTGGCTAATACATTAAATAAAAGAAATTAATATTGATGGAATAAAAGCTTTTATCACTTGTTGCTGAATTGTTGAATGATTTCTCTGCATAGTTCGAACAAAATATAATGAAAATTATGCATGCAAATGATCGTCCCAATAATATATCTGACACATGAATGTACACAAACATTGGATGAGTAGAAATAAATAAACAAATAAACATAATTTAATACAAAGCTATTCGCTTTTAAACATTTATGGCTTTTAAATTGAGCGTATTCTATTTTTATGGTTGAATTAATTCTTATTTACTGTCGCTTTAATTGGTTATTAAATTTGGCAACTATTTAACTATTTTAATAGTTTCTTAGTAAATCAATTCCCTATGACTAATTAGAATTTTTAATTAAATTTAAAATGGATTAGATTTATTGGTAAAACGTGCATTTGGGTTTTAAATTTTGTCAACTCCGAACCGAATCGGAATGTCGCAACACTTTCAATATTGACCCAATTGGAAGAAGATGCTGCTATTTGTATGTGATTACCAGTTACGATATTTAGTTGCCCATTAAATAGCGATAATTAAATTACATGAAATGAATAAAAAAAGTTAAATGTAATTATATAATTAAGTGTAAAATGATATGTTCATAGATGGTTATTATATATAATCTGAACACCAGAACACCAGTTCAGATTATTTATATATGTAATGTAATATTATTTGAGATGGTGGAACAAATGTTTTATGAGAAAACGCTTGGTTTGGATCAAAAGCAGTAACCCATCATCATTGTGTCGTAAAGTACCTACCCATAGTTAATTGACGCCCACCGTTTAAAATCGTGAGAGACAATTTTATACTCGCGTTTTGTCCTTTAATTAGCTACACTCTAATTATAACTTAAAATAACCAATGAAAAAGTGATCGCGTTTACGAATATCGTCTACAGATACACTAATAAAAAAAACGCTGTGTTAACATTCTTTCACGCAAACGGCTAACGTGCAGTAACCCATATAAATTGTGTATCTTTCACTTATTTCTCATATATGCTGCCTCACGTTTATTTAGGCTTTGCTATTACCTCCTACTTGCCTCCAACATAGGAATTATACTCCTCGCCTCTTACATCTTACCGAGAAAATAAGTCGGATTATGACATTTTTATGAAATACCGATCCACCAATCCTATTATTAAATACACATTCGTGTAATATATCTTTTTTTTATTTTGGTAAATAATAATCAAAATAATAACATAGAACAATCATCAAGCAACAACGATTTAAATCGAGTGACAATTATTTAATGAATAACTTGTTTGGTCGCTTCACCTTTGCGATTTGCATCGGGGAATCAAGGAAGCAGTCCAAAGAGTCATCATGTAACAAGTACGTTGAGATCATGCATGCAGCTACAAAACCGACCGACCGAGAACCCATAAACCTAAAGGATTGAGAACCATACGCGGTCATCGGTGTTAAAAGGTATTCTTGTCCCGACCGACTACCTGCTCGTATTCTCAAATTATCATATTTTAAACACATCCTAAATAAAACATTTAGAAATTACGATTTAGCCACTTCTTTTCAATGACTTGGGCTACTCACATTACATTATTTATTTAGAGATTAACTCAAATTAATATTCGGTAGCAATTGTAATTAATTACTGTTTATTTATAATTTGTGCGTGTGATAAGGTATTGATTTGCCAGTACTGCAGGCGCAAATATCTCGGTCGGTGAGAGAGTTCTGAATAAATAATAATATGCTAAGATGCCCATTTACATCTTCATTTTATGTAAAATCGCCCAAGAAACACGGGTAATCCATTTGCGGTGGGGCGAGGCGCTATCGCATTTTTACATTAATTAAGGGCGCCTTAATTGAAATATATGCCAATGATAGGTGCCGGCTTCACTGCCACCATTAACATGTCACATTATCGGTGTGTCGTCTTAAAAAATTTATATCCCCCTTAAAAGAGCCATCTCGCCGTTTACTGCGAAAACTTTTTAATGCACACATAATTAAAAGTTCAGCGATCACATTCTCTGTGCCGCCGTTGATGCTGTTACTGCTGGGCTAAAGGTGTGAACAATTTGAACTCACTGAATCACTGATTATTGCACCACTGTATAAGGACGATGCAATGTTGCTTCTATCCACTACATTCTCAATGCAATTTACATTGTAACACAATTTTTATTTATTAAACCAAACCAACTCAAACAGAATTAAAACATATTAAATATAATAATTGTTACATAGACACTAATTATGTAATAGATTTCTTTATTAGTAGATGCAATGTTACTAGAACCTTCGATAATTTTATTCTATTTCTTGTTTAATCCTTTCACCTACTGAGCCACACCGGATATATAATTAGTGGCTGTTAATAGCATATTCTGTGAGTATAAAATGTTGGTAAATTATTTTATCATTTTACAATAGTAATATTCTACATCTAGAATGTAATAATAACTATTTCCCACTAGTGCGAAATGAACATTACGTGCGAGTTGTATTCTTTTTCTTTTTTTAAACGTTTTTTAATTAAATTAAATTAAACGCTCAATGTACATAATATGTACTTCTTAAGTTCTCTAAAATACTTTATACTTTATTCAGTTTTAAGATAGAGTCCGAGATATAAAACATAAATGTATTAATTAATAATTTTACTGTAGCAATTTACGTAAAAGTTGCATTTTTCTACACTCTACATTAGAATTGAATAGACTAAAGACTAACCAATGTTTTGTATAGACTTACAAAATTTTTTTAGTTGCGTTGATTAAATGCTTATGTGTTTTTTAAAGTTTTCTAAACTACCTTATTCAGTCTTAAGATAGTGATCGGGACATAAAACAAAAGTGCGGACGTAATTTTACTGTAGCTGACCACAAAAACATTGCGTTTAATTACTTTCTCTTACTCTACATTAGAATTGAATGGACTATACATATACCATTCTATAAAATTTTATTAGTTGCGTTGATTTGACGCCCAATGTATGTAATTCTCCTCAAAGTTTGTTAACATTTTCTATACTCTATTCGGTTTTAAGATAGAGCGCAACACATGAAACATATACGCGTTATAAACTGCTATTTACAGACGTATGGATGCTATATGTTATCTTGTTTACTATAGTTATTCACGTAAGAACCTCCGCTTTCTATATCAAAACTGAATATACTATAGGACCACTTATTTTGTAACGATCTATACGGTTCTTTTAATTCCTTTGACTAGATTTCAATGTGTTAAATACTTCTCAAAGTGTCAATTTTAAAATAGAACTAGTCACTATATTTATGGTTTAAACTATCTCAGCGGATTATTTTATTACCAACCATACCGGGAGCAATTATGTCTGTATTTGTAGTAGTAGTATTCAAGGGTAAAAATATTGTCTATTTGTATAATATTTTTACCCTTGAATACTACCTTGGGTTAAATAGCTTCCAGGTATATACAAACATAATTGCTAAAGCATTTTGGCACGAGCTACACTCAATATTTTTTTACTAGCTCCAAATAAAAACATTGTTTCAGAATTTTTTTAAGTTTATTGTAATGTCACTACTGTCTGATTTAAGTTATGTGAAATCAGCCAATCAAATACCGCAAAAGTTTTTTTAGGCCCAAGGGCCTCTAAATCGTTGTTTTGGCCCGCATTGTAAGGCGGAAACAGATGGTTACGGTAGAGGCAGGCAAAAACGCATTTTGGCACAAGTTGCACTAAAATTTTTTCTAAAATTTTCTCTTTTTCAAAATCTTTTTCTCAAAGTCTCTAAATTTTTGAGATTCTTTAAGCCCATTTAGTTGCTTATAATAACTCTCAAACGCTTCTATAACCTTTGCAAAGGCTTTCAAAAACGTTTTGTAATGTGTTTTAGATTTTTTACATGTGTATCTAAAATTTTAGTAACCTTGCATAGATTCTAATGTTATTGAAGATTTAAGCAAAATTTTTTCTCAGCGTATTCAAATTTTTCTAAAAACTTTTAAAGTTTTTTACACTTCTTATAAGTCCTTTCAAAGTATTCTTTAATTTTGAAAAATGTTTTTCCAAAATTTTCTAAGGCTTTTTAGGTCAATCAAAATCTTTAAAGAAAATTTCTACATTTTTGGTTTATAAAATTGTTTAAAAAATTTTGCTTTTATCGCTTTGAGTAAATTTTATTTTTTTTGCCAAAAATTTTTAAAACTCGATTCATTTTTTTGAGTTTTGTTACTTGCCAGTAGCTCTTCCTTGTAGTTTTCTCAGATCTTTCCTTTTTTAGTTATCCATAGTAGCTCCTATGCAATGACTTTTTTTAAGTTTTTTTAGATTTCTCAACGTTTTGCAAAGGTCTTTAAGGTTTTTTGTAGGATCTACTCAATATTGCTTAAAACTTTTTTAATGTCTTTTTAAAATTCTTAAAAAGTTCCAGTTGCCTATAGTTTTTCCATTGATCTTTGTAATTTTTTTTTAAAGACTTAGTGGTTACTAACGTTTTTTAAAGCTTATCTTCTTAAAGGATTCTGAAAGCTATTAAGGTTCTCTAAGCTTTCGTACTACTTAAAATTAAGTAAATATTGTAATTTAAAAAATATATATAAATAATCTTTGTACTCCAGAGCATGATAAGCCCACCAGCCCACTCAAGTGTTGCTGATCAAGAGGTTGGATCACGACTTTCTTTTGTGAAGTAACTTCTGATGTTTGCACAGAGGTCAAACATCCAATCTTTTGTTGACGAACACTTGGATGGGCGGGTGGGTGGATCACTCTAGAGCAAAATAACAAGTCAGAAGTATGGATTGAAGTGGCTCACCTACCCAAATGGTATTGATGAAGTTGGATCACGACCTTCTCTTGTGACAAAGTGACTTATGACGTTTGCAGAGAGATCAATCATCAAGTTTCTTGATGACAAACACTTGAGTGGGTGGGTGGGTCACTCCAAAGCATGATAACAAATTAACAGTTTAGATTGGAATGATACACCCACCCAAGTGTTGGTGATCAAGAGGTTGGATCACGACTTTCTCTTGTGACAAAGTGACTTCTAAAGTTCAAACAGAAGTCAAACATCCAATCTCTTAAACACAAACACTTGGATGGGTGGCTGGGTGGGTCGCTCTAGATCATGATAACAAGTTAATAATTTGGATTGGAGTGGCCCGCCCACCCACCCAAGTGTTAGTGATTAAGAGGTTGAATAACGACTTTCTCTTCTGGCAAAGTAACTTCTGATGTTCGCAAAGAGGTTAAACATCTAATCTCTAGACGAAGAACACTTGGATGAGTGGGTAGGTTACTCCAAAGCATAATAACAAGTCTATAGTTTGCATTGGAATGTCCCACCTACCCACACACACAAGTGTTAGTGATCAAGAAGTTGGATCACCTTCTCTTATAACAAAGTGACTTATCGCAAGGTCAAACATCTAATCTCTTGAAGACAAACACTTGGGTGAGTGGGTGGGTCACTCCAGAGCATGATAACAAATCAACAATTTAGATTGGAGTTGCTCTCCCACCCACCCAAATGTTAGTGATCAAGAGGTTGAATCACGGTCTTATCTTGTGCCAAAGTGACTTTAGAGTAATCAATCATCCAATCTCTTAATGACAAACTTTTGGATAGGTGGGTAGGTCACTACAAGAATCTTTGAAATTCTTTTAATTTTATTGATCAGCTTCTAATTTTTTTCAAAGTCGTTGAAATTTTCTGAAATCTTTACAAAGCTTCTAAAAATTTTCTTAAAACCTTTAAAATTTGCTAAACTCACTCGGTCAACTATAAAAACTGCAAAATTGTTTGCAAAGTTTTCTAGAGTTCTGAAAAAAAAATTAAAACTCATTTAGTTGTTTTGATTATCTCAATATTTCCATGTTTACTTAAAACTTTTTAAAGTCATCTAAAGTCTTCTTAGGTCTATCAAAGTTTTCTTAAAAGTGTTATTTAAACTTTTGCTTTACCTTGTAGCTCCCAAAAGCTTTTTTGCATAATTTTCTAAAGGTTTTCTAAACCAATATTCTCTAAGAGTCTGTAAAACTAGCTTAGTTGCATTTATTAATGCAAAATCTTTAAAAATTATGCAAAATTTTAATAATTGACAATCTCTAAAATTGTCTGTAGTAGTTCTTTTTTGTAATAAACCTTTTCTTTAAAGTTAGCGTTTTTTAGTCTCTACAGTAACTATTAAAACTTTTCATAAACTCTTGCAAAATCATTCTAAAACATTTCAAACTTTTCAAAATTCTATAAGAATTAAAGTTTGTTTTAGATCTACCCAAAGTTCTACCACACTTCTTAAAATCTTTTAATACAAAATTTTGTAAGTACTTTAAAATTTGTTCAAATTTACTCAACAGTCTATAAAACTTTTCAGGATCTTTCCATATTTTCTGTTAGGGGCTTGTAGTAAATCAAAAGTTTTTTATTAGTAATAGAATTTTTTTGTAAGAACCTTGAAGTTTGCTCAAGATCTTCTTTAAAATTTTATCAAACTTCTCAAGATCTCTCAATATTTTGTTAGATGCTTGTAGTTGATCTAAAGTTTTCTATTACTAATGCAAAATTTTGTAAGTATTTTAAAATTTGTTCAAGATCTACCCAACATTATATAAAACCCTTTCAGGAAATTTCAATATTTTCTGAGCGCCTGAGAAAGATTTAAAGTTTTCTATTGTCAGTGCAAAATATTGTAAGAATCTTTAAGTTTTTTCAATGATCTTGTTTTTTTAGATCTATCAAAAGTTTTTTATTACCAATGCAAAATTCTGTAAAAACCTTAAAGTTTGCTTAAGATCTACTTAAAATTCTACCACAACTTCTCATAATTTTCAGTTAGACGCTTATAGTAGATCTTAAGTTTTCTATTACTATTGCAAAATTTTGTAAGTACCTTAAAATTTGCTCAAGATCTACCCAACATTTAATTATTTTTTTTAGGATATTTCAATATCATCTGTTGGGCATCTGAAATAGATCTAAGGTTTTCTATTGCCAGTGCAAAATTCTGTAAGAACCTTAAAGTTTGCTTAAGATTTACCCAAAGTTTTTTGTTATTCGTTTGTAGTAGATCTATTTAAAGTTTTCTACCACCAGTGCAAAAAATTTTAAAAACCTTAAAGTTTGCCCAAGGTCTACCTAAAAATTTACCAAACTTTTCAAAATTTGTCAGTGCAAAAATTAATGTTTCTTCAATGATCTTTCAATGCTTTCTGTTAGGCGCCTATAGTAGATTTATTTAAAGATTTTTATTAGCAATGCAAAATTCTGTAATAACTTTTCTTTAAGATCTACCCAAAAAATTTTGAAATTTCTCAAGATCCTTTAATATTTTCTGTTAAACGCTTGTAATAGATCTAAAGTTTTTTATTGCCATTGCAAAGTTTTATAAATAGCTTAAAATTTGCTCAAGATTTACCCAACATTCTATAAAACTATAGACATTTTAATATCTTCTGTTATGCGTCTAAAGTAGATCTAAAGTTATCTATTGCTAGTGCAAAATGTTACAGAACTTCTTTAATGATATTTTAATGTTTTCTTTTAGGCGCCTATAGTAGATCTATCTAAAGTTTTTTATTACTTTACCAAAATTTTGTAAGAACATTAAAGATTGCTCAAGATCTAATCAAAATTTTAATAGTTTTTTTAAGGTTTTATAATATTTTCTGTTATACGCTTGTAGTAGATTACCAGTGCAAAATTTTGTAAAAAAGTTTGCTCAAGATCTACCCAAAATTCTAAAACTTTTCATGATCTTTAAATGCCTGTAGTAGATCTTTTTTTCAAGATCTTCTGTTAGCAGGTTTAAAGTTTCCAAAATTTTTCAAGCTTTTTTAAGCTTTTGGATTCTCTTAGTCATCTTGCATAAAAGAGTAAAACACTCAAACTTGATACTTCTTTTAGGTAAGATAATAAGTAATCAATCTTTACAAACTTTTTCTCTTTGTTTGTAAGGGCATTATTAAAAACTAATCTCAGTTTCTCCAAGCTATCACTGCGTTAATTGTGCTTAAACATTTTATAATAAATACTTTATTAATTAGTTTTTGTTCCATTATAAAGAGATTTCTTGTAAATAATAAAAAGTAATTATTGTTAATGCAATTAGTATTTAATGTTATATTTTTAGTAAAAGTAATTAAGCTGTGCAATAGTTAACTTAAGTGAAAATAATTCGTCATTAATAAAAATGAAAACTCCCATCCAGACAGTTCACAGTGTCTTAAAATGTTAAAGTCGTTCTTGTGTGGAGTATAATTAAAATACAATATACTGTAACTTTTTCAGTCAGGTATGTATTAGTAAGTCGAATGAGTGCAATAAACTCATTAGAAGATGGAGCCAGTTTTATTATGTTTATAAAACCATATTATATAGGGGTGACATATTTAAAAAAATTGTGCAATAAAAGCGGCTATGTAAAAAGATATTTCCTGTTTTAATAGACATCATGGGAAGCCTTTAGTAATTTGTTACATGTGCGTGTGTTGAGGGTAACAACAATTAAAATGTTGTTAATTAAGGTTTAAAAGATTTAAGATCCAGGGGATTCAGCAGGTAAACGAATTTAAATAGACAAAACTTGATTTTTTTTTTTGCCATCGCATCGCAATAATGACTATATAATAGCAATAATTACAGTAAAACCAAAACGGTTTCAATTTGGACCCCATTATTAAGGGACGAACACAGGCTGAGACATCAGATATATATTTGTGGTCAACGCTAGAACTATTAATTATTTTGTCAAAAGTTAATTGCTTAAAAGTAGAACTTTACGTTTTGTGCAACAGAAAACATGGAATTATCTTTGGTAATTTTAGGTTATTCCATAAAAAACTGCGCGCACATGTATAAACCAGGAGATAAATCAAATAAGTGTCAGGTGAACCCTTCCAGCTAAACGACAGAGATTCATTGCTTATTTATTTATTTATTATTATATTATTATATTATATTATATAAAATAATCATTTTATATTATACAAAAAGCTAATGTCACAATTCACATAGTTAATCACAAGTTTGTTCGTGACTTCGTTTTAATGATAGCTTAACATTCGACCAGTTATAAATTACACACAAGACAACCCAACCAACTATATAATATTATGTCCGTCTGTAACACTCAACCAATTACTATATAAACTTTACTGAAATTACAATATAAATAATGCAAAATTAAAAGTTTACTTGTTAATAATTGTTTCTTATATATTTACGACAAAAGCTTCTAGCCTCAGCCTACCTGGTTGAAAGATGGGTTTGTACACAAACACCTGCGGTCCCAATGGCACGGCAATCATTTTAATTACAAATTTCTTCAGAAATAAAGGAGATTTATTGACATCCTAAACTTTTCATTATTGTGTCCTCTTTTCAGACACTAAAGCTATAAATAATTACATTATAATTAGATATTAAATGTATCAAAATCATCCGCAAATTGCATGGTACGTCACATCAACATTTATAATATACTGTTTGTAATAACTTTACAAAATCAACAATTAACATAACTGGTAATATAGGTAATAATAATAATAATAACTTAAGCTTTTATAAAGCAGTCAATATCTATTTAATAGCCTTTGCAAATTTGCAATAACAAGCATTGTCATATCAAAATCGCGTAAAAGAAATTGATTCAAACTTTAAGATATTCTAATCAAAATTAATAAAAATTTTTTAAATTTTCTAAATATTTTTTACTGATCTAATTCGCTACTAAATTTCTCTAAACAAGTACGTTAGAGAGCTTTGAGTATATTTGTTATACTGATATAGATTAAAATTTGTGCGGATGCATCGAAAGTGGTAAATCTAAAACAAACTAAAAAGCTCTTAAGAAAATTTGAGGTACAGAAAATATCTTCAACTTAAAATCTTAAGTAAGAGAGCTTAGAAAACCTTAATATGAAATAATAAACAATTTACTATGTTTTTATCATCACATTACTAGTTTCGGCTCTACTAGAGCCTTCCACAGATAATAATAATAGTAATAAGTCATTTAACTTATTTAACTTAATACATCTGTAGAAGGCTTTAGTAAAACCGAAACTAGTAATGTATTTGTAAGAATAAATTTGTGATAAAAACATTGTTATATAAACATGAATAATCACATAGTAGAGGTCCCAACCATTAATTATATTAATATCTTAATAGCTTTTAGAAGACTTTGGAAGCTTTAAAGTTTTAACATCTATCTCTAAAAGTGCTTAAAATATTTACCAAGATAAATCGAAGATCGTTGGGCAACTAATAACTTTATAAAAAACTTTGAGAATCTCAAAAGAGACTTAAAAGATCCAAACACTTAAAAAATATGAAAATCCTAAAAGGGTTTTAAAAGACAAAAAAATTTTAAGCGATATTGGGTAGATCTTAAAAAACATAGTTAGATCCCAAAGCAACTAAGAGAATTTTAGAGGCCTTTGCGTTTTTAATAAATCTAAAATACTTTGAAAAATGTTGCAAAAATTATAGAATGCTTTGTAAGCTACTAAAAGAGCCTATAGGACCTTTTGGAAGCCCAAAAAAAATTAAAAAAATAAATTTTACAAAAGAACAAGTTTTAGACATTTTTGGGAAACCTAAAATAACGTAAAAGAACCTTAAAAGTTCTACATGATTCTTGAATGAAGGCGCCTTAAAGTTAAAATTTGGAAACAATTTTGCGAAGATTATAGAAGATTTTTGACTTTTTAAAGATTTTGATTGGCCTAAAAAAACCTCAAAAGACCTTAAAAGAATATTTGAAAACATTCTGAAAGGATTTATATGAAACTTAAACAGTTTTGACAGCTTTTAGATAAATTTGAGAAGCTTTTGAGCTACATTGGAATCTAATCAAGGTTCTGATAAGTTTGAGAAAAAGATTTTGAAAAGCTTTTTTTTCTAAAAAGTCTCAAGCAATTTTGAAAGAATTTTGAAGCTAATCAGGACAATTAAGAGAGTCTTTGAGACATGTACAATCATATACTGTACTGTAGGTTACTGTGAGAGTTAGACAAGGTTAATAGCTCCTAGAAGGTTGGAAAGTCTAAGAAAGTTTTTAGATTTTGGAAGATAGAACATTAAACAAAACATGTTTAAGAAAATGTTGGAAGAAGATTTTAGAAAACTTTGAAAAAATTATAGAACTATATGTAACTGCTAGATTTAGACAAACTTAACAATTGTTGGAAAGTTGGAGTCATACTGACAGTACCATAGCAACGTTTGAAACGGCTGGAGTAGTAGGGGGCTAAACAGTGACAAAAAAAGAATTGCTGAACCTACATAAGTACATACAATACAGTTCAAACGGAAAAAGGAAAACAAAAGAGAAGAAAAAGGAAAAGACAGAAAACAAGAACAAAGAGAAAGATGCAAACGGTACTCGGAAAATTTGAAGAAAACAGCAGAAGAATCAAATACAGAGAAGGAAGAAGAAGACCGTACTAGTAGTGCAAAGAGGTCAAGAAAAGCAAGAAGAAAGCAGTACAAACAGCAAGAAAGGCCAAAAGACAGTAAAAAAGGGGAGACTATTCTGACAAACTGAAAAAAAAAACTAAAAAATTACAAAATGGTTCTGAAGAAAGCCATAAAAGACAGTAAGAAAATATTTTGGAAAGAAATGTTGATAAATTTATAAACGGGGGAAGCCATACAGAATAGAAATGAATAAATTAGGAGGAATAAAGGCAGTATACTTAAAGGAAGAAGTAATAATTGAGAAATTGTTTCCTACTGGAAAAATTGCAGAAGAACCAGCAGAAATAGCTGGCAAAACAGGAGCAGTCCTTGCAACAATGGAGGAGATAAAACAGATCATAAGGAAACTACGTAATAAAAAGGCACCAGGTCCGAGATAACGATATTTACAAAAATTGTGAAAAAAGTTATCGTGAGAAAAATTAAACAAAAAATAGAAGAAAAAGAACAATGAAAACACGAGCAATATGGATTTTTAAAAGAAAGATCGACTCTAGGGGCCATTACAAAGGTAGAGTCACATAAAGCAAAAGAATGGAACGAGTAAGTTAAGAAAACGGCAAGAAGAACAAAGAAAATGGAAGAAATGTTTAGTAGGCTTATGCCAATTAAAAGAAAACCAGGAGAAAAGGCAAGGAGGTTAATAGCAACGCCCGTTAAAAGTAAACTATTGTACGCCGCAAAAACATGGAAAAACTCCTTAAAGAAAAAACAGAAAAGAAGTAAGAGGAGCCAGGAGAGCAAATTTGTTAAAGATCTGCAGAGCCTACAAGACCACCAAAAATAATCGCGGTAGCACTACCCGCAGATTTGATGGTAAAAGAAACATAAAGAAAATGGTAAATGAAGGAACTAGTAAACAAGAAACAAAAAAACGAACAAAGGAAAATACGATGGAAAGAAGGAGAAAAAAGAGAATAGATTAGTACTAGAAATAAAAAAATGAGTAGAAAATAAATAAACCGGCGACGTGTTACTATACAACTACTCAACAAACATAGAGTCTTTTTGGAAAGTATTTACAAAAAATAAGTAAGATGGAAAAAGTAGATTGGTGTATATTCTGTCAAGAAGACAAGCATGACAACGCAGAATATACGCTAGTAAAGTACAAAGTTTGAGAGGAAGATATGAAAGAGTTAGAAAAGGTATTGGAAAACAAAATTGACAAATTTACCATTAACCATTATTATTAACCTGACTTCAGTGACAAAAACAAATGGAGACTAAGGAAAAAGATTGAAGCTTCAAGATTTAGATAATCCAAAATGAATAGGAGAAAGGAGAGATGGATGTCAGTGCAGGAAGTAAAAAAAAATAGAGTATAGGAAGAGATGGAACTGGGACAGCATATGTTGCCGCAGAAAACTATGTGACTTTTGCAAGACCAAAACTGGCCTACATCAAACTAGTAGAAAACCGAAAGGTATTGCCATTTGTTAATCATTCTCAAGGACCACTTGCTAAGGCCAACACTTTACTAGATCCTAAAAAAAGTTGGAAACTTTTAAAAGATTTTAGAAGATAAAACAATAAACGAAAAATGTTGGAAAACTTTAGAAAACTTAAAGAAAATTATAGAATTCTTTGAGAGTAACTATAGGTTAGAAGTTGGAAAGCCTAGGAAAAGATTTTAGAAAATAGAACAATAAATGGAAAATGTTTTTAGAAAACTTTGAGAGATATTAAACAATATTGGGTAGATCTTGAAACACATTGGAAACTAATCAAGGCAGTTTTATTGCTTTTTACTAGACGTAGAATAGTCTATAGTCTATTCAGTTCTAATGTAGAGCGCGAGACAAAAAATAAAGCGATTTTGACGTGAACAATTTATACCATCAAACGATAGATACATTTGTAAATAGATATATAACGCACTTATGCTTCATGCTTTATCTTAAAATTGAATAGCTAATCAAGGCAACTAAACAAACCTTATAGATGTTTACAAGACTATAGTCTATAGTCTATTCAATTTTAGTATAGAGTGCAGTAAACAAGATAAAATATAGCATCCGTGCATTGTGCGTCGATTTACCTAAACCATCCAACGGCAGAGAAGTTTGGGAATAGTAACTTATAACGCATTAATGTTTTATGTCTTGTGTTCTATCTTAAAATTGAATAGAGTATAAAAAAGTTTTTTAAATGTCTCTACCAAAACTATCTGTTTTGGTCTTTAAATGCAAATCAAAACAAAGATTTAGCAACCCAAAGGCCAAAAAGTCTTTTGCTGTAGTTTTACGTGTTATATCTTAAAATCTGACACACTGTTATTTTGGGCAGGCAAAAAAATGCTTTAGCAATTATGTTTGTATATACCTGGAAGCATTTTAATCCAAGGTAGTATTCAAGGGTAAAAACATTATACAAATAGACAATATTTTTACCCTTGAATACTACTACTAGAAATACAAACATAATTGCCTCCGATGTGGTTGGTAATAAAATAATCCGCTAAGATAATTTAAGCCCATACCGTGAAGTTACTATATCTATGGCTACATTATAACGCACTTATTTTTTATGTTCCGGGTTCTATTTTAAAATTGAATTTAGTATAAAAAATTTGTAGAACATTTTGAGAAGTACTTAATACATTGAAAGCTACTCAAAGCAACTAAAAAATCTTTTAGATATTTACAAAACGTTAAATGGTTTATACGTCCAAAACAAGCAGCTTATAACGCATTTATGTGTTATGTATTGGGCTCTACCTTAAAATTAAATAGAGTATAAAATATTTTAGAAAACTTTGATAAGTATTAAACACTTTAGAAGCAATTGAGGCAATTTAAAAGTGTATAGATTTTGCTAGGGTCAGAAAAGAAGAGCTAATATAGATATCCAAAAAAACTGTCATAATTCCAAGAAATTTTCATAGAAGACTATAAAAATATTTAAAAGTTTTAGAAGATACTGCAGGGTTTTTAAAAATTACACAAAAAACGGAAAATAATTATGCATTAACAATACAAGTGATACGATTTCTAAAGTCAAATTTTCTTTGATTGTGAAATGAATTGCGTTCTTTTGTCTTACAAGAAAGCAGAATTTTTGCAATCCTAAACTCAAAAAAATCATTTTGTTTGTAATTACTATATTGGCCATAATTTTTTCGCTGTGATGTGGATGCAGAATCTGATCAAATGCGGTTTGCCTTAAGAATTTGCTACCTTTAAACTGCCGGGGCTAGAATTGGGCTTTAGTTAAAGATTCATGGTGTTGAAAGCATGTACCAGGCTTTGCATGAACTGAAGGCTCTGTTCTTGCTGGGCTATCATAATCTGACAATTTTGTTCTTGGCAAGCTGTTATCACTGCTACAACAACTTAAAAGACGATTTTGTCTGATTCACTTCTTTCTCTTCTTTCAATATCTGCATTTTGTTTTTTTCTCCAGTCCTGTTTTTTTTTTCTTCTTCTTTTCTCCATTTTTGTTATTTTCTTCTGATTTTATATTTAGAGAAAGTTTTTTGTTAGTAAAGGCACTATAGAACACACTTAAACTTTTCCTTTTTACAATTTGGGAAATGGCTAAGAGAATTTTAGAAGACGTTTAGATGTACTAGAGCTCATTGAAGAATCAAAATTTATGAAAGGGAAAGTAAAACACGTATTATTATACTTAAACATTGAGTTGTTTGTATTTTACTACATTATCCAATACACAGCCAACACTTACTGTTTGAGAGATCTTGGAGAATGATTAAACTGAGAAAACAGACATATTTTGTTTTCGATAGTTTTTGAAACCTTGAAGATTGAAACTAAGAAAAAAGATTCTGAAAGTTTGAAAAAATGTAGAAATCTAAGCTTAAGTCCATACAATAAAGTGATTATAGTTTTGAAAGGGTATTAGAATCTAAGACTATATAATAAATATAAATGAAAAAAAATGTATTTTCTAAAAACTTTGAGATAATATTACAAAATGTGTAATGTGCAGTGAGCACAGTTCCATATTAGCTTTTTAAAGGTTTTGTTGATTAGGAGGCATAATGTAATATTCCGTCACTGTTGATAAAATATGAAATGGCTTTCAAGAGGACTATTACTTGTAACAATAGTTAAAAAAATCTGTTATAATTTTGAGAGTTTATTTTGTTGATTTTATGACAAACCATAAAACATTTCAATCTAAAACCTTGATAATGTAAACAAGTTTTTTTGTGCATTATAAATATTTATTAATAAATTGTTGTTTATTAATACAATTTTATAGCTTATTACACAACATGCAAGATTTAATATTTCTAAGGACTAAATCTGAAAAATAACTCTGGCATGTCTATTAAAAAAAAAATCTTTTCTACAATATAATTGAAGGCATGAAATAGATAAAGTACCCTACCATTAGGGGAATCTACTACAACCAAGAGAGGCTGCAGTTATTGATTTTTTTTGTAGTCTGAACTAGTAACCCCAATGACTACTGTAATGCAAGTGTAAATTTTAATTTTGTAGTATGGAAATCGATATTTGATATTTCTACCTGCGAACTCGTTTACATAGTTTTCTGCAGCAGCCGAAATGTATAGGATTACAAACCGCACGCTGACCATTATTATATGTAAAACGTTTATGAAACTGGTCACACTTAAATAAGATTGCTTTATGGGATAATTAATAATCACTATATTAGAAAAGTAAATAGTATTGTGGTAAAATGAAGGGAAAAAAAATAAAGGGAATGAAATTGAAGTGATTAAACCTGTCCTTATAGCTCAACAAATTTTAGCACTGCATTTGCAATAAACAACCCGTACATTAAATTTACGACATGAGTAATAAAGTGTAGATGATTATCATCCCGTGTACATTTAATTAAAAGTGATTAAGCCTTTGACTTCTTCTCATATTCATAATGTAAAAATAAAACGATGATATAAACATTGCGCGATACTATAAATAAATATATTTCCTATAAATTAATAATGTCTTCGTGCATCCGCATCGGATGCATAATTACTCAAGCAAAATAAAATAAATAAATGAAGAAGAAGAAGAGTAAACAATAAAATTGCCTGCCTAAACTGACAATTTCTTGACAAAAGGAATACGTTAAGTAAGTGACACCCACAATCTTGTATTAAATCCCACGAGAGTATAAGGGAGCATTCTTGCAAATCCTTTAATCGCACCCTATCTTTTTCAAACGAATGCTGGGCGCATACTTCCATCTCCTTCCCCTATAAATTATTTAAATTTAATCACGTCGCTTTGAAACTGAATTTAATTATCCATATTAATGTAACGTGGAACTTGATTATATCAAATATTTATTTGGGGACTTGTCGTTGCGCTTACTTTACGTTTTCACACATGATCTTTGGGATTGTCCGTTTCTCTACCACGAAAAATTTAATTGAGGAAGTCGACAATTTTAATATGCTAATGTGATTATGTGAACCAACAAATTCTTATTCTTTATTATACAGTCTGTGCTTATTTTGGGAAACAAGAGAAATCATAATAATTATATTTACATACCATTACATACAAATAAATCAATATTATTAATGAGATATTTGTATTTAGAAATATGTACTATAGAAAAGTAGCGCAGTGCCACCAGATGAAAATCCCTAAGGAAATTATAAAATACGCGCACGCATTTTCAACTATGTATTTGAATATAAATAAATTTATGTTACTTACTATATGCATGTTAGGTAGAAATTAAATTTCGAGGGTGATTTATGTGCGCTTGCAAAAATGTGTATATCTTTTTGTACGTATATATATTTTTTATTTCCACTTCCTCATCCATTCATTCCGGATGAAAAGTTTACACAAGATTTCCTAGCTGCACTTGCTACATACATACATGCATATGTTTGGTTAGAGATAATTAAAGTTGAAATTAGTACTTTTAATGTTTCTTTGAATAAATAACGTGGAATCGTGTAAACGAAGGATGATGTCCCGGAACGTTACACTTCGCGATATCTTAATATATGGATCTCCATAGGCTCATTAGTTCAAGTGTTGGCCGTCAAAGCGACACCACTTCCGGTTAAAAGACAACGACCGCTGTCATAATCTGCCGCTGCCT